>QGSO01000674.1:89318-578605 GCA_011037825.1 Carya cathayensis
ATATATTGATCCATTTTTCCAAGCCTCAATAATAGGGTAATTAAATCTAAAAGTTTTTCCATGAAAACTTGTGCCTTGCACGAAAGCGAGAAATTTGTAATACCACGTTTACATTCTAGAGCATCCCATCCGATACCTCAGTTTGCAAAGTACCATATTTTTTATAATTTGAATAAAATATTTAGAAATTTCATTCCAAACCACCTTCCATCCCATTTTTTATTTTGGGATTTAGGAATGGAGTTGCTACAGTAAATCTCCAAATATGAGAATCTACTGTTTGTCCTCAAATCATTATTTTATATTGATAAAATTGTTTGTAGTTAAGTTTATAAAAGGAGGTGAGAGAAAAATGTAATAAACAAAGAATAAATAAATGTTATTTTAATAGAATAGAGAAAATATAGGAAATGAGATGTAGGAGGTTTTTTAAAGATAATTAAAATTTAGGAAAAAACTTTAGAAAATGTACTTTTTAGCTAAATTATAAGAAATTTTATGGGGAATGAGATGTGAATACTCTTATACTGACAAGCCAAACCCACTAAGGGTATTAGCACTCTTCTCAATAAATTTTAGTTAAAATTTAATTAAAAATTTTATTTTTAAAAATTTTAACTAACTACTTTTTACAATATCAAATAATAAGTTTAACAAATTTTTTATTATTCTGTTAAAATATTGATTTTAAACTTTTTATTATTTTAATTATAATTTTAATTTGAATATGATTATATTACATATTATGGTTGCATTAAAGTTTATTGCTGTATTAAAGTTTATGGTTGTATTAAAGTTTATGTTTATATTATTGTTGTATTAAAATTTATAGTTGTATTATTGTTATATTAAAGTTTATAGTTATATCATTGTTGCACTAAAGTTTATGGTTGTATTATTGTTGTATTAAAGTTTATGGTTGTATTATTGTTGTATTAAAATTTATGGTTGTATTATTATTGTATTAAAGTTTATGGTTATATTTTTTCAAATGTCATATTTTTCCAATGGTCATATCATATGAGTTGGATATATTATTGTTATATTAAAGTTTATAGTTATATTATTGTTGCACTAAAGTTTATGGTTGTATTATTGTTGTATTAAAGTTTATGATTGTATTATTGTTGTATTAAAATTTATGGTTGTATTATTATTGTATTAAAGTTGATAGTTATATTTTTTTCAAAGGTCATATTTTTCCAATGGTCATATCATGAGTTGGATATATTTTTTTAGTCTTATCTTTTCCAAAGATTATATTTTTAACAACTATATTTCTCCAATAGATATTTTTTTTAACGGCTATATTTTAAACGTACGTAGATTCTTCTAAAAATATCACAAAGAAGAATGATCAAGATTACGTAATTCTTCTAAAAAAACACATAGATTCATAAGGCGCGATCAATTGTAAGCCTACAAAATCTAATCTGCAACTATTTTGCTGATCCTCCAATCTATCATCACAAATATTTTCGAATGAAGTTTCGGATGAAGTAGCACCTTCTCTTTCTGGATACGCACTTCGTTTTGCCTAAGACTCACTTTCTCTTGCCTAAAACACAACATCTTATTGTCATGATCACGTGCTTATTGCATAAGCACGAGTTTACTCTTTCTAATTTCCGCCATCTCATTTAGTACCACGAGAGAATCAGAGTTCGTCATTTCTTTTCACTTTCGTTTCTCTTTTTCTACTTTACGACCTATTGGTCGTTCAAATTTGAAGATGCAATATGAAAATCCTCATCTTCGCCTAGATTTATTGAATTTGGTGTCGAATCATTCGAACTTGGTTTCTTCTTCGGTTTCACTATTTCCATATGTTCCACCCACTTTGGATGAAATCTTAACACCCGCCAACAATGATCAAAGTTAAAAGACTTATTCTCTACATACATAGGAACATGACTTTTACTTTGCCAATCTACATACATAAAGCACCATGGTTCTAAATGAGTAGAATGTTAAAAAAAAAAAAAAAAGCATGTTAAAAATTAAGCTGACAAGGTGCAAAATAAGTAGCATGTTGAAAAAATAAGCTTAAAATGTGCAAAATATACATTGTCTTGCTCGTTAAACCCACTTGGATGCATTCCTTCAACTTGAGTCAAATAACCACAAAACTTATTTGTAACTTATTGAATCGTCGACCATCGATTCATTAGAGATGTGTAGTTACGTAAAAAGTCAAATTTCTTGTTATCCTCAAAATATTTATGAATTCTTTTCCATAACATCATGTGTTTTTTATCTTTTCCTTGTACGGCATCTAAGGAAGTTTCAAGCCATCCCTCCACAAGTAACAAATCTTCTTCATTACTAAAATTATTATCTCGTTGTGTTTTTCGTCCACTCGGTTCAACTTCAATAATCTCAACTCGGGGTGGAGAGAGTTCTTGTTCCTTTGTGACACTCATCAAAAAGTCAGTATTATTTACTAGATTTGTGAAGTAGGCATCATGGTGAGTGGATGGATCCATTCCTAATAAGAGATGTGGGACAAGGAACTAGATATCATCCATCACACTTAAATATGACATATATACCCATATAGATAGATAGATAGATAGACCATTTTACCACAGTATTTTTTTTCATGCCCCTCATATAAGAAGACCAATTTTTTACCTGCACTCTGGAATTTATGGCTGAAACATAATGCCATGTGCAAAATGTACCGTTTTAACTACATTTAAAACAAAATTTTTTACCTGCACCAAAAGATAGACTTTTAACTACATTTCTATGATCTTAATGGCTTTTCTTCTAGATAATCCACACATTCCAGACCACCCACGGCCAAATGTACCGTTTGATCATAATCAATTTAAAATGGAGCCACTCTAAAAGCATTTCTACAAGAATTATTTCCGATGGAATTATTTCTACAAGAATACGACTAACGTGCCAAAGAAGGGAAGGGTGTTAAATCTGGCCAAAAACGTGTGCTCATGAATCAGTCTTTCTTTCCTCTCCTACACTTTCTTACCCATTAACCAAACAAATAAGAGGTAAAAGAAAATCGTGTGCTCATGAATCAAGAAAATCACAGCCCATGGAACCAAGAAAATCGCAGCCAACTGAATCAAGTAATCACACCGAAGCAGAACTAGAAAAATGCATCCAGAAATTGAATCGAAGGTTGAAAAATCCAAAAAATTGCATCACCCAAGCAGAGAAGAATCAAACAGAGAAGAACAATGCATCAAGAGAAAAAACAGAAGAATCCACATATCAAAGAACAATCCAGCTAAAGCCNATGTTCCACCCACTTTGGATGGAATCTTAACACCCGCCAACAATGATCAAAGTTAAAAGACTTATTCTCTAACTCCAGGAACATGACTTTTGCCTTGCCAATCTACATACATAAAGCACCATGGTTCTAAATAAGTAGAATGTTAAAAAAAAAAAAAAAAAGCATGTTAAAAAATTAGCTGACAAGGTGCAAAATAAGTAGCATGTTGAAAAAATAAGCTTAAAAGGTGCAAAACATACAATGTCTTGCTCGTTAAACCCACTTGGATGCATTCCTTCGACTTGAGCCAAATAACCACAAAACCTATTTGTAGCTTGTTGAATCGTCGACCATCGATTCATTAGAGATGTGTAGTTACGTAAAAAGTCAAATTTCTTGTTTTCCTCAAAATATTTATGAATTCTTTTCCATAACATCATGTGCTTTTGATCTTTTCCTTGTACCGCATCTAAGGAAGTTTCAAGCCATCCCTCCACAAGTAATAAATCTTCCTCATTACTAAAATTATTGCCTCGTTGTGTTTTTCGTCCACTCGGTTCAACTTCAATAACCTCAACTCGGGGTGGAGAGAGTTCTTGTTCCTTTTTGGCACTCATCAAAAAGTCAGTATTATTTACTAGATTTGTGAAGTAGGCATCATGGTAAATGGATGAATCCATTCCTAACAAGAAATGTGAGACAAAGAACTAGATATCATCCATCATACTTGAATCTGACATATATACACATATAGATAGATAGATGGATAGACCATTTTACCAGAGTATGGTTTTTCATGCCCCTCATATAAGAAGACCAATTTTTTACCTGCACTCTGGAATTTATGGCTGAAACATAATGCCATGTGCAAAATGTACCGTTTTAACTACATTTAAAACAAAATTTTTTACCTGCACCAAAAGATAGACTTTTAACTACATTTCTATGATCTTAATGGCTTTTCTTCTAGATAATCCACACATTCCAGACCACCCACGGCCAAATGTACCGTTTGATCATAATCAATTTAAAATGGAGCCACTCTAAAAGCATTTCTACAAGAATTATTTCCGATGGAATTATTTCTACAAGAATACGACTAACGTGCCAAAGAAGGGAAGGGTGTTAAATCTGGCCAAAAACGTGTGCTCATGAATCAGTCTTTCTTTCCTCTCCTACACTTTCTTACCCATTAACCAAACAAATAAGAGGTAAAAGAAAATCGTGTGCTCATGAATCAAGAAAATCACAGCCCATGGAACCAAGAAAATCGCAGCCAACTGAATCAAGTAATCACACCGAAGCAGAACTAGAAAAATGCATCCAGAAATTGAATCGAAGGTTGAAAAATCCAAAAAATTGCATCACCCAAGCAGAGAAGAATCAAACAGAGAAGAACAATGCATCAAGAGAAAAAACAGAAGAATCCACATATCAAAGAACAATCCAGCTAAAGCCTATAATCCCAGAAAAAAAAAACAATTAGAGAGAGAAAAATGGAGTTCGGCGTGGCTTATGGTGGCAATGGTCGGAGTTGATGGCGTTGTCGTTCAGTGCGATGGTGGGAGAAGATGGCGTTGGCGTTCAGTGCGTGGGTTTTGTTCAAAGTGAGGGAGAGGAAAGGCAGAGAACATTTCGTGGGTTTTTCTTCAGCTTTTTCTTCTTGTGTGTGAGAGAAGTAGGCAACAAGAAGTGAATTTTTTAGTCCAAAAATAATATTTGGCCAGCCATATAGTTTATGGTTAAATTTACTGTTCATTTGTTAGGCCTATTGTTACACTTTATTTTACACTTTAGTTATTTTTAGGCCAAAATTTATCCTTGTTAAGCCCATTACTAATGCTCTAAGAGCATCTGATCTACCATAAGAAGTCTCTCATATATAATAGCATTGATGTACCCTTTCTTCCTTCTTTCTCTCCGCTTCAAATCTAAACAGTTTAGACCACAAAAAGTTGACACAATTAGCATATATATTCAGGTCAAGCGCCAATAATGGTAATTATGAACATGCAGCTTTATACTGAGCTAATATCGCATTATCAGAATCATCCATCGCCCATTATGCCAAAAGTAAAAGAAACTTGAATCGGAGCGATCCTTTTCGTGGTGTCCACCATCCGTTGACATTATGGTGTGATATAGAAATTAATGCAAGTTTGATTGAAAACTTTGGATCGAGAGTTCATCACAACTACAATGAGAACGCTCACATCGTAGCCATCGGCCTCCCCCAATATCGGTGCCCGGCCTCTTTTCTCACCCGAATGAGAATAATATGAAAACTCCAAGATCCTTGAAAACCGAGTTAGTGGAGTTGTTTGCATTTCCCCACAAACATGCCCCTAACGAGCTTGACTAAAAATTTCAACCACACTTTAAGATATATACATGTATAAATATACACAAAACAAATATATTACCAAATTGGAAAAGGAAAGATATAAAATAAAATAAAAATAAATCCCACTCACGTTGAACCAAAAGCTACAATCTCGCCTTTATATACGACCCATGATGTCCCCTCAGCCCTATACTCAAAACACTCTTTCTAGTCTCTCTTTCTCGGTACTTAGCTAGCTCTAGTACTACCAGGAGTTCTAAGTTTCAGCTCATTTTAACATGGCTTTAGAAAACATGATCATCACGGTGAGTACAGAGTTGGTGGAGTTGGGTGGTGGGGTTGAAGGAAGCAGTGGTCTGCAGCCGCGGCGACATGGCAGAGAAGGGTTCTTTTGCAAATATGGGTGAGAACTGATAGCAGAAGAACAAACTAAACCAGGCTTTGCAATTGCACTCTCCTGAGTTTCTAGCCTACTATAAGGAGTAGAATCGGGAGAGCGTCAATATTGCATTGCGGGGAATTGAGGGTAATGGTCCGAATTTACCTTTAAATTTAGGTCTAATTGTATTATCTTCCATGTTTAACCATGTGCATGTTATTGTATTTTTTAAGTTTTTTCCTGCTCTTGTTTTCTTTTCTTTGGGATTAATGCTGGAAACATGGGATGTAAGAGATGCATACGAGGTAGCTAGCTAGCTAGTTTGGTAAGTGTTTGATGATGGTGTTCTTCAGTTTGTTTAAGCTTTTGGAGGAATGTAATAGTCTGTAGTGCTGCTGGGCATGCATCACTTACATCTTTCATATATCTGCTCTGTTATGAAGGGAAGTTAAGATGGAATAGCTTCAGTTTCCTTGTCTATTTTTCTTATTCTTTAGCTTTTAGTTCAGATTCAGTAAAATTCTACATGGTAGATCAGCTCCTGAGAAATTCCAGTGTGATTCTCGTTCCTGTTTGTCAACGAAAAAGGTGCACTCTAATTTGGTAAAGTTTGGTAGCATGGGAAATATTCGACCCTTTCTTTCACCCACTTTTGGACTTTCATCCCCATTTCAATCTTGAGTTGGTTAGAAAGAGAAAAATGAGTGATATAAATTTGAAAACATGTTTGCAAAAAGGAAAGAAAAAAAAAAAGAGAACAAAGAAAGAAGGAGAAGAAAAAGAAGAAGAAGAAGAAAACGTGCGTGGAACTAAACTGACTGCAGCAATATTAATTTGAGAGCACATGAGCATAAAAGTGGATGGAGAGGCTCGAGAGAATTCTGCTGAATGACGATCATCCATTAAAGCGAACCAATCGCGCCATAAAAGTGAAAATTTTCTCTTTTCCAAAAGCAGAAAAAGGCGACCCTTTGTTTCTCTTAAATGAAAGGCACTAACATCAGATAATATATAACTCATGACCTTCCTAAATTTTATATATAATGATATGTTTAATCATCACTGTATGATAATTAAGTAGTCGATAAAGCTTATTTTTTTAGAATTAGGTGGTAACAGACATGGTATATCTTTTACATATTTTTAAAAACATGGAGTTAGTGCAGATTCTATAAGAGAAAGTAAACTAGAAAAACTGAGTTCTATATGATTGTTGTATCGCACTGGCAGATCACGGGAAGGGTTACTTTTTTCTAGAAATCTGTCATGCACTGTAGTTTAACATTTCCCTTTTACTTTATCAACCGACGGCTCACAAAAATTAAGGAACCATATGTGAACGTACCATTACATCGTCGCAGACTTGCAGACATTAATTTGGGTTGAAGTATATGAGAGGGTGGTGCGGGCTTCAGTTGTCTGGACGGCAATACGGGGCAGGTGTCGGGTGTGGATTCCCTCCCGCCCGCCCGCATATTTATTATAATCTTATATTATCTTATTAATATATATGTATATATATTAAACGGCGTCACCTTGTTTTATGTTTGAAACGGGAGATTTGGACCAAGTATTTTTGAAATCGATGAAGGTTTTAATTGTTTTCAATGGAGGATGGGATTATTTAACGTTGTGATTATCTGAAGTTGGATTTGCGTGATTGGAAGGGTAGGTTCTGTCTATGTTAGGTAGGGTTGTATGATGAGTTCTCCTGCATTCAATGTGGTTAATACCGAGATTTCACCATCTACCGCACCATCTCTTATTGAAGTCGGGAAGCCGGAAAAGTGTAAGTGGGATATGAGTTTTGTCAATTCCCACGAGTTAAAGAAGAGTTTTGTCAATTCCTTCACAAAGAAGAGTTGTAGGGATGAATTTGGTAAAAGTGGCCCAATCTCAATCTACTTCACCCACACATTGATAGTTTGACATACCAATGCATTTTTCCAAGCCTCAATAATAGGGTAATTAAATCTAAAAGTTTTTCCATGAAAACTTGTGCCTTGCACGAAAGCGAGAAATTTGTAATACCACGTTTACATTCTAGAGCATCCCATCCGATACCTCAGTTTGCAAAGTACCATATTTTTTATAATTTGAATAAAATATTTAGAAATTTCATTCCAAACCACCTTCCATCCCATTTTTTATTTTGGGATTTAGGAATGGAGTTGCTACAGTAAATCTCCAAATATGAGAATCTACTGTTTGTCCTCAAATCATTATTTTATATTGATAAAATTGTTTGTAGTTAAGTTTATAAAAGGAGGTGAGAGAAAAATGTAATAAACAAAGAATAAAGAAATGTTATTTTAATAGAATAGAGAAAATATAGGAAATGAGATGTAGGAGGTTTTTTAAAGATAATTAAAATTTAGGAAAAAACTTTAGAAAATGTACTTTTTAGCTAAATTATAAGAAATTTTATGGGGAATGAGATGTGAATACTCTTATACTGACAAGCCAAACCCACTAAGGGTATTAGCACTCTTCTCAATAAATTTTAGTTAAAATTTAATTAAAAATTTTATTTTTAAAAATTTTAACTAACTACTTTTTACAATATCAAATAATAAGTTTAACAAATTTTTTATTATTCTGTTAAAATATTAATTTTAACTTTTTATATATTTTAATTATAATTTAATTTGAATATGATTATATTAAATATTATGGTTGCATTAACAGTTTATTGTTGTATTAAAGTTTATGGTTTATCTTGTATTATGGTATATGGTTAAGTTATGGTTATATTATTGTTGTATTAAAATTTATGGTTGTATTATTGTTATATTAAAGTTTATAGTTATATCATTGTTGCACTAAAGTTTATGGTTGTATTATTGTTGTATTAAAGTTTATGGTTGTATTATTGTTGTATTAAAATTTATGGTTGTATTATTATTGTATTAAAGTTTATGGTTATATTTTTTCAAATGTCATATTTTTCCAATGGTCATATCATATGAGTTGGATATATTATTGTTATATTAAAGTTTATAGTTATATTATTGTTGCACTAAAGTTTATGGTTGTATTATTGTTGTATTAAAGTTTATGATTGTATTATTGTTGTATTAAAATTTATGGTTGTATTATTATTGTATTAAAGTTGATAGTTATATTTTTTTCAAAGGTCATATTTTTCCAATGGTCATATCATGAGTTGGATATATTTTTTTAGTCTTATCTTTTCCAAAGATTATATTTTTAACAACTATATTTCTCCAAAAGATATTTTTTTTAACGTCTATTTTTAAACGTACGTAGATTCTTTTAAAAATATCACAAAGAAGAAAGATCAGATACGTATTCTTCTAAAAAAACACATAGATTCATAAGGCGCGATCAATTGAAGCTACAAAATCTATTTGCACTATTTTGCTGATCCTCCAATCTATCATCACAAATATTTTCGAATGAAGTTTCGGATGAAGTAGCACCTTCTCTTTCTGATACGCACTTCGTTTGCCTAAGACTCACTTCTCTTCCTAAAACACAACATCTTATTGTCATGATCACGTGCTTATTGCATAAGCACGAGTTTACTCTTTCTAATTTCCGCCATCTCATTTAGTACCACGAGAGAATCAGAGTTCGTCATTTCTTTTCACTTTCGTTTCTCTTTTTCTACTTTACGACCTATTGGTCGTTCAAATTTGAAGATGCAATATGAAAATCCTCATCTTCGCCTAGATTTATTGAATTTGGTGTCGAATCATTCGAACTTGGTTTCTTCTTCGGTTTCACTATTTCCATATGTTCCACCCACTTTGGATGAAATCTTAACACCCGCCAACAATGATCAAAGTTAAAAGACTTATTCTCTACATACATAGGAACATGACTTTTACTTTGCCAATCTACATACATAAAGCACCATGGTTCTAAATGAGTAGAATGTTAAAAAAAAAAAAAAAAGCATGTTAAAAATTAAGCTGACAAGGTGCAAAATAAGTAGCATGTTGAAAAAATAAGCTTAAAAGTGCAAAATATACATTGTCTTGCTCGTTAAACCCACTTGGATGCATTCCTTCAACTTGAGTCAAATAACCACAAAACTTATTTGTAACTTATTGAATCGTCGACCATCGATTCATTAGAGATGTGTAGTTACGTAAAAAGTCAAATTTCTTGTTATCCTCAAAATATTTATGAATTCTTTTCCATAACATCATGTGTTTTTTATCTTTTCCTTGTACGGCATCTAAGGAAGTTTCAAGCCATCCCTCCACAAGTAACAAATCTTCTTCATTACTAAAATTATTATCTCGTTGTGTTTTTCGTCCACTCGGTTCAACTTCAATAATCTCAACTCGGGGTGGAGAGAGTTCTTGTTCCTTTGTGACACTCATCAAAAAGTCAGTATTATTTACTAGATTTGTGAAGTAGGCATCATGGTGAGTGGATGGATCCATTCCTAATAAGAGATGTGGGACAAGGAACTAGATATCATCCATCACACTTAAATATGACATATATACCCATATAGATAGATAGATAGATAGACCATTTTACCACAGTATTTTTTTTCATGCCCCTCATATAAGAAGACCAATTTTTTACCTGCACTCTGGAATTTATGGCTGAAACATAATGCCATGTGCAAAATGTACCGTTTTAACTACATTTAAAACAAAATTTTTTACCTGCACCAAAAGATAGACTTTTAACTACATTTCTATGATCTTAATGGCTTTTCTTCTAGATAATCCACACATTCCAGACCACCCACGGCCAAATGTACCGTTTGATCATAATCAATTTAAAATGGAGCCACTCTAAAAGCATTTCTACAAGAATTATTTCCGATGGAATTATTTCTACAAGAATACGACTAACGTGCCAAAGAAGGGAAGGGTGTTAAATCTGGCCAAAAACGTGTGCTCATGAATCAGTCTTTCTTTCCTCTCCTACACTTTCTTACCCATTAACCAAACAAATAAGAGGTAAAAGAAAATCGTGTGCTCATGAATCAAGAAAATCACAGCCCATGGAACCAAGAAAATCGCAGCCAACTGAATCAAGTAATCACACCGAAGCAGAACTAGAAAAATGCATCCAGAAATTGAATCGAAGGTTGAAAAATCCAAAAAATTGCATCACCCAAGCAGAGAAGAATCAAACAGAGAAGAACAATGCATCAAGAGAAAAAACAGAAGAATCCACATATCAAAGAACAATCCAGCTAAAGCCTATAATCCCAGAAAAAAAAAACAATTAGAGAGAGAAAAATGGAGTTCGGCGTGGCTTATGGTGGCAATGGTCGGAGTTGATGGCGTTGTCGTTCAGTGCGATGGTGGGAGAAGATGGCGTTGGCGTTCAGTGCGTGGGTTTTGTTCAAAGTGAGGGAGAGGAAAGGCAGAGAACATTTCGTGGGTTTTTCTTCAGCTTTTTCTTCTTGTGTGTGAGAGAAGTAGGCAACAAGAAGTGAATTTTTTAGTCCAAAAATAATATTTGGCCAGCCATATAGTTTATGGTTAAATTTACTGTTCATTTGTTAGGCCTATTGTTACACTTTATTTTACACTTTAGTTATTTTTAGGCCAAAATTTATCCTTGTTAAGCCCATTACTAATGCTCTAAGAGCATCTGATCTACCATAAGAAGTCTCTCATATATAATAGCATTGATGTACCCTTTCTTCCTTCTTTCTCTCCGCTTCAAATCTAAACAGTTTAGACCACAAAAAGTTGACACAATTAGCATATATATTCAGGTCAAGCGCCAATAATGGTAATTATGAACATGCAGCTTTATACTGAGCTAATATCGCATTATCAGAATCATCCATCGCCCATTATGCCAAAAGTAAAAGAAACTTGAATCGGAGCGATCCTTTTCGTGGTGTCCACCATCCGTTGACATTATGGTGTGATATAGAAATTAATGCAAGTTTGATTGAAAACTTTGGATCGAGAGTTCATCACAACTACAATGAGAACGCTCACATCGTAGCCATCGGCCTCCCCCAATATCGGTGCCCGGCCTCTTTTCTCACCCGAATGAGAATAATATGAAAACTCCAAGATCCTTGAAAACCGAGTTAGTGGAGTTGTTTGCATTTCCCCACAAACATGCCCCTAACGAGCTTGACTAAAAATTTCAACCACACTTTAAGATATATACATGTATAAATATACACAAAACAAATATATTACCAAATTGGAAAAGGAAAGATATAAAATAAAATAAAAATAAATCCCACTCACGTTGAACCAAAAGCTACAATCTCGCCTTTATATACGACCCATGATGTCCCCTCAGCCCTATACTCAAAACACTCTTTCTAGTCTCTCTTTCTCGGTACTTAGCTAGCTCTAGTACTACCAGGAGTTCTAAGTTTCAGCTCATTTTAACATGGCTTTAGAAAACATGATCATCACGGTGAGTACAGAGTTGGTGGAGTTGGGTGGTGGGGTTGAAGGAAGCAGTGGTCTGCAGCCGCGGCGACATGGCAGAGAAGGGTTCTTTTGCAAATATGGGTGAGAACTGATAGCAGAAGAACAAACTAAACCAGGCTTTGCAATTGCACTCTCCTGAGTTTCTAGCCTACTATAAGGAGTAGAATCGGGAGAGCGTCAATATTGCATTGCGGGGAATTGAGGGTAATGGTCCGAATTTACCTTTAAATTTAGGTCTAATTGTATTATCTTCCATGTTTAACCATGTGCATGTTATTGTATTTTTTAAGTTTTTTCCTGCTCTTGTTTTCTTTTCTTTGGGATTAATGCTGGAAACATGGGATGTAAGAGATGCATACGAGGTAGCTAGCTAGCTAGTTTGGTAAGTGTTTGATGATGGTGTTCTTCAGTTTGTTTAAGCTTTTGGAGGAATGTAATAGTCTGTAGTGCTGCTGGGCATGCATCACTTACATCTTTCATATATCTGCTCTGTTATGAAGGGAAGTTAAGATGGAATAGCTTCAGTTTCCTTGTCTATTTTTCTTATTCTTTAGCTTTTAGTTCAGATTCAGTAAAATTCTACATGGTAGATCAGCTCCTGAGAAATTCCAGTGTGATTCTCGTTCCTGTTTGTCAACGAAAAAGGTGCACTCTAATTTGGTAAAGTTTGGTAGCATGGGAAATATTCGACCCTTTCTTTCACCCACTTTTGGACTTTCATCCCCATTTCAATCTTGAGTTGGTTAGAAAGAGAAAAATGAGTGATATAAATTTGAAAACATGTTTGCAAAAAGGAAAGAAAAAAAAAAAGAGAACAAAGAAAGAAGGAGAAGAAAAAGAAGAAGAAGAAGAAAACGTGCGTGGAACTAAACTGACTGCAGCAATATTAATTTGAGAGCACATGAGCATAAAAGTGGATGGAGAGGCTCGAGAGAATTCTGCTGAATGACGATCATCCATTAAAGCGAACCAATCGCGCCATAAAAGTGAAAATTTTCTCTTTTCCAAAAGCAGAAAAAGGCGACCCTTTGTTTCTCTTAAATGAAAGGCACTAACATCAGATAATATATAACTCATGACCTTCCTAAATTTTATATATAATGATATGTTTAATCATCACTGTATGATAATTAAGTAGTCGATAAAGCTTATTTTTTTAGAATTAGGTGGTAACAGACATGGTATATCTTTTACATATTTTTAAAAACATGGAGTTAGTGCAGATTCTATAAGAGAAAGTAAACTAGAAAAACTGAGTTCTATATGATTGTTGTATCGCACTGGCAGATCACGGGAAGGGTTACTTTTTTCTAGAAATCTGTCATGCACTGTAGTTTAACATTTCCCTTTTACTTTATCAACCGACGGCTCACAAAAATTAAGGAACCAGTATGTGAACGTACCATTATGTCGTCGCAGACTTGCAGACATTAATTTGGGTAGAAGTATATGAGAGGGTGGTGCGGGCTTCAGCTGTCTGGACGGAATACGGGGCAGGTGTCGGGTGTGGATTCCCTCCCGCCAGCCCGCATATTTATTATAATCTTATATTATCTTATTAATATATATGTATATATATTAAACGGCGTCACCTTGTTTTATGTTTGAAACGGGAGATTTGGACCAAGTATTTTTGAAATCGATGAAGGTTTTAATTGTTTTCAATGGAGGATGGGATTATTTAACGTTGTGATTATCTGAAGTTGGATTTGCGTGATTGGAAGGGTAGGTTCTGTCTATGTTAGGTAGGGTTGTATGATGAGTTCTCCTGCATTCAATGTGGTTAATACCGAGATTTCACCGTCTACCGCACCAGCTCTTATTGAAGTCGGGAAGCCGAAAAAGTGTAAGTGTGATATGAGGTTTGTCAATTCCCACGAGTTAAAGAAGAGTTTAGATGACCCATCAGTCTTGAAAAGATNGTATGTTTGTTAATTCATTCTTTATAGTTTGTACTTATGTTATTCTTTTTTCTTAATTGAAGTTCTTTTCTATTTGAGACATCATGTTCTCATTTGCATCATTGTTTTGTTTTCTTTTTTTCAAGTTTTATTGAACACTTGGAGTTGGAGGGACTAAGCTGGATATGTTACTTTGATTTCCTATATTATTTTTTGTGATGTAAGTTTGTTATTCTTAAATTATTCAAACTATTTGTAATAGTTTTAAATTAATTTGAATATAAGTTGCAATAGTTTTAGATTGATTTGTAATTTTGATTGGAGATTATGTTATGGGCCCAAAAATGGCCGAAAAGGCCCTTAAAAATAGGTTATGTTCTCAACGCCCATGAGTGGGTAGATGGCATGTAAACCAATAAGCTCACTCGACAGCCGTGCAGGGCCACTCACATGTACAAAACAAACCAGGGGCGAGTTCCACATAACACCCCCCCCCCCCCCCCCCCCCCCCCCCCCCCCCCCCCCCCCCCCCCCCCCCCCCCCCCCCCCCCCCCCCCCCCCCCCCCCCCCCCCCCCCCCCCCCCCCCCCCCCCCCCCCCCCCCCCCCCCCCCCCCCCCCCCCCCCCCCCCCCCCCCCCCCCCCCCCCCCCCCCCCCCCCCCCCCCCCCCCCCCCCCCCCCCCCCCCCCCCCCCCCCCCCCCCCCCCCCCCCCCCCCCGCCCCCCCCCCCCCCCCCCCCCCCCCCCCCCCCCCCCCCCCCCCCCCCCCCCCCCCCCCCCCCCCCCCCCCCCCCCCCCCCCTAGATGACCCATCAGTCTTGAAAAGATACTTGTTTGTAGAGTTACAGCTATATATGAAGGAATTTTATATTTTAGATTGGTGGAAAGTAAATGTTGTCAAATATCCTATCCTCATAGAGATCATTCATAGTATTTTGGTCATCCATATTTCTACCATAGCCTCAAAGCCTATAATTGACATCATAGGTGCATATCTATCTACTAGTCTTACTTGTTACTGGACAACTAATCAATTCCTTAAAAATGAAAAAAGGGGAGTTCCAAAAAAAAACATCTTATGCAACTACAAAAAGAAAGAATATTTATAGATTTCGCATCTAATTGAATTAGAAAGGAATATGATAATCTTCCTCGTGAATTATTCGAAAGCAATCCGTCAGATTCACATTATATATGATTTTCAGTTTCTAATCCGAAGTCAATAATGAAGAGAACCCTTATACTACTATTATACTACTACAGGAATTTGATAAATTTTCTATTGAATGATATAATCGACAAGCAACAATAAAATAAAAAAATAAATTATCTAGCACTCCATTTCGATACTGATTGTGAAATTGCGTTGCCCTATTTAAAAATTTGCTATCTCCTAATACCATGGAGACTTTGATTTATAGTTAGAACTAGATTAAATTGAGGAAAACCGTTTCAAGTTTTCCAAGTAATAGATTTTGCATAGAGCTTCGAGAAGGAGAATGTTGATCACACTGGAAGCATTCTTTACTCTACATTGTTTTATATTTATTAATAAAAGTTAATTTTGATTTAATTGTTGTAGGGATGAATTTGGGAAAAGTGGCCCAATCTCAATCTACTTCACCCACACATTGATAGTTTGACATACCAATGGTATGTTTGTTAATTCATTCTTTATAGTTTGTACTTATGTTATTCTTTTTTCTTAATTGAAGTTCTTTTCTATTTGAGACATCATGTTCTCATTTGCATCATTGTTTTGTTTTCTTTTTTTCAAGTTTTATTGAACACTTGGAGTTGGAGGGACTAAGCTGGATATGTTACTTTGATTTCCTATATTATTTTTTGTGATGTAAGTTTGTTATTCTTAAATTATTCAAACTATTTGTAATAGTTTTAAATTAATTTGAATATAAGTTGCAATAGTTTTAGATTGATTTGTAATTTTGATTGGAGATTATGTTATGGGCCCAAAAATGGCCGAAAAGGCCCTTAAAAATAGGTTATGTTCTCAACGCCCATGAGTGGGTAGATGGCATGTAAACCAATAAGCTCACTCGACAGCCGTGCAGGGCCACTCACATGTACAAGACAAACCAGGGGCGAGTTCCACATAACACCCCCCCACCCCACCACCCCCAACCACCCCCCCCCCNNNNTCTCTCTCTCTCTCTCTCTCTCTCTCTCTCTCTCTCTCTCTCTCTCCTGGGGGCACCCAAACGGTGAGCGATGGGTGGTCGACTAGTTGCTTGCATAAGGCAAGTGCAGGCCTACCACGAGGTGGCTAGCTATCCCCCTGTTTGGGGCAGGTAGTAGGCCTACCCCGCCATCGGTCGCCTCTCTCTGCAACTCAATTCTCCATAGCACATAAGCCTCTGGTGTCATCTTCTACGTATGGGGGAACCATAAATCTAGATCCCTTCAAGGCAAACCGTTGGATATGCAATTTCCACTAAACACTATAATTCTCCTTCGGTGACCTCAATCAATGGTAGTACTACCTTTATTATTGTTGTTGCAGCTTTGCAGGTATTCCTCAAAGCAGCCTATCATTGAATGTGCTTTCAACCATAGTTTTGAATTCCAATTCATTCGATTCCAGTCAAGATTTTATTTTCCAGTGCAGTATCTAATACAGTATACATCTTTATTTCGTTTTGTTTCAAATTCCGACACGTTCCAATCCATTTCGGCTAATTTCTGCCTATTCCGGCTTTCAATGACAATTTTGTAATTTTCTTGAATTCAGATGGTATTTTTGTAAATTTCAAACCTAGTTGATAGTCCTATAATTTTAAGATTTAAAGGGGATTTATATAAATCTAAAATTGTAAACCTCAAATCCTTGTTTTTTAATCTCCTTATTTTTAATGATTTATGGGGACTATTTTTTTTATTTCTTTTATCTTTTTGTCTAGTCCTTAGACTGGAATGATCCGAAACGAAATTTAAAACATCTCTTGGCCATTACATTATCTTGCCTGGAAAAGAAAAACCCAATAACGACCATAGTAGGGCTTGAAAAGTACCAAGCAATACGATTTAACAGAACAATGGCAGTTTTACCCGACATCAATGCACGATGACATCGTTATAAAACAACATCCAAACCCAGCATATGGTTCAAAGCAGCCCCAACCTACCTTGCATGTCAATACCGATCCAGCTGATAAATTTTATGCTCTAATTTTCAATGCATCATGGTCATCCAAACCACAAAGTTCTTCAATGCTATCTTTCAAAGAAAAATATCAATAAATAGAAACTTTATTTGAGACAGGGTGTATCTTTGACCGACTCATGCAAAGCACAACATTTGTATGCAGACAAATGTAGATCTGGTATCCAAAACTAACAAAATTTACCATGACAAATAAATGGCAATCTGAAACATTCTCTTATTAAACAAGATACAGCAATAGCACTCGTTAATCTCTGGGGAGGGAAATGCCGGAGGATCTTATCCCTAATACACTGTTCCATATGCTGAATCCCAATTCCTTGGATGGAACTAACTGCTATACTCACATGAAATCATAGTCATCGAGAGCTTCATAAGCATTAACAGCCAACTCATCGTCTGGCCTGTCAACATTAATCTGCTTTTTCTTCAAGCCTGCAGGCAAGCAAAACAAGTTGACGTACGCCTATTGGTAAGTAGTTCAAAAACTCCCATTAAAGAACAATCGAGAGCATTAACTAAAACAAGGGTGAGACCAACCCAATAAATTTCATATAAGTGAAAGTCCATCCATTACAGGGGATTAACTCATTTAATACAAGTCCGTGTGTGATGCTCTGAAGTGTCAAGCACAGGTTTGACAACACAAAAATATAAATAAATAAAAAACCTGATTTCTTTTTTCCAGCATTCGCCTCCTTCTCTGCTTTTAGCTTTTCATTTGCAATTGCTGAAACAGAAGATGAGACTTCTTTTGCATCTGCTGCTTTCAAAGCAGTCATTGATAGTCTCATTACAGCCTTGAGTAAACCAATATAATGGAAACTTTTCTGCAGTAAGTAAATGTAATTTAGCAAAGTCTCAAATTCTCTTCATCTTTTTGTCTAAACAAGGCAGAGACAATTTACAACACCTCATGTGAGCGCAGCTTATGTGAAATGAGCTCCGCATATTCCAAGAAGTCACTTTCTGATTTGGGAATAAAATTATCAAGGGTCTTCTCATCACCTCTCTTACTGAACAGTTCCTTAGTGGAGCTATAATCTGCTTCTTCCACCAGCCTGTAATGGAGAAAATAATTGCACTGAAGGCCTCAAAGCATACCAGAAACGAAAAAAGAAAGAAAGACGTATCTTATTAACTTTTTATGAGCCTTAAATATTAAAGTCAATAGAAATCAGTTCAAGTTCCTAGTCAAGTGGGATTAAAGCATGATGACAAGTTGTATTTGAATATTTTGAGTTGATTTTGCATCTAAATAAAACCCATATTTAGTAGGAACATAGGAAACAAGCATCAAGGCACAATTTGTGGGCCAAATAGGCAAAAACTTATCAAGCCACCCTTCAGATCTGTGGGCCAAATCCACCTCCAATTATGCACCATGAACAGAATAAGGGGTAGACAAGGTTGATAAGCGTCTTCTAGATGCCAAAAACTGAAATTTTGAGTTTAGGAAGGATGCACTCAAGTTGAAGAATATTAGTTCACCTTGTGCATCCTTTTGTTCAGTGTTATTTTAAGAAATTCTCTCGACATGTAGCTGTTACGGTACTGGGTTTCACATTTTAATCATGTCTAATTCAGGGACAAGTACCTTGATCATAAAAAGCCTTTTTTTTATGTCGGGAAACCTCTCCAAGGTAGGGCCCTTCGAACCCACCTCTGCAGAGTAAACCTTGGTCCCATTCACCACACCCTCGGAAGTTTTCCTACACAGAACTAGTTAAATCGTTGGCTTTTCACCAAGGGATGTGGCCCCAAAGGATTGTTTGAACCCATGAGGTGTTGAACCTTAGACCTTGAAAGAAGTGATACCCCAAGACCAAGGCCTTCACCACTTGGGCCAACCCCTTGGGATTTAAAAAGTTCAATTAACTTTCAACTAACTGTACTGTTCATCATACTTACTGCAATGTAATATGCCTTTTGTATTTTTTATGAATAAATATGCCCTTTGTAATTCAAATTAGAGAAGAAAAATCTTGCAAAAGGAACTTGGTTTCTTATTAAATATTTTTTGACTTGGTGAACCAAAATGATTTATTTCTTGTACTTCAATGGTGAGTAGCATTTCATGAATGAGTAAAAAATTAATCCACTTGTAAATAGCAAAACTGCATTTGATTTGAATTCTTCACTTTGCCATCTCTTGTACAACGCTCTCTTATAGGTAACCTCTTGTACAAAAATTCTAAACCTATTAACTGTCGGAAATTGTCATAAGAATGCAACAATGTAAATTATAATGGGCACCCCACCATAGATAGCTTAGCCATATCTAAATCTAACATTTAGACATGTCAAACATTAACACGTATTGACGATGGGCCCTTTGGACCCACCCTTGGGGAGTAACCCTATATACACTGCCCCCCACTGACCAGAACTAACAGATAATCTGAGGAAAGTCCTAGCACAGAATCGAACCCTGGATGTGAGTTTAAAGTTCATCCCAATCCCATCCTTTGACCACTAAGCTGCATCCTGATCAATCACAACATTAACACTTTAATGCTATTTGTGCACATAAAGAGCTAGAAAACGTCAATTGAGCCGGGGTGAACACAGCCCACATCAGGAGATCTGTATCCTAGATAATAGAAGATAAGTTCTAAGCTGTTAGTTCATAAGACTAGCGGCATACTGAAAGAAACTAACTTGCAAGACCAGTTATACCCCAAGTTAGGCCTGAGCTCCTAAAGCACCAGCTATAAGTAAAAAAATAAAACCTAATCCAACCCTCATAGCTGCAAGTTCATAATCAGTGCAGATAGTGTAAAAAAATAATATATATAGTTGATCCATACTTGTATATGGTTTTTCGGGTAACATTTGCAAGTCATCAGAGGAATATCTATACATACAATTAATCCCACGAAAAATGTATCCATTATTAGCAGAAATAAGTCGTTGAGATTTACCTTTGTTGGCGAAGTTTCTCGGCCACAGGATCTAGTGGCTCTTCATTTACCACTTCAATTGTTTTCCCCTTCTTTTCAGTAGCTTTTACCGTGGGTTTCTTTGGGGCTTTTTCAGCTGGAGGTTTTACTTCAGGTGCCTGATCCAATCAAATACAGAACAATGCTTTTTTGTTAGCATGAACAAGCAAACCATCACAAACATGAAAAATTGGCATGTCACTCCATGTCACAGATCCCTAACACCATGACTGCATTATAGCAATTTTAATATGTGGTCCAATAACATCTATGAATCGAACAAGTTGAAAGTTAAAGATGAGTTCCTTAGGAAATTTTCGGAGCTAAGAGCCTAAGATAATTTTTTTAAAACCAAAGGGAACAACATATGAAATATGCAGTGAAGTATCCGTGCTAAAAAAAACATCCATGCAATCACTTGACTGGACTACTGACAAGACAAAATTGATTTGCACTTTCCTACATATCTTTATTTTATTTTTTTAATAAGTCCACTTGCCTACATATCATATGGCTGTAGTCACTAGTTCACCACAGGGACAGGCAACTTTTGTCAAAGTTAATTGGTGCTGGGAGACAGGTACAGCTGTACAGGCAACCCAAAGATCATTTGAAAGTAGTCACATTGGGGATCTCCGTCAAATGGCCCCATAACAAACAGGAATTTTCTTTCCAAAAGTGAACTAAGTATAATATATAGCCAGATATAATAACAAAATGAGCACAAAAGTTTCCAGCTAACAATGGCATTCTAATGGCTTAATAATTGCAAAAATGAGAGCCATTGCTCCACATTATAGAGTTGTTTCGGTTTAGTCCTAAGAAGTCCAATAAATGAACCAGACAGAAAAGACAACCGGGTACCCATTTCACAATCAGGCAGTTTGGCATAGTACTAGTTTAAAATGTAAGAATATAATAAACTAGTTGGGGACAGACTCACTGTTATTAACCATTAGAACATGAAGTGCAGAAAACAAAAAGAATGCAGACATGTCTCATGGTATGGAAGTTTCTTTCAATTCAAAAGGCAAGATCAGAGCCAAATTCCATCTTCAAAGGATGACATATGACCAGTAAACTTAACTAAAGTAGTTTTCTATCAATTATTGTACACTGTCCCAAATGGAGAGCCATTTGTAACATCTTTTTTCTATAGGTTGAATCATTTCTAAAATGTTCATTTGATTATGTATCCCAAACCACCAACCAAAGCATAACCTTTTAATTATCAATGTCAGAGTATTTGTCTAGTTGCAGATAATCTGTTTACCTTTTTTGCAAGAAAAATGACCATGCTATATGAGATACTCGTGTTATTATATTCACAATAATAGTCATCATTACTATACTCTCTTTCCTTTCTCTTTCCCTTTTTTTTATAATTCACAAGGCATCAATCAATTACATAAACCAATCATCATTTGTACACATAAAACTCCTCTAACCATTGTTTAAAATTTTGTAATTCACAGTCATGATTACTTTGCACCTGCCTGTTAATACTTTAAAGATACACATCATGCACCCAAAACCAAGTTATACTCAGGTCCTGTGCAACATAGATTTTCAGAGAGATATTTTTTCAATTTCAAATGTTTTAGTATCATTATGGACAATCTTGTACGACAAATACCATCCACCAGCAGATGTCATAGTCAAAAGAATATAGACTCAACCCCTCAGAAGAAGACAATCCTTACAATTTTATGACTTTGCCTTCTCTATTCCTTTAAAAACCAGGCCTTGTGAAATGCAAATATACCAGCATCAATGAAATTATGAATCCATTGTGAATCTATGCTACACTAAGTACCTAACTCCAAAATTAGCAAACACTTCAAGAAAACCTAGTATTTTTTCCAACTGAGCTGTTCAGAAATGAAATAAACTCAACCTGTTTTACCAATGATGTGATCTCCATAGTTCCACCAATCGTTTGATTCATAATAAAAATTCAATCAATTTTTTTTATGACAAGGAAATCTTGACACTTGCAAACACATCTATTACCCAGTTAAACTCTGGACCCTCGTAACAGGCCCAAGTCACACAGATTAAGTAAATCATCAATTTTTCACCCATGGGATGTGGCCCCTAGAAATTGCTTGCACCCAAAGGTTTTAACTTTTTAAACCTAGGAAGCGCATAACCCAAGACCAAGGCCCATACCAATTGAGCCAACCCCTAGGGGTTTACAAACATAACCATCACCTCAATATCTAGCAAATGAATACTGATAAAAAAAATATCTAGCAAATGAATCATTGAAGGATATAATCAATAAATTGAAACTCAATACTTTATTCCAATCCACAAGCTGGGAAAACAAATTCTAAGAGATCATAGTTTCTGATTCATAATACAAATTCAAAATTACCTCAATATCTAGCATATAAGTCATTCAAGGATATAATCGTTCAAACAATACACAATCCTTTATTCCAATGTGAAAGTTGGGAAAAAATGCTAATAGATAATTGTTCAATTATTAATCATACCGATTTAGATTCATCATCATCTTCCCACGATTCCTTCACATCATTGTCATCCACATCTTCATCATCCCATTTGTAGTTAGGTTGATCCTTTGCCAGGAGAGGTGGAATTTGCTCTTCCTCTGAATATAAAAGCATATACCTTGAGAAACTAAATAGCAAGCTCCAACAAAACAAAATACAATATAATTCATAACAGTTTTTTTTATAAGTAGAAATTTATTAATATCATTAGGCATAGCCAAGTACACTGAATGTATACAAGAGAAAACACCTAGCTAGAAAGCATATATGGATACTAATTCGCGAAAAACTTATAATGGAAAGAAATTAGAAATGATCATGACTAGTAATACTACGTCCCTCACAAAATAACACCAACCAGTTATTGCAAACTTCTTTAAATCCCTTCCATACAAGTGCAAGTCAATAGAAACAACTGACAAACAAAAAGATAAATATTGACCTACATAGCATAGGAAATGACATTCTTTTATGTTATAACAAATCAAGGTGAAAGAAAGCAGAGATAAATTGCGCCCCCATCTAAACCTTGAAGAATTTTTGAAATCATCTATAACAACATCACATCATCAAGAGGGAATTCTACAGTCAGCCTATTTGACTGGTATGGACCATTGATCTGTTCCAAGTGCTCCATTAAATCCTGGAGTATGGTTCTGCAGGACTCAAGGGCAGTACAGGATCACCAAGGAAAAAGAAAAAGTTGCATAATGGGATCCTAGCCAGCTAATCAGCTGTTATACCATAATATCAGCTTATAGATTGCTAAGTCATTATTCTTAGCAACCAACACTTTCCTACAACTATGAATTTACATAATCAACAAAAAGGAGACAGCCAAAAAGATCATTACTAACCTCATTGATGGACTGTCATGGCCATGGACTCTGTAGGGGTCCTTGACCAGATGGGGTTAAATGGTAGAAGATCAAAACTAATTGTTGTCAATAACAAGCGAAACTGACTTGCATAAAATGGTATCAGGCACTTGCAAAACAATCAAGTCTCAGGGTGGAGAAACTCTAAAGAAAAATCAGCTTCTTCTCAAGGATTTACAGAGGTGAAAACCAGAAAGCACTGGAAAGGTTTCTCTAAGCTACAGCATGATAACACGATACAATGTAGTAAGTATCAGTTGTGCACTACCTGTGTGAATGAAGTTTGTAAGTCAAAGCTAGAATGGAAGAATGGAAAAATTAGGCCACTGCAGAATTCTACAGCACAGCAGTAGCTCTAAATGTCTGCTTTTTGAAATGGTGTGGTTAAAAAGGTGGAGCACAGATTGGCTTCTTGGAAGAGGTTGTATTTGTGTAAAGGTGGTAGGCTCACTTTGATTAAAAGTACTCTTTCTAACTTACCCACCTATTTTCTGTCCTTGCTCCCAGTCCCCACACAAAGGTTGCCAAACGTATAAAGAACCTACAACAGGACTTCTTGTGGAGTGGATTGGGGGAAAAGTTCAAATTTCACTTGGTTAATTGGTCACTGGCATGTACCCCAATTTTTTTATAATTAAAAAAATATATATATTGGGGTACATACAGTGAAAAATTTCTGGGGTTAGATTGGGAATTCATAACTTGATGAAATTCAACCAAGCCCTGTTGGGTAAATGGTTGTGGAAGTACCAACACAAAAGGGGGCCCCTATGGAATTTTGTTATAGATTCATTCTTTGGGGAGGCTTGGAGAGGATGGTGCTCAAATGAAGTATGTGGCACATATGGGATGGGTTTGTGGAAATACATTAGAAGACATTGAGAGATCTTCCAAAGAAATGAACATATTGTGGTGGGCGACGGCTCTCGTGTCAAATTTTGGTATGACAAATGGTGGGGTGAACGAAGCCTCCAAGACAGCTTCCCTACCATTTTTTAGCTCACACGAGAAAATGATGCAGTGATAGCAGATCTATTGGTCTTTTCTAGTGGCCCCCCTCAATGGAATGTAGATTTTTTTTTTTTTTTATATGTTCAATGAAATGTAGAATTCATTAGGGCAGCCCAAGGCTGGGAGTTGGAGACTATAACAAAGTTCTATAAGGCATTGTATTTTATAAACATGACAAAGGATACCATAAACAAGATGAACTAAAGTCCCTCCAATAAAGGTAAATTCATTGTCAGATCATTGTACCAAGTTCTAGCGAGCCTTGGAATGACCATGTTCCCATGGAAGAGTATATGGCAGACGAAAGCTCCTTCAAAAGCAGCTTTTTTCATATGGACAGCATCTCTAGACAAGATCCTCAACACAAATAATTTAAAGAAATGCCAAGTACTGGTGTTGGACTAGTGTCATATGTGTAAGAAGAATGGTGAATCAGTAGATTATTTGTTTTTACGCTGCAAGGTAGCCAAGACCATGTGGGATGATCTTTTCGCGAGAATCAAACTGTCATAGGTCATGCCTCTTAGACTAGTGGATTTCCTTGCTAGCTAGAGAGGCCTCTGAGGCAACTCACAATGGCAACAATTTGGAGAATGGTTCCTTTATGTATGTGTTGGTGTATTTGCAATGAGAGAAATTATAGAAGCTTCGAAGACCACGAGAGAACAATGGATGCGCTTAAAGTTTTCTTTTATAAAACTTTGTTCTTATGGGCGGGGGCTATTGTTCGTAACAGGCTGAATGTCCATGATCTTCTACCTTCGATTGTAAACTCTAATTAGATTATTCTCGTGAATACTCCATGTGTACTTGGGCTCTGCCTACTTCTATGAATAAAACTCCTTAATTACCTATTTTAAAAAAAAAATGGCTGCTTTTTGGACCTTCCTTGGGGGGTTGGTAGAAAACACTGTGAATACTATCTAAATGAGCCATCTATGTATCAGCTCAAATCACACACTTGTGGCAAAACCCTAGAAGTTATAGCAAGCTAAACTCCACTGATATTGCTAGAATGACAGCATGCGCATACACAAACACTTAGAAACTTTTGATGCCCTAAAGCCCACCATTGGAGCCCACGTCTAAACCAAAATGTAGATTTAAATTTTAAAGTGACTTAATCCTAAAAAAATGCACACAAACCCCTGCATTAGAGGGCTTTAAGAATCATTTTAAATCAATTGAATGTTTGCTGGACAATTCCTACACATGCATCTTATATGGCATCGTTCAACTAAGGAGTTGAATATAAAGGCAAAGGCATAAACCAGTGAGTCATTAGGAACCATCAGTGGACTAAAATGGGTCCTATGGAGACTCGACAATCATCAAATAGTTAGGATCAGGTAAATTCAGGTTTAGCACACAATACAGCATAAATGAAAACATATTGCATGTTAGATGGAAGGCAATTCAAACTTAAATATGTAACTAATCGTGAATCAAAAGAGTTATCTTTTTTAAAGAAAACTCTTGTCAAGCAATGGAATCGTTTTTTCTTTTTTAAGCAAGCCAGGGTATCAAGTAATCCAAGAGAACTCCTAGTGCAGAATCAAACCTAGATTGTCGGAGTCTATAGCCCATCCCAAGCTCCCCCCCCCCCCCTTTTCCTCCCTCCCCTTTGACCACTACTAGATTACTATTATCATGGATCAAAAAGCTTCCAAAAGCTTTTTTTCATAGCTAAAGAGCTTCCAACATCTATGAAACACAATGGTATAAAAAATTGATGGCATGCATAATCATTAATTAGAGCAGAAAATATTACCCCAGTCCTCCATCAAGTTGGTCACTGTCTTTTAGGAGAAAATTATCAACTATCTTGCAAAGTGTGATACTGCATACAAAAATATGTAAACAGTAAGGAACAATAATAATAAAAGAAAATAAATAATACAATTTATAATTGTCCATTCTTAACAATAGCATACTGTCTGGATTCTTATACGAGTAAATTTACACTCTCAACATAACCAGCTCCTTTAAAGGACACGAATCACTTTCTCCCTCATGAAAATAACTCCAATACATCCTCTCTCATCATAACTCAGCCGCTAGCATCCCCATTCAATTAAATGAGCATCCCGAATTTAAATCAGGAAAATTCAGATTTGGCATATGATCCTTGGCACTCAAATCTCCAAAAACAACGAAACCCCAAACTAAAGCACTCAGCCCCATGAATTTACAACGCGGACATTTTTTTTGTATCTCAATAAAGGTAAGGAGCTAGGAGCCCCGTCTTGCTAGGCTCAGCCTTGGAGACCCATTCTTCACAGCCAGCCTTCAAGTCGTAAAACCTACTCACCTATTCCACAAACTCACTTCCACTTCCCCCTGAAAAAATCAAATGAATGTTCTATAACGCCAAACTTAGCCAGAATATTCAAACAATCACAAGCAACTCAGCATTTGATCCTCCCTTCCAATCACCCCAAAAGGTCATGCACATCCCAAAATCCAATATAAACCCTAAAATTATATAAAAGAACCAATTCCGTAGCATCAATAATAGACATACAGAAATAATTATTAGAAAAATATATGCAGAAATATCTCGAGACAAATTGCAGGGATGAAGCAGCAGGTGATAGAATTTACCTTGAATCTCAAGATAATCCGAAAATATAGGAGGGTTTAACTCTTCAAAACGCGGTGGGCGCCCACCAGAGTTGGTTGTGGCAAGCAGTTGAGTGCAGTAGCCGTGCGTGTTCGGCAGAAGTTAGAGAACGGGAAGGGGGCAACCAACGAAGAGTGTGTCGGGCGTTTCAAATAACCAAAACTGAGTTGGGTTGATTTCCCGGCGTTACTCCCCCGTTTTCCGGTGAAGGTACACGCAGACTGCTAGGCTATATAGAGGGAGAGAGGAAGGAGGATGGCGGCAGACCAAGGGACGGAGAGAGAAGTGAACGGGATTCGGCTCAGAAAGCTGAAGAGTGAAAAAAGGGTAAGGCCGGTGCTTGGCCGCTTTTAGGGGATTCTTCACTCGTAAGTGGGCCGGGCCTTGGTTTTGATTGATAAAGCAAATCTTCAAAAAGTTCATCACCTGTCATCCTCTATCAACGTCGCAATATTTTTTTAAACTTTCATACTCATAATTTTTATGTTATATATCATATTTAGTTTTTTAGTTTTTTATTCCTTCATTATCCATACACTATATATTTAATAAAAGAATATTATATATAATGTATATATAAAATTGATTTTTTTATTTATACTACATGTTTCAAAATCGTTCTGACTAATCTCAAAAATGGATAGCCACAACCTCTCAATAAAAAAGTTACTTCTTCCACGAGTGCACTGTGCTCCACAGCTAATCATCTCCCCTAATTAGGGATGTCAAATCTTGTTAACAAGTCATGTCCGTGTCGTGTTAAAGTATATATATTATACTATATAGCTTAATTCTAACCCGACCCGTTAAGATTATTGTATCAAAATCTCAAATCCTAACATGACCCATTAACATAACAGGTCGTGTCGTGTCAACATGTTTTAACCCATTAATGAATATTATGAAATAGGTTAACACGATACAATATAACCAATTTCAAACTATTTATGTAAATAGATTGAATAGGCTTGAAATTAATTAGTTTGACCTATTTAAATTTAGTATAATTTTATATAAATTTTAAAATCACAATATTTATAAAAATTATAAAACTAACTACAAATCCAAAATTACAATCCAACAATAAAAATATCGAAATTAAAATTCTAACAATTTTACTTTTAGGTATAAGGGTATAATTGTAATTTTAACTTTCTTAACGTGTCATAACGGATTGACCCGTTATCAACCCGTTAAGCAATCGTGCCTTAACGTGTCAACTCATTTTAACTCGAGCACGTTAAGACTAAACCCTAGTCTTCTATTATCTTGTCGTGTTCGTGTTGAATTAACAGGTCATGTAACATATTGCCACCCCTACCTATAATTCATAATTCAGGTTTTCTCTATTTCGTTTATTTTGTAATGAATTTGAATTTTTTTTTCCTACCTTTACAGGTAAAAGATATCCTTCTCACGGTATATAGACTAAATTTATTTCATTATTCTTCCTTTTTTAAGAGGATTGGGAATAAATAAGGATTCAGTTTTCAGACATCTTTTACGAGGATTGAGAACAATATTATTATCTACAAAAGAATTTGATTTATTATTTTTCCTTTTTTCAAGAAGACGATAAGAGAGAAGAGATAGCTAATTGATGCCATCTTCTAAAGCAAGTTTATAAAATATTTGATAGGTCCATCGATCCAATTAGCTGGCGGGCTAAGCAAGCAAAGCATAAAGTAAGTATCTGTTAGATAGGATGTCACAAACATTTAACGGCATTGTTATATGTTTTGATAAATGAAAAATGGATTGAGGTATTTACATTTATGAATCTCTTATTATACCTTGAGCCTTGTGAATTTGTAGCATTCCTGACCCAATGGGAAACGGGTGCTACAGAACTACTTTCAACAAAGTCGAGCAAATCATGCTGTTCAAGCACACAAGAGAATCATCGCATTACCAGTGTCTCAGCATGCAATTGACCTGATCTGAATGTACAGCTACCCTTCAAATATTGCCAACAACGGCCTACCCAAAATGTATTTTAGCAACAAAGCACAGAAAGACATCCCATTACCAACATAAACCTATGCAAATTTTATATATAACCAACAAAAAATGCTCCCATGTGTTGATTAGGATCAGATTCTGCTCATTTACAACTTCCAAGGTATATAACTTGCAAACAAGCTCATGAAGTGAATTTTTGTAACCTCTTGAATAATTCCTGCAAAATCAACACCCACGAGATCAATCAACAGTAACAAAAAATTGAATCACCCTAATAACTTTGTTCCTTCTATTTCAAGGGTACCATACCAGTTTTGTAGCACCAACTGCAATACGCTGCCTCTCTTTCTTTTCACGTTGGCACTCTCCACACCAGCTAGAGAATTCTTTTTTATATTTTTTCAGCTCTCTGAAGACCGAACTGCAAAAAGATTGAACGTACAAATTGACCAAATTATAAACAGTACTTCATGACCGAGATACAAAAAGATTTGTCAAGCAAGGGGATTGTGGCAAGTCCATAGAGGTCGAGTAATTGTGGACCATATGATGGGAGATATGTTTCCATTCTCTTCCACTTTAAAATTTATTTTTTCTTATCCTCCTAGCAGTCCCACACTGTAATTTTTAAGAAAATCAAGGCTTTAATTGAAGCAATCAGAAATCGAGGGTTTAAACCAAAATATTAAATTCAAATTCATTTATCATATAGATTATCTCAATGTAATAACCTAAGGGATTGGCCCAAGTGGTGAAGGTCTTGGTCTTGGGGTATTACTCCCCTCAAGGTCCAAGGTTCAACACCTCATGAGTGCAAACATCTTTTGGGGTCACACCCCCGGTGAAAAACCAGCGATTTAAACAGTTCCATATAAGGAAACGTCTAAGGGTGCGGTGTACGGGACCAGGATTTACTCTGTAGGGTTGAGTCCAAAGGCCCTACCTTGGAGAGGTTCCCTAACATCCAAAAAAAAATAGATTATCCCAATGTAATGCTAATATTAGACCACGAAAAAAATGGAAAGCCCCCTTCGAAATAGTCTACTTATTACATGTAGAAGTGATGAAGCTAATCCCACACTATCAGGTGTCTTTAAAAACCTTAGCATTAGTTTCAGAGAGAGAGAGAGACCTTCTGCACCACAAAAGTAAGTTGACCCGTTGCCCAGATGTTGTGGCTCTGGCACCATGCCGATGGCGACCACGATGAAGAACAGCACGCCCCGGAACATGGGAGTAATCAAAGATCTCCTACAAATATACCACCATTTTATACTGGAAAAAGAATCACCATAGACGACTAACAAAATAACTAAAAATAAGACTACTAGAAATAAAAAACGATCCTTCAAAAATAACCAACAAAATATCCAGTGGGCATATAATACCCAAAAACTCCAAGTTGGACACAATCAACGATTGGAATAAAAAGGAAAAGTTCTTAGCTCACCAATCATTATATCATCCTCCTTTTCTTTAATGTCCTCATGTAGAATAAAGTGTAGCAGAGGACCAACCACTGGGTCTATTTTGGGATCACTACACTTGAAATCTTTCTTAAGGAATGTGTGATGATAATATAAATGAATTGTTTAAGAATATGGGATTTTTTTAGAAAGTAGGATAATCAATAAAAATAGGACTCTTTGCTTGGTGTACAAAAGTAAAGCATGGCTTGATGACAGCTATTGAACTAAAAAATAATTGATCTTAAGCTTAATATACCTCTGATTGGGTTCCTGAGTGCACGTGTTTATCGCATCGAACACCTCGAAAGAATAAATCTCCACCAGCAAATTGCTCGCCCAAGCAAACATTCAATGTGACTTCGGAGTCATCCACATGGAAACCTACATAAATAAGCTACCCAGATTTCATAAAAGCTTATGAAGTCATAGCTTAATGCCCAGAGTTTTGAGACTCTGATGAAAAAAATACACAGAAATGGAACTGTGAAAAACATTATTAAATGTAATGAAATAGGAATCTCCAATAATCCTAAATTCAGCATTTTGCAGATGTTATAAGAATTGAGTCAAATCTGTTCAAGCAAAACCTTATGACAAGTGGCACTAACAGTGAGTCTACACATCATGATGCAAGTTGTTGTGTGTGTGTGTGTGTGTGTGTGTGTGTGTGTGTGTGTGAGAGAGAGAGAGAGAGAGAGAGAGAGTTTTCATTATAATGTTTTTTCTAACCATATCATAAGGTGCACATGTAATGAGCTGGAGAATTTTCTAGCTGAGAAAAAGTAGTTAAATAAAGAAGATTGGTTTAAGAACCTACCAAGCTCAACATCTCTATCCATTCCATATTCAACCACAAAACCATGATGCGAATCCAGAGTGGATCCACCAACTTCAGGAAAGAAAACTACATCAAGCACACCACATAAAAATGAGTATATACTATCATTCTGAAACATTCAAGTTTCTAACCAGAATCTCATGACAGAGGGAAAAATACCACCTCCAGATATAGGACATATAAAGTCCTCCATCAACTTGTCCAGCATGGTTTCCAGTCCAAAGTCATCAAGAACAGCACCATAATTGTTCATTGTGTTAGGTCGCATGATTCTGAATTTTGTCTCATGGACCCATCTTTCAAAATTGTCTACCTAAGCAATCAGAACCTGATAAGAAAGCATAAAAACTATATAAAAGAAGAACTTGAAATCCTAGATGTCAGATGAAATAAGAAAGACTGATGATACCTCAGACAGCAACAATTCACAAAAATGAGGCTGAAGCATTTCAAATGTATAAACTCCTGGAGAGGATTCGGTCATTATGCTTCTAAAACTCTCCTCTGTATTGTCATTGATCGCTTTGAGAAATGAGGGGACAAAGAATTTTGCAGCATCCATAGTATACAGTTCCTTGTGAAGAGGCTGCAGAAGGAAAATCCAAAAGGTTAAAAAGGATCAAGATTTAGTAGTTCAAAAATCCTAAATTATAAGTATCAAAAGAAAGCAATTTAAATTGGTTGAAAAGTTTCCTACTCCAATAGCATTATTAAAAAGTGAAAATCTCAAGGATATCCCAATCAAAAAGTCACCATAAAACATACCGGATAATTCAACATTATAATCTTCTTGTATTCTCTATGCCTTTGAACCTGTTATAGTTTGCCAAGACAAAACAAAATTAGGAAAATGAAAAGCAAAAACACAGAGAGAGGCAAAACTTATCGGTCCTTTTAACCATTTTCCCACTCTATCCATTTAGAGATTAAGAAGATGTTCCCAACACTAGCACATTTCATCCATTTTATCAGACATCAGGAAACGTACTCAAATGAGGGGGAGCCAAAACAGGAGAGGCAAAGTAATCAGGTATAAATCCTCAGTATTTGGAGAATAATGAAAATAGTGGCATCAATTCATAATGACTGAATAGGAAGATTTTCTTTTTGTAAGTAAAAAATCTTTAAAAAGCACAAAAGGGTCAACAAAGTAAACATGATGCACACAAGAGAGACACCTATCTAGGAGGAAAAAAAGATAAAAGAAAAATGTGAGATTCTACCCCATTAGATTATATTGAGGCTGTCCAAAGGAAAAAAGTATTGATAAAGAAAGTTTTGAGCTCCTCCAGTATAAGTTCAGAATCCTCAAAGAGTCTACCATTCCATCCTTCCAAATACACCAAACGAAGCAAGTAGAAACCGGACACAATGTAAACATAGAAAATCTATTTGAGAAGTGATGAGGAGAGTGAGGAGACTACCCTAGAACGACATCATTTTTTTTTTTATAAGTAATGAAAACTTTATTAAAGAAGTGCACTGGGACACAGCTCTGATACACAAGAAGTATGCGAGAGAGTGCCTGTTTAGGGATGACAGGAGAACGTACAAAATCTTGGAAGGAAGAAACATGATAGATGGTGCGAGTTGTGGTCCACGCATAGAATGATTTGAGCAAAGTAGTTTCTAACACTAGCACTGTCCTTTCCTGATAGTCGAAATTGCAAGCAGTACATTCCTCCTAAAACCACATTATACATAAAGGGTCATCAGTCAAACTTCTGATCTTAAAGGGTTATCCAAGGAAAAGGAGGAGCGTCGTGGGATCAAAAAGCTTCAAAGTAGGTTTTATTTTCAAACACCCGCCTTTTTCTGGATGGGACGCCATATTTCATCCCCACAACCTCCAATTCAGTCTAAGAGAGTACAAGTTGAAGAACGAAGAGAAAAATTTGATTTCTTGATCTAATGAAGGTGGACTTCCAATGTCATTCTTGTTGGAGAATTGCCAAAGGCATTCCGCCGATGCCTCCTGTTTTCTCTCTCTTCCCTTTTTTCACCCTTTTTCCTAAGCAACCAAACAACAACTGACTAAAACAAGCATTTTCGGTTTCCCATATTTCCATCACACATTTAAGCTAATGTGAAACATCCACTCTCATAAAGAAATCGTTTTCTATGTAGCAAAATGAAAAGCACAAAGAATGTTTTTCAAAACTTCCACCGTTTTCTCCACTCCCTAAACAACCAATCAAAACTTAAGGAAAACAAAAGAACCATCAAATTGTGGAAATTAGATCTTACACGAGTGCGTTCGCCCTCGGGCGAGTAACGGAGCAGAATGTGGCGCATGTATTGAAGCTTGAGCTCACGTGACAGGTTGAGCATGTTGAATGGCAAGTACTGCTCAAGCGAGCTGAAGAGGAGCGGGCTGAAATCCAATTGCAAGTCCGCGTAGCTCTCCGGCTTGTGATTCTCGTTTGGGCGCAGCCTCAGCCTAAGCTCATCATCCTCTACGACGCCGTTTGCATATCCGTTCCCGTTCCTGTTTCCGTCAGCGTTTCCAGGGATGGGCGCTTGGGTCCGTTTTCTTCGGTCCACAGAAGCATCTTGAGACATGGTTCCGAGGGGGAGAGACTGGAATTTAGGGTTTTGAGACTGAGACATGAGGAAGAAAGAGGAAGAAGTTGAAGATTTGTGAGGCCTCGGCTGCCTCTAGTGGACCGATATGCCATTGGGCTGAGCGGGTGGGACCCACTGAGGTAGGGGATATGCTGATGACGTGGAAAACTCATGCCAATCCCATTTTTAAAACAGTTATTCTATGCACAGTCATCTCACTTAGAAGCCGTGCAGTCGGTTGACCTAACATGATGCGTCAGCTGATATTAAAAAAAAGAAAAAGAAAAAAGCAGAGGCAAAAGTTAAAAGAGAATACATTCTAGCCGATCCGACTGATTTTCCCCTTATAACAGCTTGCCATTAGATTTTAAACACGTCAGCTTTTTACCACAATTATTGTGAACCACACTACATGGAATCATCCTTCTCGACAGCCCTTGTTCGAAACAGAACCCACCCTTTCCCTTTCCCTGCGTGATACAGAACCCCTCTTCTCCCCTTCTCCTATGTGAAATCGTTCAGTAACTCTTCGAAAGCATCCCATAGCCCCTTCGCAACCCTCCCCTTCGCAGCAGCTCGCAGACCCTTCAAAATTGCAACACAACCCAGCCCCAAAGCCCCACAGATTAGGAGATCAGAATCTGTCTATGGGCAAAAGTTTGGTTTCGAGTGTCTAAATTAGACCAATCGAGTGGGCTTTAGCCTCTATTAACCCACCCCCAAAACCCCACAGCGTGCCACGACCCCTTGCCAGAAAAAAAAAATGGCTACACCATGAGACAACCGAGCACTACATGGCACCTCAAGGAAAGTGCACCGTGAAGCCCCATGTCTAACCTCCGTAACCAACCTTGAACCACCATGAAAATAGCCCAGACGTTGTGTCCCAAACGCCTAACAAACCTCTGTTTTTGAGGAGCAAAAACAGAGCACAATTTCTTCTTTCTTCCTAACACCACCACTGATAGCACCAGCACCACTGTAACACACAAATCTCATTTTTTTCATACTAAAACAAAAAAACAAAAAACAAAAAAAAAAAACAAAATAGTGGTGAGTGCCCAACTCGATTTCTCCATTTCATGATGGTGAAACAAAGGCCCGGTAGCCCTATTTGTAATCGGTGTGGGCGACAGTGATGGAAAACTTGTGAGCGACAGTGTGAAATCGGTGTGGGTGATAGTGGTGCGACGGTAGTGAGAATCGGTGTGGTTGAGAAGAGATGGTGGTGCGAAATCTTGGGCGGCAGTGCAAACGAACGGAAGAGATGGATTCCGCGGAAGAGATGGCTGGGTCTCAGTGGGTTGAGATTCGGAAGGCAACGGCTGTGTGATTCGAACAGCAAAGTGTGTGACTAACTTTCTGATCACATGTGGCTGCACCCATAGACTTTTTTGTGTGATTTCTGACGTGGCTGATGATGATAGGAGGGCTGATTTTCTCTAATAAACAGCCCGACCGCTTTGAAGCGGATCTAAAGTTAAAAACAAAACAGAGCTGGATTTCACTTATGCTCTGGTCTGCAACGTCCTCTTTGTGCTCAAGAAGCTTCGTGGCGTCGTGGTGCTCTAGTATGAAGCTCGGGTCTGCTTCGTGGCGTCGGCTTCTTCTCGAGCTCGTGTTCAGCTTTGTGATGTCGTCTTCTATTCGAGCTCGTCCTCAACATTGAGATATTCAAGTCTTGAAGTGGATCTGTGCAGGTATTTTCGTGGGTCACAGATTTTCGTGTGGGTCGTCTTCAAGAGGCCGTTGTTGAGCTATTTGGTTGGTTTCTTCTTCTTCGTGGGGGTAAACCTCTTTTATGGTAAAGCTCTTTTCTTCTTCTTGGTTAGTGAGCTCTTTGGTTGGTGCTCTTGTTTTGGATAGTTGGTTCCTTTAAGTGATTTGCTTGGTCTTGGTTAGGAAACATGATATTGTCGTTCAACGTTTTTCTCCTTGAAAGCTTTTGCTTATCTCTCAAACTTTTTGTCCAACCAAAACCCATTTCCTCTTTGATTTCTATGTTCAAGCTCCTGATCGATGAATTCAACGAGCTAGTTTGAATCTCACTCTCCAAATTTTAATCATAATCAACGTCCTCTTTAGTCATTGAATTCACATAGTTCTCGTTCTAACCACCGCCCACTTCAAACCCTTTAAAGCTTTAAACCCACAATTCAATCTTCAATATTGTTGCGGCTGTCATTGAATTGGTTATCTCGATTCTTTAACTTGTGGGTCCTAATCATATTTCTGTATTATTACCACAAATTCCTCCAATGAGTTTCTTGAGGCCATCTGCATTGTACTAGTTCCTTATCACCTCCTCATCGCTCCAGTGGATGCCTTGCCAGAGTTGGGGATTTCTTCAGTGGCCAGGCCTTGATGGGCTCCTGAGGCTTTTCGTGGTGCTACTTTTATTGTCTACGTTCTCGGAGATTCCACACATACCCTTCTCTTCTATGTTCCCAACTCTTCATGTTGGCGACATGATCATTGTCGAAAGGGTTAAGTTTTAACTTTTCTGCTCCTGAATTTATTTGTTTCTCATTTTTTTGAGGTTTTGGTTTGTCTTCTAGGATATTCTTTGTTGTGGAATAGATATAAACTAAAAATAGTATACCTTAAGAACTTTGACGAAGAATTTAACTCTCTTTTTTGTTGCTCAATTTCTGTTCCTTTCTTTTGTAACTCTAGACTTTGAGTAAACTAGTTGGAGGTAGAGGACCTGAGAATAATAGAGTGATAATTATCATACATCAAAGTTTTTCTTAAGGGAGTTTTGCCTCATTGCATTTCACTTCTGTGATCAAAGAGTACAGGATTCTTTTGGGATCGAACCTCATAAATTATGGTTGATCTCTAACTCTATATGCCTTGAGTAATCATTCCTTTTTCCTAGATCCTGATCTTAGATCTTATTTATTCTTCCATTCATGTTATCAAAGAAATGCTGAGCATAATCAATTGTACAAGCAGAAAGAAAAAGTGTTGCTAGTACAGTCAGTGGCTATATTCTTGCAGCTCTTGTCTGAGATGATGATGGATGCCCATTAAGACATGCTTCAGTATAAGTAAAATCTAAGTTTCACAGAATCACGTGCTTTTTCAATTGACCCATATACAATCCATTCTTTTAATCTGTCTTGTAAATGTTATCTATGTCGACAGAAACCATCAGTTCTTATTTTGCTTGGAAAAATAAAAATGCTAATAGTCTGTTGTCAAAGAATGTGATCATGATAATATTAAAGATTATTTGGCTGATTATTTTTAGTTTTTCCATCACTATTATCGTTCACTTCAAACTTTGACAAATATCCTTGTCACTTGATAACTTCTTCAGGCCTCGTACTACATTGTTAGTCCAGCTATACAAGATATTTTAACATTCTGAGATCCAACACAGGTATGTAAATTTAGTACAAAATTGCTACATGCCCCTGCTTTCTGGTTATATTTTCAATTAAATTCTATTAGTCTTGGTTTGACTGTACCATCCTAGAGACAAGCAAGGTGTTTTCATAAAAAGAATTGTTGCAAAAGCAGGAAACTCAGTTCAGGTAGAATGGCTTTTTAGACACCTCTCCATGCACATTATGCTTGAGTTGTTGCAAAAGCAACTCCTCGCACTTTTGTTCTTAGGTAGTTATGTGGTAATTTAGGTTAACCATAGATGCATTTGGCTGCTGTTTACTTTGTGGGATGAATTGCTGACTAGTCAATTAGATGATGGATGTTACATTATGTTCATAATTTAACATATTGAATAGAACCAAAAGAAGCGCTAGTAATGTTCAGTTCCTAAAATCTTACAGGTCAATCACGAATTGCTCTATGTCAATGGAATTGCTCAAAAGGAAGATTTTATACCAGAGTGCCCAACATACAAATCAAATGTAACTGTATGCTCCTTGGCTATTACTATTTCGTGTTTCCATTTTACCTAAAGTCTTTCCAGAATTTTGCCATGCCTGCAGAACCAGGGATGTGGCTAGTTGTTGTAATTATTTTTGTGGGAAGAAAGCTTGGCAAGTGATAGGTTTTGTAACTTGCTTTGTAGGAAGAAAGCATGATACAAGTTCTAGTTGTTGTAATTATTTTTGTAAGGAGAAAGCTTGGCAAGTTACAGTTTTTGTAGGTACATTTTTGTGGGAAGAAAGCTTGCATTGTTTTTCACTTGGCTATTTGATTGGAGTATTTTATACTTGCCATTTATGATGCACCACTTTTGAGTTTGCAGTTTGATTAGCAAGAATTGCATTGCCGAGAGTATGTGGAAATTGTAGGGACTTTAATTATGTGCCTGTCAAAACATGAAAATACAGCCAGTTTAATTACGTGCCCGTCAAAAAGTGAAAATTCGGCCATCCTTGCCATTCTAAACATGAAATAGCAATATTTGTATCAACCCGTGAGGATTCTCCAATGACTATCCATTGACTCCCATCAAATAGACTTTAAAAAGAAAACAAGCATCACACGACTTCAAGAATATTTTATTCAATAGGAAGAAAGGAGGGGAAAACATCAACTTCACAACTCTAAATAACTTATAACACTTAATTTTACAAATAAGTTCTCTTAGCTATTTATTACACTTAAACTACTCGATCTTCATTCAAACAATCAGGAAGATCACGTAAAAAAAAAAACTTGCAAACATGAGGCAGCTAAAATTGGCATGTTCTCTTTAAGTGCATATTCTATGAGTTCCACCGCATGTTCTCTAGCAGAAACCATAGACGCAAGTTTCCTATTGCAAGCATCTTTGAGCCTTTCACAACAAAAATTGTTTGCAAAAACTAATATTTCCAGCAGGAGATTTATAGGAACCTCACCTAAACTACCTTTCATGCTAAACTCCTTCACTGCTCTCATATCTGGCGGAGAGATTTCAGGGAGATCAATTTTCTCACAAAGTGATTCTGTGAAACACCCGTTTAGCATAGCATTAAATGGAGCTGAACGGCTAGAAATTTTCTCATCCCCAATTCTACAACTAACATTTCTTAAAACTTGGTTCCCATACATCAGAACACTAACATGGGAATTAACATTTACATCAAGAGGAAGTTGAGATGCTACATCTATAGGTCCAAACTCCTAGGCACATTTACAACAGGTTCCAAGCAAGTCAGATTTACAATAGGTTCCAAGATGTAATTTCTTGTGGAAATTACATGCACGATGTGCTCAGAGGATTCAACACGTCCACTGGCATCCCCCTAGCATTGCTGGATGATTACAAATTGTTAAATAAAGGCTAATTTGAATTACCTCAATGAGTGGAATTCCTTCAAGCTCGAATCTTTGCTCGTCTTATAGTCCACATCACTTTGTTGTTTGCACATCTACATCGGTTAGGAGGCTACTAGTCTCCTAAAAGATTTCATACTTTAAAATCAAGATATCTAAATGGTTTCTCTAGAAAATTGTAGAGAGATGAGAGTTTTTTTTTGTACATTCACTTTTTCATACTTCTTAATTTAATTTACATAAAACTCTTATTTAAAGAGTTTTTTCATGGGAGTTTAATTAACTCTCCTAAAGTTAAGTAGTAGTGGTGAGGAGTTAAGTAATAACCTCCCCACCCATGTGAACACAACATAGATCATGCGGGTTACCCACTATCAATATCTCCCACTTGTTCATAAGGGGTGTCATGCCCATTAACAATCTCCTCTTGATCTCTCAACTAATTATCTATCATATAGAAAATAAAGTGTACGACCTGACGAGAAGGCAAGGGGTAGGAGTATTATATTAAATCACCATCATACTAACATAGTACATCACTGATAATGTCCTGTCTATGCCCCAAACTATTTGATCTCACTAGGTCAAGTGTCCTTAATATCTCACGAGTTTATAACTCAAAGCAATTCTTGATCTCACATTATATAATATACTCATGATTATATTGAGTCAAAATGAAATAATTGCCTAAACTATGAGACATAAAATAACAAGTAAGAATCCAAACAATCTTTCCTAGACATTCATGTCAATTCAATTCAACTTGACTGCTTTTCTAGACATACTATGCGAGACCGTATCACCTGTAACCCTAAGAAAACATGCTAAAGTAACAACATCAAATTTTCATCTCATGACATAATTCCAAGTTCAAGAGCATAAGAATAGATCACTTATTAATCCATTAGGGCTCACATAGTGATGGAGCAAGGACACATCCAATCACTCTCTCATATGGTTATCTATAGCACATACAGTATAAAATGTATGTTATGATAGAACTTCCACTTAATTGGATTTGTCATATTCAAACACAGTAAAAATCTCAGTCTAGTAGCCACAAAGGTATTCTAACTTGAGCTTCTTAGTACAATCACTAATCTAGCGCGTGTCTAAAATCTCATAGTCCACTTTAATTAGACTTTATGAAGTTGTGCAAATACTTCGTAGAAGACTCTTGTAAATCTCATTTTAGCCAAATTAAGACAACATTCTTTAAATTTATCTTAAATGCTCTAAAAGTATTAAGGTATATAATAGCTCATTTTTTAAGCTCCAAAGTAATCATTTTGTCTCATTTTGCTCGATATTTAAGCACCAAGGTGATCATTCATGTGAGTGGATGGGGGTCGTGGCGGCTGAATTAAAAATTGCCAGTAGTCCCCATGTTGATTGCCGGTGGGTCAGCTAGGCTCGTGGCGGAAGGTCGCAAGCCTTTTGTCATATGCATGGCAATGTGTACTTGGAATCGTGGTTGTTGGCCACCGCGTGTCAGCCGTAGGTGTCGGGGACACCACCAGTGCAGCCAGATGACACCGGCGGACCTTCTGAATGCACCACGGCTGGGCCGTGCTATTGCCCCAAGCACGATGAGACCTGGTTCGTGTGGAACCATTATAAGGGGACGGGGCAGACCACCCCAAAGGAGTCAGACAGCGCCGGCGGTCAGTATGGTGACCACCTATGCCGCACCTGAGTCTTGCCACGGCCCCGATGTGCACCCGCAATATTCCTATGCATGGCACTATGAGTGCATGGTACTATGCAATTAAGTGCACAATGTCATGCGCAACACATGTAGTGTATGGGCACTGTGTATTTAGGTGCATAATCTTCGGCTTCTGGTTTTTGTCTTTGCACTATGTACTTTGTTGTGCATGGCTATTGTGCACGGTGCACATACTACTTCCAAACTCACACACTTACACCAATATTTTTCTTTTATGAAAATAAAAGTCGAAAGTTCGAGAACATTTATCTGGGAGAATTCCCTCTGCCCGCTCAGTAATTATTTAGATCATCAAAAAATCATCATTGTCCCACATATAGTTTAGAAAGTGAAATAGATCCTATAGACGGCACCAACTGTTGATGCATGAAAAATAGCACAACAGGCCAAAATGGGAGAAATAGTCATTCTCAGCTCGCTATGATAATTCGGGCCTCAATCGGTGTGGTTTGGTGACCACAATAGTGGTCTAGTTGCGGTTGTATGGTGTCAATGCGTACATTCATGGCAATGAAAGGAAAGTAAATGCAGATAACATAAAAGAGATGAACACATAGATTTATCTAGTTTAGCATAATACCTACGTCCACAGGCGTTTTAGGAGGAGAAATCCACTATAATATTCTTGTTTACAGTCTCTCACAACTTCTCATTTCTCACTGTACAATGATGATCTCAAATGTATTTGCTAGAGAAAAACATCTTCGCTGGAGCTCCCTTTCCATAGGTTGAAGGAGAAATTGAAGAAAAAGTAGTCGAAGACCCCCCAACAATGATCTAGACATCCCCTTTTTATTTGATCCATTTTCCCGCGTGCCCCTTGCAGTGATAAGGTAGAGCCTGTTTTGCATGTCGAACCATCTCTCGCTTTCCCCACTTTCTCCTGACATCCCCTACCTCCTAACACACCCCCTTATCTTTTCACCCCATTTACCTGTCTTCCCTACCTCTTGCTTCCTAACACTCCCTGCCTCCTGACACCACCCCCACACCTTACTTCCTAACCTCCTAACAACTACCTCCTGACCTCTATTTCCCCTCTTGTCCCCTCATGTCCCCTAGTAGTGACCCGATGGGCTAGGCCTGGTCTTGGGCCCAATTATTTTTTCCCCTCACAACATGTATATTTGCAAAGTATCCAAAGGGAAATGGATAAGTTGGCCACCACGTTTGTTTGTTATTGTGACAATGTGTTTGTTATGCATGAGTCCAAAGCAAGAATATGGATGGGGGAAATCACAAAGAGATTTGTCTTTTTTCTAGTAGACATAACCAATTACGGAGATTGTCAATTGTTAGGTGTGAGAGATTGTCCAACTTCCTCATGCTTCTTTTTCTTTGGCATCTTTGATTGCATCACAACTAGGGATATCAAATCGTATTAACGGATTATGTTCGTATCGTGTGAAGATATGTATATTATCTCATATGGATAAAATTGAACCTGACCCGTTAAATTTATTGTGTCAAAATATCAAACTCTAACACGACCTATTAAGAGAACAAGTCGTATCGTATCAACTCGTTTCAACATGTTTATGTAAATTAATTGAATAAATCCAAAATTAATTGGTTTGACATAATTAAATTTAATATCATTTTATATAAATGTTAAAATCACAATATCTATCAAAATTATAAAACTAACTACAAGTCTAAAATTACAATCCAAACAATAAAATATCGAAATTATAATTCTATAAATTATTTTTTAGATATAAGAATATAATTGTAACTTTAACTTTCTTAATGGGTCATAACGAGTGATAACGTGTCAAAACAGATTAACTCATTATCAACCCGTTAAATAATCATGTTTTAACTGGTCAACCCGATTTGACCTGCTATTATCATGTAGTATTCATGTTTGTTAACACGTCATGTCACATATTGTCACCCATAATCACAACCCTCATTCTTTTTAACATGAAAAAATCTATTCATCATCTATTTTTTTATCATCATCTTATAATGTGACATTAGATAATAGTTCACAAGTGAAATATAACAAATAATAGCAAATTATCTAATCCCGCATTATGAAATGATGAGAATTAGGATGATGAGTAACATTACTCTTTTCGATTATTCATTATTTTTAAGAGATATTGGGACGTAGGGTTTTCTCCAAAATTTATTAAGTTTTTTACAAAATTTTTGAAGAAGGGTTTCTTGGAGTTTTGTAAAAGTGAAGACACCTATAAAAACATTTTACTATAATTACTGAAACATTACATTTAAAAAAATTGGATAAAGTCAATTGTATTTTTCAAATTTTTGACAATGAGACTTTGAAGTTTAATATTAAAAATTAAAAAATTAAAACAAAAATTATCTTAAAAATTTGTATTTAAATTTATGTTGAACTCTACCCATCTAGTATCTAATTTTTTATTTCAATAGACCATATATATTAAAAAATTTCTCAAATACTTCGAAAATTTATTATGACTAAATATATCTCTAATGTCTCTAAAAAGGGAGTGATATTAAATATAATTATAGATTATGCAAAGATTATTTAAATATTTTATGATTATAAATATTATTTAGATATTTTATAACTACAAATATATATTTTTTTTAAAAAAGTCAAAATGATGATAGGGTTGCAATTTGAAAGACAACTTGATAATCACAACATGCCAGTAAGGACTGTTTGGTAACACTACATGTCCCTTGTTGCATTGCCACAGCAACTCCCTCAGGCCCCAACTGTGAACTCTCCGAGAAAAGCTAGCTCTTCTTTCTCACACCTTTTATAACTCAAGCTCCCACCCACCAACCCAAACTGAGAGTTCTCACAAACCGCTGCCTTTATTCGAAAACCAATCAGACCCCAACTCGATTTTTCACTCTTGATCAATCAATGGCCTGCGCAAGCTTTGAGAAGCTGAATGCGTCGCCGTCTCAGTGGATAGGACAGTAGTCCTTCACCCAACGCCACGGATCGTCAGCTCGCAGAGTCTCCGTCCCGATCCGCACCAAGGCTTACACAGACGAACTCGTCCTAACTATTGTGAGTCGCATAATTTATTTGAGCCACCCTCTCAACCCTTGGGGTTTTGACTTTTAACCCTTGCATTTCTTACATCTATTTCTGATTTGCATACTTAGCGTTTGGATCAATCTATTGTGATGCTTGTAAATATATTGCCATGTTGAATTCTTTCATCACCAAATTTACAAACACGTACGAGGTTTAGTCATCTTTTTTGTGTATTTATTCATTTGACTAAGAGACGTTCTTATTCACCATCTATTTGAATAACACACATATACGTAAATTCTAAATGGATTATATTATTTATCTTGTTATCTACCCCTTTAAGAGTTGCTTATGGGTTTATAATCTCAGTTCAAGCCCCGTACGTGGGATGCTGAGATGATTTTTGCATATGTATGTATGTCACGTATGTGTATATATATATATTACTTTAAACCATATCATCAATATCTGTCAAGCTGGAGGAAGTTATACTTAATTGGTCAAACTTGGTTTTACGACCTTTGTTTAGGATGCAGACAATATACGATTTTCCATACAAGTCCTATTGTTTTCTTATTGACTGTGCCGCTGATTTCTAAGTTTTATTTTTCTATATGGTATACTTCTTGTCATCCTTTATCCTTTTTACCAGAATTATCTATGTTAGAAAGCTTTGAAACAATTTGGATATTTAAATTATTTTCTAAAGATGCTATTCTTGCGTTAACATGGTTGCATACTCGAGCTCAAGAGTAACAATCGATTAACAAAGAATGAGATTAATAGTAGTTTATTATGTTTGACTTCTTTTGGTTTCTTTATTGATGGTGTAGAAATCAATTGCCTCTCCTGGTCGTGGGATCCTTGCCATTAATGAATCTAACACAACCTGTGGGAAAAGGCTAGCCTCTATTGGCTTGGATAATACCGAGGTCAACCAACAGGCATACAAACAACTTTTGCTCACCACTCTTGGCCTAGGTGAATTCATTTCCGGGGCCATTCTTTTTTAGGAAACACTGTACCAGTCGACTGCAGATGGAAAGAAATTTGTTGTTTGCTTGAGTGATGAGAAAATTGTTCCAGGCATTAAAGTTTCTAAGGTTTTATGTCAATAGTGTGCCATACACATTTATTACATGCTTTACTTAACATTGTGTTATTGGTAATCTACTTATTTGGTTCCCATTTTTTAACTTATTGAGTATCAGGGTTTGGTTCCCTTACCAGGATCAAACAATGAGTCATGATGCCAAGGTTTAGATGGATTGGATTCAAGATCTGCGGAATACTACAAACTAGGTGCTCGTTTTGCTAAGGGTAAGTCTATGACTATTCTTGGTCAATATTTGTTTAATGAGTCATATATGAAGCTTTCTATTCAATTCAAGGTGGCTAAGAAGTTTGTCTCAATATTATCTTGTTGAAATATCCAGGCGGATAGTTGTTAGCATTCCTTGTGGCCCTTCTGCTTTAGCTTTTAAGGAAGCTGCATGGGGACTTGCACGTTATGCTGCCATTTCTCAGGTATGTCTTAATTTTTAAAGAGTTATTTTTTGTGTGTTCATATAAATGTTTGTACTGGAGTTAGTAATGGAGGATATTGTTAGCCGACAGTGTGGGTGATTGGGTTAGTAGCCTCATTGTACTAATCACAAATAAAACCATTTTTCACTTTATCTATCTCTATATCTCATGCTTGCAAGGCTTTGGAAATAAGATATGATGTGTGTGTGTGTGAGAGAGAGACATTTTCTATCATCATGGGCCTTACATGTGATTTTTAGCAATTACAAGATTCCAAATTGTAACTTTTGTTTCTTTTATCGTTACTTTTTTACCCTTTCTTTGTTTCATTATTCTTTTATAATGAGAAGGACAATAGTCTTGTGCCAATTGTGGAACCTAAGATTCTTCTTGATGGGGACCACCCAATTGAGAAGACACTTGAAGTGGCGAAAAAGGTATGGGCGGAAGTCTTCTACTACTTGGTTGAAAACAATGTAGTTTTCGACGTAATCCTACTTAAGCCCAGCATGGTAACCCCATGGGCTGAACACAAGGCAAAGGCTTCTCTAGAGACCATTGCCAAACATACACTCACAGTGCTTAAAATGAGAGTTCCTCCAGCAGTTCCAAGAATCATGGTAAGAAGCCGTCACCCTTTTTGATGATTTCAGAGTTATACATCTTCCCTCACATTAGTGTTTAAAATATTCTTAAAATGGACTTGGAACTAGGACTCTTCATGGTTTATATGGTTTTGCAAAATTCAAATTAGCCTCTTGTCCTAGCCATTGAGGCAAGAAAGTTGTCTTCTTTTTTTTTTACTAAGATTACAAGTGTTTTTTGTGTGTTGACATTATATGTTGTTATTGACTTCTAGTTACAAACCTGCATGCATTTGATTTCCTCACCAAACTAGTGGATTTTTTTGCTATGTTTACTTCTTAGTTTTTATCGGGAGGACAATCTGAAGTGGAAGCAACCCTAAACCTCAATGCAATGAACCAAAGCCCCAACCCATGGCATGTTTCCTTCTCATATGCTCGTGCACTACAGAACACTGTGCTTAAGACATGGCAAGGACGTCTTGAGAATGTCACGGCTGTACAAAAAGCACTTTTGGTGCGTGCAAAGGCAAACTCCCTGGCTCAGCTAGGAAAATATTCTGTTGAGGATGAAAGTGAGGAAGCCAACAAAGGAATGTTTGTTAAGGGCTACACCTACTGAGCCAAAGCCTATAGTAACTCATGCATCTTGGCCATGGAGCATGTACTTTCTGTTTTTGCAATTTTTTCCTTCTTAGCTTTGTATGCTAAGAAGAATTACGAGCACATCAACTTTTGCATTTCTTACTCCCCTCAATTAAGACTTGAGAGCTGAATAATACTTATGAGAAAGATCTCGTTTTTTAAGTAGAAAGTTGGGATTAGTGAAAGCAAGAATACATGAGTTTGTCACTTTGTCTGTCTAAAGTTATGGTCTTGAAATTCCATGTATCTTCAGATTTTTTTTCTTGTTGATTCCATTTGGTCTTAGAAGAAGTTTGTTTTCACCCTTTCGAAAGTTAGGGGTTACATTTCACGATAAAGGTTGAATTCGAATCGAGTTTGTCTTGTGTGGAATAAGAAAGTACAAAGTTATGAAGTTTTGTGCATTTCCTTTTTTCACTTGTTCTTTTGTTTTCTTTTAGTTGAGTAGATGAATTCCATCAAAATATATATCGAATTCAACCTTTATGGTTTTCTGAAGATAGAAGAAAAGCCATGCTCATGCTATTGCTCTATACAACGTGTACAAATCCAGACCTTCGGCATTACAAGTGACAGCTCTCTCTCTCTCTCTCTCGGGTCTTCAATTCTATATGGGCTCTTGGTTTGTTTACAGTTTATAGTTATACTCTCCCAAACCCCTTCAACAGCCTTGGTTACTCTCCCATATCTGAATAAACCATAAGATCCAGGCCTTTAGAACCAGTTTTTGCCTAAAATATTCTGCCACTTGGTTTACCTCTAGGTAGACATGCCTTACTTGTTAGGGGTGATACCCACATGGTGCGGACATCCCATATACACCCCCCCTCCCCCACAACCCCTATTACCACCTACAAGATCAAAAATTTGCTAACATGCAAAATACTCTCTCAGGAGTCAAAACTCTACAACAAACCAGTGCACGCTTGCTTCCACCTACAATAAGCCAATTCACAGAATATGTAAATCAAATTCAAACCCAACATTAACATAATTCGATTCAAACACATTTGTATCCATCCAAGCCTTGCCCATACGTATCTTGACATAAGTATCTGTTCCAACCCCAAACTGATGAGACAAAATTCCATGTATAAGTAATTCTTTTTCTAAATGGTGAATTTTGTTCGGGCAAGGCTCGAGTTTTTCTTAGAGCTAGACTTTTTGAGGGTGGGACGTGTCCCAAACACACATCCCTTGTGTTTAGGACGCGTGTTCCACACTAATGGATCTAGTTTCTAGAAATAGAACCAAGCCAAACCCAAGTCTATGGAGAATTAAAGCCCTCTCCTTTGAATTGACATCCTTGGCCACTAGTCATCCTCTCCCATGGTTTGCCTAGTTGGCCAATTTCTTACCTTGACCACAATCAACGCTGTTCGACAATATTGTATTCCTTGTAACTTTATGACTGAACCTCAAAATATGACATATTTGGTTGTACTCGATCATGTACAATTGTGCCTGATAGATTAGGTAAATATTGTTGGAACCAAGAGAAAGGAACTTGACCCATATGAGATAATATTAGACAGGCCAGCTGGGAAGTTTGGCCCTCCATGTCCATGAATCCTAACCCATAAATTTTGGACCTCATTAAATTAAGCATTTGCTAGGTATTAGAAAGGGAAATTGCAAGTCAGAACTAACTGCAAAAGGTGTTTTTATGTCTCAAAACTTTATGTTCCTCACGAGTGCTTTTATTCCGATTTTGTGATCTGTTGGATTAATGACCCAAAATGTGACCCCAAAACATGTGACACTGCGTCCTCGTCATCCCATTGTATGGTTGCCATTTGTCGGGGAGATAATTTAAGAGGCAACGAGTTTTTTTTATTATAAAATATACTGCATTCATTAATAATAAACATTACAACTTTGACCTGAATATATTACAAGCCAACTATAACATTAATAGCTCCCCAGTACACAACTGTAAGTAACATGGTCTAGTTCATGCTGCAAAACTCTACAAACCACCATCTGAGAGACAGTACAAACGTTGTCCAAGACAGAGTTAACAAATCCTATACTCTGTCTAAAGATGGAGTACGAGACACACTCTATAGACAAAATTCCAAGAAACTATGTGTTTTTTTTTTTTGGTTTTCTAAAACAAAAGACATAAAATAAATTAAAGATTCAAGGGAAAAAAGGAATTACATATTGGAAAGATATAGATCCGTCTTTTCAACATTGGAGGAAAAAATACAAATAAAGAGACTGTGATGGCGCGTGAGAGTATCCTGAGAGTATGGCATCAGTCAAATCTGAAATAACTGGTGGCCCTGAACCCAGTAATCGTGGCAGCAGAAGAGCACCCGTAGTGGTAGCGCATGGATTTCACATGCCCACTTTGGACAGTGCGTGTGGCTCACACGCAGCTCTGTTCGTTGAAATTTTTTTCATGTTTGAAGGATCGGAACCTTGGAAAACCTATTGTAGGGCACGTGCTGGTAATCGGAGAGCAGCAGATCGACTTTCCGCCATACTTAGCCCTAAAAAAATAACAAAAAAAAAATAAAACAAAAAGAAAAATGAAATAAGAAAACTAGAGATGATAGTGAGGACGGATGAAGAAAGCTCTCTTCGCAGGTTTTGATTTTAAAGAGAGATGAGTCTCTCTCTCTAAACTAGACCCGACTCTAAGAGGCAAAGAGTTGAGATAAATAAAAAAAGAAAAATATTAGGGGAGCCCTTAATTCTTATATTATAATTTTTTTATTTAATAGTTAAGTAAGTAATTCTTAATAAAATTATATTTTTTTAATAATTAAAAATGTTAAAAATATCTTTAAAAATATATATATTTATATTTGTGATCAGTGCCTGGCGGCCCGCCAATCACCGTCCAAAAAATAAAAACCGGAGGTATGGGTCATATCTGTAGTGATCAGATAATTTAAGTTAAAAGGGGAAAGTGTGTAGCTTGTCAGATGGGAAAGATACAGTATTTGATTAAACAGGTTTGGTCTATATGGGGGGTAAGTTTGTGATTTGCTCATCTTACCCCAAGATCATGAATATATAAATGATTGCATGAGGTCAGTCCCCTTATCCTCAGCACAAACAGAAGATAATAAAATAAAATGATTGCATCCGGATTGATTCCTGACACTACATGCCTGCCTTGGATGGGATCCAAGACTAAATCTCGTTAGAGAACACATACGGCCACCATATATATAACAACAGTATTAGCTAAAGTAACTTGTTATAACCTATGATCACATGCAAAGGGAATTGATCTTTTAATGGGATATAAACCAACAAAACAAAAAGTTATCTCAATCTCAAATATACTTTTGACTTTGATCACATCATGAAGTAGATAGCTAGGACTTAGGATCAATCATCACATGCAATGAGAAATTTAAGAATTTTGTTAGGTATAAGTACATTTCATGCATCGATTCTTGTATGATAACTTTTTTATTTAAAAAAATATAAAAAAATTTTAAAAGAAGAAGAAAATCTTTTATCTCATAAAAAATTAATTTTTTTTTATCTTTCACCATTTTTTAAAATTATTTAGATATTTTTTTTAAAAAAATTATATATTCATTTAAAAATGTTTACTTAATTACTAAGTAAAAATTAAAAAATTAAAAAAAAATTATGATACATTAATTAATATATAAAATATGTTTGGAAGAAGATTTTTTCAAAATTTAATTAACTGAAGCTTATTATAAAGGGGCGGGGGGTAAATGCATGAGTGATATTGATGATTTGACCACTTCATTAGACATATATGCATGCGTAAAGACCAGATCACATCATTATATGCTTATTAAGTCAACGATGAAGTGGGGTGCACCCCCATCAACGTCTCAAAGTAATAACATATATTTCTGTAATAAAAATTTTATATAAAATCATTTTGAGATATTTTTTATATGTTTTATTGATATAATTAATTATATCATTTTTTAATATAAAATAACTATTTTATCTAATTAAATTAATAAGTAATACACAATAATAATCATATATAACAAAATTCTTCTCATAATTATCTCTTCGTCATGAAAATCGTGTTTCAGGTTCTCAAGAACCATATGCAAGAACATGAATGATTCAATTATTTTTTTTATAGAAGTTCTAGATGCACTCGGTACATACAAACGAGATGTAAACGGTTGTACGGAACGAATAAAAAAAATTATAAAAATAATTTTTTTTTCATGTGGGTCTCATATTAATTCATTTTTTTCAAAACGACTGTACGCTGATTGCACAACCACAACTACAAATATCATTTCTCTTTTCTTTAAGTCGAATGTTATTAAAATTTTGTACAAAAAAAATCAAATATTGAGACAAATTAAATAAAATCCGATGATTGTGCATGCAGATTTGTTCATTCTTAGAAAGGCCTTTTGAAAATAAGCAAATATAAAATTTATATAAAAGTTTTTTGATCTTTTAATAATAATTTTTTTTTTCTTAAAAAAAATTATGCGAAACTTGCTCGATAGAGTACTTCTCGACATATGTAATAACAAAATGTTGCACCGCTTGCAATCTTTTTCTAAAAAAAATGGTCCCACCAAACTACAAGACATGATCATTAATTAATAATATTCCTACCAAAAAACAAAATAAATTAAACACGTGTTGCTTGACTGCCTAGTCACAAGTGTTCGTGCATGGCGGCTCCTTCCACCTTATTCGTATCCTTTCTATCTCTGTGTTTTACAATATTCGTTTATGGGTAGGTTTGGATAATGACACAATGTGTTGTGTTTGGGAAACGACAAATGTTATATATAAATATTTATAAAAATATATATTTATCGCTTTAATTTTCATTATTTTTTTTATCATTTTATGATGTTGTATTAGATGATAGTTTTATAAATAAAATATAATAAATAATTTTCAATAGTTTTATAAGATGATGGAAAGATGATGAGAATTAAAATGATTAATAACATTACTTTACATATATTCTTATTTGGAGACTATAATATAAATATAAGTAATTTTATTTTTACAATATCTTAAAATTATAAAAAAAAAATTATTTATTAAAAGGTTTGTACATACCATCTCCATTTAAGACTGTAAATAAAATTTCTTAAACTAAAGGCAGTATATATCTTATTTGACACGTCACTTTTGGTCCTTTGATTTCGTACCTGTTCAAACGCACGCGAATCATCTTGATTTGTATATAAATTCTCGATAATTATGTCATTTTTATATCATAATTTATTTTATAATAAAAATAATTTTATAATTCAAAACATTTTTCAACAAATTAAAAGTGCACAGTGAGAGGGAAAGAAGATCGTCAAGGGGGCTATCACCGGCCAACACTATTATAAGATGGAAAAAACCACCAAAAGATTTTTAAAGGCCAATTGGGATATTGCATTACATATGGGCATCGGTGGAATAGTCCGAGATTGTGAAGGGGAAATATTGACTTCACTTTTTGTTAAAAATAAGTTTAATTCAAAACCAGTGCTGGCTAAGTGCTTCGCTTTATATAGAGCAATGGTATTGTGTCTAGAACTTAATCTCTGATTCTCTGTAATGTATTGTTTGGAGATGATACACAGAATATTGTGCAAGCAGACAATAGTAAAAAATAAAACTAGTTTTGGTAAGCAATGGTGTTGCATACCAACTTGGCTAAACTAAGTTTTCATTGTGGTAAGGAGATTGTATCGATTGAGAAGGGTCATGTGATTATCTCAAGTAATATTTTGTTAAACAAACTCTGTAATTGATCTTTTATTATCAATGAGATGTTCATTTCAAAAACAAATATTGGGTTCGAACCCCATCCCTTATAAATAAATAAATAAAAACAACACGAAGATAACCTCTTAATTTCTTAATCATTGAGATAAATATGGAAACAAAACCATTAATTTCTATTAACATTTTATTTATATATTATATTTAATAAGGTGGGTCTACACCCATCGTTTTTAATTTTTACTGAGAGTCACCGTTAGTTTTAATTAAGTCTTTTTTTATCTTATATGTATTTTTTAATTTTTTAAAAAAATAAAAACATTATAATATTATTAAAAAATATTTTTTTAATCACTAAATATAAATAATAATAATTCGAACGAGCGCCTGTATTTTATTTAATAAAAAATTATAATAGAAAATAGCATTTTTATATTTAAAAAGAGCTCCTGTATTTTATTGGGTCAATTGAATTGCTGACCGGGGGGAAGGATTAGGATAAAAAATTCCATAATAATTGCGGAATTGACACCTAAGTGTTTGGTAAAATCAGAAACGGTATTTATGGAAGCGGCCGACCATTACTGCGTTCGTACAATAACAATGACTCATCACTTATAGTAGCGGGTGCTTGCAGCCTTTGTCCAACAACAACAAAATATATATATATTAAATAAATAATATTGGGTCGTAGGTTCAAAGCCTACAAAAAGCATTCCATCGGTCATCATTTATCGCCTTTGAAAAAGCACATCCGAATCATAGAAAAAGAAAGAAAAGAGGATTCCCCAAATCATGTTAAAGCTAATTGGAAAATCTGGTTGATTTTTTTTTCTTATCTTGTTTGCATGTAAAAGAAAAGGGGATTTATCACCAATGATTTGCACGAAGGTAACATCACGGAGCAATATGAGACATGTGGAAGTCATTTTCCTTTCAAAAATATGAGCCAACAATTTTTATATAATTTAATAAAAAAAATTGATTTTTAAGAATTTTGTTTGATTTTTAATTTAGATACCATTTAAATAGTGAATAGAGATTAAACTTAAAATTTAAATAAAATATTATTTTTAAATATTATTATTATTTTAAATTTGAAAAAGTTGAATTGTTTCTTATATTTTGTATAAAAATTTAAAAAAATTGTAGAAATGAGACAAATTAAAACACTTTTACTATTCAAACAAGTCCTAATTTTGATATGTTTGAATTTTAAAAAGTTTTATCTTATTATAAAGTGAAAATAAGTGTGAACCAGTTGTAAGTCTATTAATACTCTTTTCTATTATTGGGATGCAATAATAATGATTGAAATTTACCTCGAGTTAATTATTTATTTAAAAAGAAAAAACTTTCAATGATTACGAGATTGCGAGTAATCTCTTTTATAAAAAATAAATAATTTTCTTTTCACATGTATATATCTATATATATATATATATAGAAAATTTGCTCAACTAAAAAACCTCCATTTTCACTTCTTTGTGTAAATGCAACTAGCAAGCAAGCAAATAAACAAACAACTCCACTATGAATAAATTAAGAACTCACTAATTATGACTTGGTTAGAAAAATGAAGTCATTGACAAAAGTTTTCACACTTTCAATCATAACTCTGTAAGAAATCAAAGTTGGGTAATCATTACATAGTTTTGAAGGATGGGTAATGCTAGTATGCTGTCTAATTTTGACCACTGGTGTGTCTTTTAGCACAAATCTCATTATTCATTTATTTATATATTTTTTAAATATTTTTAAAAAATAAAAAAATATTAATACATTAAAAATTACTTATTTAATCATTAAGTAAAAAAATTTAAAAAAACTTAAATATATGAATATAAGTGGTCAAAATGAGCAGGTAAATTTAAGTAATATACTAGCATTTTCCTTTGAATGATAGGTATATGGTTCTCTAATCTTTAATAGAATTTTATAGCATTACGCAAATAATTTTAATTACATGACATTTTGTAATAGGATAGAAATATTTTGTCATTCATATTTCATAAAATTTTAATAATCTTCAATCAAAATTAAGGTTAAAAGAGCACAAATATAGAGACACATTTCAAAAAATGTTATCCTTGATCAAATTAAGATCTGCTAAAGTCTATGTTCGTATTTTATAAGGTCTTTTAAAAATGTTAGATACAAGCTAGAACTATCATCTATTTCTCTCTAATTATAGATCTTAAACTCCCAACAATAATCAAATTAAATATCCCTGAAGGCATGGATATTGAATCTACAAGCTGGGTTCTGCCCTCCCAAAGGTTTTTTTTTTTTTTAAAAAAAAAGCTTTTAAAATATTTGAAATAATTCTTTTTCTATATTTTAGGTTTTATGGATTAAACAAATGAAATTAAAAAAAGGAATTTAATTTGATTTTCATTTTTTTATCTATATTTTTTTATTATTATCTAGATTTCTATAAATTGAAATATAAATGATAAAGACTGAAATCTTATATCCTTATATATATATATATATTTTTTGAAATAGACTTCAATTCAATTCATGAATGAAGAAAGTTACAGCTGTGACTAATAAGTCAACCTTAATTACAAGCCAACTACTCATCTGTTATAAGCTCTCCCTCACACAATTTTCATTGTGCCGAAAATTGTCTCAAAACTTCAAAAAAACTCTCTAATGACACAGCCCTTTTGAGATGCGAGACTCTGTACAAACAGATGTGTCCATCTCGACTTGTCTGTGAGATAACAACTCATAACACCCCACCCTCCAAAAGAGGAGGAGAATTCTCCACTCTCATCCTCCAAAGGAGGATAAGGACTCACCACCCTACTCCTCCAAAAGAGGAAAGGGAATTATCTATTTCAAATTATTTTCATTAACCTAATAGAGATACTAAAGAGTAAAAAACACCACTAACAACCCTAACTGAAAAAAACAAAAAAAACAAAAGCATTGTACGCTACTATCCATGCCCACTAATCGCATCGAAACACTCTAGTACGATTCTGGTACGCTTTTAATCCCCATGCTCTCCACTAACTACACAACACGATTCTGGTACGCTACACAGCAAGCTGCTAATCCCCCTTCCACGCCAACAGCTTCCCATGCCCACATCCCGGTCCAGGAATCCAGCCACGTCGCCAACAGCCTCTCCAATAACCAGCAACCTCCGATCGGGACCACCTTCATTTTAGGCTAGTGTTGAACCCAAGGTTTCAAGTTTCATGTAATTAAAAATCTACACATGGATTTTAATGATAACAAATGAATTCAAAGAATAAAGGAGTTTCAAACTCAAGTTGTCCACACAATAGAATCAAGTACATCAAGGAACCAAGTATGAGCAAGAATGGAACAAGTTCACATTAAAGTCATAGAGTAATGTTGTAAATCTCTTAAAAATTTGAAATTAGGATTAAGGCTCAAAATTAATTTTTTATCATAAAGCATTAAAATACATTTTCCACATGTGCATAAATATTTTGAAAATTAAATTTGAAAATTTTGAAAGATGATTGATTATCATCTTTCACATGCGCATGACATGATTAAAAGTTTGAACTTTGAAAATATTAAGATGATTGATTGTCATCTTTCACATATGCATGTTTTATTTAAATATTTTCAAAAGTGATTGATACTTTTCTTGACCTATGCAAAAGATAGATGTCTTTGTTTGAAAAATTTGAAAAGTAAAGTGTGCTCCTTTTGTCATATGCAAAAAGTAAAAGATTAGATTTGAAATTTTTGAAAAGTAAAGTGTGCTCATTTTGTCACATGCAAAAAGTAAAAAGATTAGGTTTGAAATTTTTGAAAAGTGAATGATGATGTCTTTGACATGTGAATCTTTTTAAATTTGAATATGAAGTCTCATATGCCTATAAATAGATCATTTGAGAGCTTCACATTCACAACACCAAGAGCATACAATATTCATTCAAAGCTTTCATTCTCTCTTCTCTAAGTATTGAGCCTTAACCCTTGTTCATTTTGAGAGATATAGTTTGTGCTGTATTGTTCTTATTTCACTCATTGAGGAGTGTTTTATGATATTCTACCCACTATCAATTCTTGTATCAGTAAAAGGGTGTGTATAACTCTTGTGCGTGTAGAAAGTGTTCTACACAGGGAATAGTTGAATCACCACGTGTGAGGTGATTGCAAGTGTAGAGGGTGTTCTACACGGATCCTTTGTAGCGGTGTTGTTCAAAAGTGTAATAGGTTTCTATCTCCACCTGAAGGAGGTTGAATAGTGAATTCGGGGATCCTCAATGGGTAGCTTGAAGCGAGGACGTAGACAGTGGGGCCGAACCTCGTTAACATACTGAGTTTGCTTCTCTTACCCTTACTCTTTATATTTATTGTTATTTTATATTTTGTTTATATTTTATATTGTATATTTGATTTATAATTGTTATTTTCTTAAATACAACTCAATTCACCCCCCCTCTTGTGTTAGTCATCTGGGCAACAGTTAGCATAGACGAAAACCATAAACGAACACCCTCCATAACTTCATTTATCAGCCATGCACCGAGCCATCATGAGCTTATTTCCAGACCAACCACAACCAAACAAACTAACAGATCTAACTACCGAGAAAACAAGAAAACAGAGCTAAACAGAAATAAAAAGAAAAAAATCGAGATAACCGTCTGACTCTGCATCATTTGAGCTCCGACCATCCCTGAGAACATCTACCGTGAGCTACGACGGAGTTCCACCCCAAAAGATGCTATTATCCTCTCCATGCAGCTCGGCATGCATCCCCAAAATAACCTATGTTTTCCATGGATAAAACAGAGTTCATATACTCCATGGAATAGCACCCCAACCAGCAAGCTAAAATCCATCTCCGAGAACAAAAACTCCCTAACCGACTCACACCATAAGCCTCTTTGTTGTCCCCTCAGGAGACCAATTCAAATCGGTCAGGAAACGCCGGCCATCCGAATCCAAAGTCCTCCACCTCCAATGTAGAATGTCCCTCCGCACATCTGGGTGATTTGATGAAAAAGAAGACTCGATACAACGCACCGTAAGCCTCTTTGTTGTCCCCTCAGGAGACCAATTCAAATCGATCAGGAAACGTTGGCCATCCGAATCTGAAATCCTCCACCTCCAACGTAGAATGTCCCTCTGCCCATCTGGGTGATTTGATGAAGCAGAAGACTCGGTACAACACCTTTTGATAGCCATCCAACAGAAAGAACACAACCAAACAAAAACCAAAACAGCTTTTATTACCTAAAAAGAAGATCATAGCTCAAAAACAGAAACATAAAAAAATAGAGGAGGGAGGGAGGAGCCGAAGCTCCACCTCCATCAACGGCTTTCCTTATCCTTTTCCTAGAGGGAAGGGAGAGTTTCTCGCACTAGAGGGAATTTTTACTAGCCATTAGTCCTCAAGCTTAAAAATGCGTCTCTCTCTTATCTATATATATATATATATATATATATATTTTTATGGAAATATGCTTCATAGTATTTATTCATAAACGAAGCTACAACTGCGACTTATCAGTACAGGAGAACCAGACTAAAAGTCAACTAACGCAACTGCTCAGGAGCTTCCCTGCACACAAAGTGACGGATATTGTCTTAATTTCTAAAAACACTCGGTAAGACCAAAGACGGGATGGTCCCTCCAACCTCCAAAGAGGCTGAATACAGGAGAGAATACTATGAACAAACAGTCCAATAGCAAACCTACACTAAAACTAAAGAAACAAACAAACCCACAAAACAAAAACCAACGCTAAAAAACAAACCAACCACGAGCACGGCATGAGCTCTGACGGCACACCCTCCACAGGCAAACAGAATCACAAGCCCCAACTGAACGAGCACTCAGCTTGCGTACGGACCACAGCAACCTCTACAGTGGAGGCCGGCCGTATGACCACCGGTAGTAGCATCGTCCGCCGCTCTCAGCACTTTGCCTCAGATTGAGGCCGCACAACAGCTCATCACCTCACCGTGGACTTCACAAGAAACGAACAGGACAACCAACCAACAAAACCACGGTGGCAGGGGCTGTGCAAAGCACAGACACAACAAAAACAAACTCCATAAACGGAGATAAAGAACACACACCGGCAACACCAGCCAAAAGCAACACAGACCGTGCAAGAACAGAAAGCTGGTCGCCGAAAAATAGAAAAACAGAACACAAAAGCAACTGGCAAAACAGAGGTTGAGCCAAACACAAACCTAACTCTGGGAGGAAAACCGCCGCACGGAAGCTGAAAAGCCGAAGTTTGAGGATCTGAAAGAGCTGAGAACAGAGTCTGCAGGTGATCCCTTGGTGGCGCGTGACAGCCACACACCGCAAAGAGCCGAGACTTCGTCCTGCGCGTGCAGGCAACACCCCACCCCGTTTGGCACCACGTTCGGTGGGCTTGTAGATCGGAGGCTGACCAACACCCTAGAAGGGCACGAGTTGATGGTCGGCGGCTGGACAGACCGAAGCGGTATTCCTCCCTTTTTGACCTGAAAACACCTAAAAAGAGAAAAGAAAAAGCCACTAAAAGAGAAAGGGAGGGCAAAGCGAGCACTTTGCAAAGCAATATATAAATATATATATATATATTATATTTGATTGAACTTGATGTCGTTATAAATTAAAAGAATATTTATAAACTTTGTAATATACTATTTTTCTTGAGATTCGCTTTTATTTGTACATGTATACTCGGGTTTGCTTTTAAACGTCGCTGATTTTTAAGTATTCATGAGATTTTCTTAATAGAATTTAATCACGAGATTATTATCTGATCTTAAAATTTAAAACTATGATTTTTACATGTGTTTTGGATTATATAATAATTTTTTAACACAAATAGTATTAAACAAAACATGAAAACTTTTATACCATAACGTCTTAAATATTGACTCATAAATTAATCACTAAAACTTATTTTCTAAATTTATTTAAATGTATATCTGTAATTTTGTCCATATTTTCAGATAAATTAATTTTTTATCAAGAGAAGTGCTATATATACACAAAGAGATTACATAAAAATAAATTTATGAACTGACGTGGTTTTATATAATCCGTTACAATAAAAATAATCTTACAATCTGACATACCCCATCAACCCATATCAGTTTATGATTTTACTTTTATATCATTACTTTATGACTAAAATATTTCTCTTCGGTTAATATTATTTTTTTAGAAAAATACTCTAGTAAAAAAAATTATATAAAAATAATTCTACAAACTAATATGATTTAATATAATTTGTCAGATTATAAAATTATTTTTATTATAAAATAAATATAACAAATTACATAAAATCACGTCAGTTCATAAAATTACTATGTAATTTGGCTCTAGCACTCGTCTCTTTTTTACGCAATTAAGGAAGATCGCAAGGTGTAGGGGTGTTATCATTCTACTTTGGTCCAGTTTTGGATATATTTTAGAACTAAATTGGTGTACACTGGTTTTGAGATTTAAAGAACCATTAACGCACTGGTTACACCCCTAAACTAGTACTTTCGATTTTACCGATTTCGATATGATTCGGTCTGATTTTTCTAGTATATTATATAGTATGTATATTATAGTATATAATAATATGGTGATAATATATTGCAGCATATTATAATATATATTATAATTGTATTATAGATTATAGTGATATATAATAATATATAATATAGTGATATATTATAGTATATTATAATCTATAATTATATAGTATTAGTCTAACTACTAATATAATAGACTATAGTAATAATATATAGTTATTTATATAAGATTTTAAAATTTAAAATTATATTAATGAGTAATTAATCATATAATATAAAATTATTTTATATCTAATTATATATAAAAATTATATAATATAAAATATTAAAATATTATATAAATAGATCCGATCCGATATTTGAAAAAATAAGACTGAAACGAGACCCATTTTAACTGATTTTAAAGAAAAATAGAACCGATACGATATTGGTCCAAACTCAATATCAGATCAAATCCACCCATTTAACCCGATTTACCGTTTCACCTTTTTTTTTTTGTTTTTTTTCACCCGGCCACTTGCAAGGTTCCCAATAAGATGGGGGTAATATAGGGAGAAGAGAGGGAGCGTGCACTGTTTTTTGACCGTCTTACTTTTAATCTGTCTTATTATTTTATTGTATTTTCACCAATGACTCTGATTCATCATTATAATGATCATCATAATCAAAATCCCTCGTTACCTTTTCGCCGCTGTTGCAGAGATTCTCTCTCTCTCTCTCTCTCTCTCAGATACACTGTGAGTCTTTCTTCCTCTTTCTTTCTCGCCACTGACACAAAAAGTCTATTATTAGTTCTTCTTCCTCTTATCATGGTATCCTCCTCCTCCTCCTTTTGCCTCTCCGATTTCGAGAACTGCCTCCCTCGTTTTTCAACCATTCCTCTCTCCCTCCCTGCTTTCTACCTGATCCGACGGCCATCATCACCTACTTCTCCAATCTCACGCCTGGGGTCGGGGATTCCTCACCAGCTTTTCTACGTAAGTAACTCCCGGCCTTACCCACCCCCCCGCTTTTTTCGGCTCACTTTTTTCTCTGTAGCATTCTCTTCTCCTCCCCCTTTCTTCTTAATCATTTTTCCTTTATCTCTCTCTCTCTCAATTCTTATATATAGATATATGTATACACACATATATGTATAGATGTATATACAAACCCACTTGTGTACGTATCTTTATCGTAATAAACATCATGCTTTCCTAGTTCCGAGCCTTCATTTCCGAGTCTGTATTCGTATTTGCTATATATATATATATATATTTGGATATTTAAATGCTTGTAATTGTGTTTTCATTTGCTTTTTCTTATTACCATGCAAATCATTCATTAGGATTGATTTTAAATAAATTTGTTTTTTTTTTCAATTTTTTTAAGACAATATTTGAGATGTGTATTTTGCTTTATTGTTTTCCTTTTGAATTTATAATGCTTGTTTCAGATCATATGCAATGATTCGATTCTTTGATTTATGTGATATCCAAATTTCAGCATTGATGGGGATCACACAATTTTTTTTATTAAGAGTTGTAAAGCGCCTCACGTTGTTCTTGATGGGGATCTGCGTGGGGTATACCAGAGATAGCGAAGTTCAAAACAGTTACTTTCTTATCCGAGTTTATAAAACTTTAAACAGTATTTTTACCTTTTTTTCCCTCATGAACAGTGGTTTTACTTGATTATATTAAAATACTATTCTGAGCACGTCCCTTCAGTCTGTTAAATTAATTAGATATTTTATGTTTTTGTTGTTAATTAACAGCTCAGCTCTCTTTTTTTATCTTTTTTTTTTTTTTCATTTTCTAAAGATATGAACTCTGATATTGTCATTCTCTTTTAGTATAATGAAATAAGTTGTAATTCTCTTTTATTCAATGATTTCCGTAGCGTATTTAGTTTATGGTTAATACTGATATATTAAGTTTACAAATTTTATTGTTCTGATATTGATTAATTTGACTTTTAAGCTGGAGTAAATATGTGGTCTACTTGGAGGTTTGAGTACGTTTAATTCCACCTTTAATCAAGTTTTAATGAAGATGGTTGAAATGTTGTCTGAAGGTGGCCTACTAGAAGTTAATTATTTACTGCCCATTTCGATTGGTTCAAAAACTCCGCCAAATTAACTTACCCTAACATTTGGATCAGATAGGGTCTAAATTGATATCTTTAGCAAAACGTGGATTGGTTGTTGTTGTCGTTATCGTTGTCCTTATCATTATCAATATCATTATCATTATCATTATTATTATTATTATTATTTATCAATCTCGGAGGGAATAATTTATTTCTTTATCTTTGTGGTGCAAATCGTCTTAGAGTTTGGATCCTTCTTCTTTGTTTTTGTTTTTTTGAAATATTTTACTGTCCTTATATGGCAGTTTGTAGAATATAAAATCACTTACAAGTTTTTACAATAATGGGCAAAGTGGATCGTAAATCATCTGGACTTTATGTACATAATTAAGTTTTTATGGAGATATTTTATAGCTACTAGAATTTTGTAGTTGAATGGTATTGTGATATCTTTGAAAGCTGTATGGAGATTACCTTTTATGCAATAGGGTTATCTAGGCTAGTTTTGTGAGTCCAGATTTCTATATTATTTTCTTAAAATGTCAAAGAAGTAATGATTATCAGCAAGCTTACATTTCTCGTAAAAAAAGTCAAAAGAAGTAAGGTTGCGTTTTGTATTGAGTTTTGTGAAAGTAGGTAGATCAAGATTAGTTAATGTGTTATAGGTTTATATTTTTTGTTTAGAAAAAGGTAGGTGCGTGTAGATCAATTACATGAGAAGTTGTTTGGATAAAATTTTTATGAGGTGTTTTTTTATTATTAAATTTTTGTAAAAGCTATTTTTTATCTTTTATTTATTTTTCCACAGAAAACTGGGTATGCAATGCTTATATGAATTTGTTTTTAGAAATAGAAATTTTTTGGCGTCCAAAAGATGTTTAGATTAAATTAAAGAAAATTTCAAAAAAGAATCTAGAAATTTGTGGAAACATATAAAAGTTACCATATGCATCCATCTCTTTCAATATCGCGGGATCGAATTGCTTCTCTCGGGTAATAATGAAATGAATTTATCAATTATAGTGGGGCCACGGAAGCTGGTGACCAACCTCATTGCATTGTGGCTTTTGCAGTTTTGATAAGATCTATATGAACTTTTTCAATTTCAAAATTTTTTGCTGTCATTATCTTTAATGGCTCCTTTTATGATGGATGTATACACAAAATTTTATATATATATATATATATATATATGACATCTAGCATGCATTTATAACTCGAGTGATATTTCTTGTATGTTATGTATTTGACTATTGATGTTGGGTAAATATTGTTAGTCATTTACTTCATGGTATAAAGCTTAATATTAAAGTTTTATATATACTTTACCTTAATTTTCTGTTAATGTTCTGGTAATCTTAGATTTGTATGAATTTCTGCGGTGCATGCATGGTGTTCATGAGACTCTTCTTGGATTGTTTGGATAATTTATATATGTAAGGAACTCCAGGCGAGCAATTTGATCTTGTGACCTTATTGAAAGGCCAGCTTTTGCATACTCGAATCACTTGGCAAGTTGCCTTTTATCTAAAATTCCGGTATAGTCTAGTTGAATGACTTATAAGGTTTTCTGATATGTACCTCATGTTTTATTGCTTAGATATATATCTGCGATCCACTGTACGCCATGGCAGTAATGGGACATTCAATATTGCATGGTGAACTGGCCTTTCTGGCTTTGCTTTTTGTTTTCATTTATTTTTATTTTTCACTTTTGGGTTTGGACATTCAACTACACTATGGCAACACTCTTCTATAGATCGATATCGAGTCTTTCATTTTAATCTGGTTTGGTGTTGATCAGGCTGACTTAACATCGATTTATTTATGGTTTAGTGATAGATATAATATATATATGTGTGAGTGTGTGTGTGGGGTTTCTTGAATAACCTATGTATCCATGATATAAATATCTCATTATTCTAGAGTAGTTGTAGGCTATATGCTCACATACATGTACTGGCATTATATATATTAGATTTATATTAGATTTTATTGTCTCTTTTATTTGTTTTTTTATTTTTATTTATCAAGGAGTACTGGCAAGTTCGGAATTTATTAATTTCTTGCCTCGAATACCCGCCTTATTTTCCTTTCTTTTTTATGGTTTGTGGGCAGTAAGTAAGTTGCATCTGTTCGTTGAAGATATATATGGAGCCTAATGGGCATATGAGACTAAGGAGAAAGGATCATCATACACAGGAAAATGGCGGTGGGATCAGTCTATTGAGTGTTGGTGAAGAATTTGATCCATGGACTGCATGGGCATACACACCTCGTACTGTGTCCTTCCTACTTATTGGTGCCTGTTTTCTTATGTGAGTGCTCTACTCAACAAGGGTTTCTCGTCTATAATGTTCTGACTCATTCTCCAAAGTGTCGATCAATCATTTTCCAGTTGATTCTGTGGTTCAATAATTATTATATATTCCCTTTTTATGATAAGTATATGCTGGTTGTTGTGGATCCCTTTATATTGTGAGCCTAATTTTTGCACTATTACTGTTAGTAGCCAGTACCAGATAGATCTTAATGTGATTGATCTTGCTGCTCTGATTGTCGTAGCTTATCTAATCATGAGTTTCATTTACAATGGGAGATGCATCGATGCTGGTTGGTGTCTCTAATATTTCAGAATAGGACTCGCATGAATAGGTTTGTGGAAATATTGAACATGCTTTTTTCCTCGTTAGAAGAGAAATTCTACGCTTTTTATTCTCTGTTTCGGCTTGTCTAATGCAATACTTCTAGCCGAAATAAGCCTTCGATCTTCTCTCCCTTCAACTTAATATATTTACCAGTGAATGAGATAGACTTTAGCATCCCTAGTGTTAAAAATTGGACTCTTTATCGCTCCATATATACTTTTGACAAGGAGAGAAGCAAAGAACGATCTCCACACCCTCGTTTGTGAGCTTTTGCATCCATCTTAATGGATTTATTTTTTAGAGTAGTCTGTGTTTTGATTAAGCGGTTTTTGTGCTTTCTTCTTGTACGTCTTTCGCCTGTGGGTTCTAATAAAACAGCAGAGGTCAGAAATGGCTCTCGGTCTAATTTTCCTACAAGCGGAGGGTGGGTTTTCATTAAAAAGTAGCATGCCTTGGGGTGTGCTTTTTTGTTGCTGCTGCACTTTCAACACAATGCAGTGTTTGTATCATATGTAACATCTTCGTTGTGGATCTTTTATTAGACGCAATCTAACTGTTATTGTTTCTTTTTGTTTGAATGCTTGTTTGATACTGTGCAAACAGTTGGGCAAGCGGAGCCCTTGATCCTGAAGGTGGTGCACTTGGTGATCTTGTTACGTCTGTGAAAAGGTTTGTGTTGTACGTATTTCTTAATTTAGGGAAGTCTATATAAAATTTTCTTTCTTTTGCAATTAAGATTTCCAAATGATTTGTACTTTGTAGGGGTGTATGGGCTATGATTGCAGTTTTTCTTGCTTACTGCTTGCTACAAGCTCCTTCTACGTAAGTTAATTCAGACTTCGATCTGATATCTTGTTTGTTAATACCTGTCACATGACAGTCAGAATCCTTATTACAGGGTACTAATAAGGCCACATCCTGCAATTTGGCGCCTAGTACATGGAATGGCTGTTGTGTACCTTGTCGCCCTCACATTTTTGCTTTTTCAGGTTGATTTCTTTTCTGAACCAAGCTTTTCTTATAGTTTGTGTAAAACGAACCTGATTTTCCCATGTGCGTATATATGTTACGAGGTCAAATTATTGGGGGCATTCTTGATATGCAAACTCAGTCTGTATTTTTTTTCCTTCTCCCTCAGTCATTTCCTACTTAATGAGTGGCCACTGATGTTAAATTTTCACCTTCTCATTTTCCAGAAGCGCGATGATTCTCGGCAATTTATGAAGTTTCTCCATCCTGATCTCGGTGTTGGTAATCCACAGCTTTGCAACTTTTAATTTTGATAGTCATTAGGAGGATTTGCTCACCATTGGATTTGTGATGTATTGTGATATTTCCAAAGTATTTAACAAATCTTTTTTGGTTGTTTTAGTAACTCTAATTTTATTTGCATGACTTCATGCAGAACTTCCAGAAAGATCATATGGTGCTGACTGCCGCATATATGTACCTGAGAATCCCACAAGCAGGTTTAAAAATGTTTATGTACGATTTCTTCTTTCACCGTATCTTAAGTCTAGTTGATTCCCCTAAATCTTTTTTTGCTGTTGCTGTACATCAGTATAATATCACGGTGCTGCAGGATTCTGATTTCTTTTTTCTTGACCTTTTTTAGGAAACACTTTTCGATGAATTTGTGCTAGCTCATATTATTGGATGGTGGGGTAAAGCTATATTGATTCGTAACCAGCCCCTTCTGTGGGTGTTATCAATAGGATTTGAGATGATGGAGGTTTGTTCCTTTATCTGTGACATGCCACTCTTGTGGTTCGCATTTTCGGTTTGGATTCATTGTCTGAATTTATGTGCCTGAAGTTTAATTATCCTTGTAGGCTCAAGCTGGCTATTTGATTATAGTCTTATTTCTATGTTGGAATTTTCAGTTTACATTCCGCCACATGTTGCCAAATTTCAACGAGTGCTGGTGGGACAGCATAATTCTTGATGTTTTGATCTGCAATTGGTTTGGTGAGATTCTCAACCATTTTTTCTACCCTGGTTTATTATCGCTTTGGTTGGTGTACCTTTAAAGAATTATATCTTTGATGATGTGATTTTAAGTCATTTTGTCTTACATACTCGCCTATAGTTTTTCTTATTTATAAACTAGTTTTCCATTAATGAACACATGAATTTTTCCGATGTCACGATGCCCCTAAATAGTTATGAAAACAGCAGGGTCAAGCTACTTCTAATCTATTTGCTATCTTGGATGTGTGGTTCTGTTTAAAGGAGCTAGTAAAAAGTATAAATATTTAGTTCTTCAAGAATTTGAGACCATGATTATGAACCTTATACTATATTGTATATCAACCCTGTGAAACTCTTTCTGCTATATTCCCTCTGTGTTTTTCCCTTCCAACCCATTTCTAGTTGAGCTTACCTTCTGAAATTCTGACTATAAAATTTGAATATATCCCTCATATCACATTTACTTCTCTAATTTTGCTCTTAGTTTGTCATGGCTTTCATTGTTACCTAAATTACCTATTACTTGGATCAACAATGCTATAAAGTGGAGCACAAGCCATGATATAGCAAGATTGATGCAACAAGTCTTTCATTTTTGACAACTTAAATTTTCTTTTTAAAAAATCTTTTATATCTAGATTGGCATTTTTTGGAAATAACTCCATTATGACAAGCTCTGTTTGGTTTACACTGCCCTACTGCAGGCATCTGGGCAGGGATGCATACCGTCAGGTACTTTGATGGAAAAACATACAACTGGGTCGGCCTAAGCCGTCAGCCTAATATAATGGAAAAAGTAAGTTTAAGAACTATATTTCATCTTACTTCTGTTGTTTGCATACTCATTATAATAAATCATTATTGATAGCAACAAACTTTTCTTTCCTTATGGAAAGATTCTAATGAGACTTGGGTAGTTGTATCTAAATTTCTGGAGAGATTAAACTGATTCTGATGCTTGATATATTACACATTAGATTGCTGCGACAAAGATTGTGTATAGGTTGATCTTGTGGTGGGTAATTGCAATGCCAACGACTCGTGAATACAATTCCGGAAAGATTAAACTGATTCTGATGCTTGATATTACACATTAGATTCCATGTTCTTTCTCAGTATATATTCTTGTTTTCTACTAGTTTTGTTTATAGACGTGTGTCCTTCACTTTTTTTCAGTTCAAGCGAACATTAGGACAGTTTACCCCAGCACAGTGGGACAAAGATGAGTGGCACCCTCTGCTTGGTCCATGGCGGTTCCTTCAAGTTCTCAGTCTTTGCGTTGTGTTTTTGACTGTGGAGTTGAACACATTCTTTTTGAAGTTTTGTCTTTGGGTTCCTCCGCGGAACCCGGTGATTGTGTATAGGTTGATCTTGTGGTGGGTAATTGCAATACCAACGATTCGTGAATACAATTCATATCTTCAAGACCGGTACATATACACTCTCTGCCGCAGCATATTTACATAAAAAAAAAATGCTATATTTTAAAAGAATATATTTACTAAGAAAGAATTTTCATTTAATCCTGATTAATTATCATGTCATTTTTCCAGAAAACCGGTGAAAAAAGTTGGAGCATTTTGTTGGCTCTCACTTGCTATCTGCATTGTTGAGCTTCTCATTTGCATCAAGTTTGGTCATGGTATGTTAGTCTAGATCAATCATCTTGAAGCATTTATAAGTTTTTGGCTGTTTATTGTTAACCAACCAAGTTTTTAACATTGGTGATACGCACATTTAACTGTTCTCATTATTGATTATTGATTTTAATTACCTCTTTCTCGACTTCCATCAGGATTATATCCTAATCCAATGCCTTCGTGGTTGGCCATTTTCTGGATGTCTGTTGGAGGGGCCCTCCTCATGTTTCTCCTTGTTTGGTCTTGGCAACTGCATCAGAGTTTAGGTAGAAAGAGGCGATGATATTTGCTATTGAGATACATCATTCTTTGATGCTTCCTTTCTTTGAGGATATGCATCCATTTCTGTAAATATCCAACACCTTCACATCTGTAAATGCCATTCTCTAAGGTTAGAGGATCACATGTTTGAGAAGAGAGAAATTTTTCTTACATTATAGGTACTGGGAAATGCTTCTAATCCAAGGCTCCTGAGTGGTTTGCTGCTGTAACAAACTCTTTTTTTTTTTGGTTGTTGAGCCTTTATGGACATCCCAAGTTTTCGTGTTGTAGTTCAGTTTTTTTGGATAATTTTTTTGTGACATCTGCAAATGGATTAATTTTTTATTCATCCAGAGCATTTTTGCCATCTGGAATTTGATAATGTAGCAAAAAGTGAACGGGCCTAGGCTCCAGTCATCTAATCGAGGGGTTATTCTCTTAGCAGACCCTTGTCCTTTTCATTTCTTTAAGAGATTAGGTACCATATGTGAAATGAAAGGAACTAAACAGAATAATGTGAGCAGCTTAGCCTGGAAGAAAAGGGAGAGGAGAGCTGGTTGGATTCCCCTCTCAATCCTCCCATTTATATAAGTTTTCTTCTTGATGACATTATAAATTTTGAGTCGGATTGGATTCTATGTCAAGGAGGCTTGTTGAAGGAAAATGGTCCGATTTGAATGTATGAAGAAGAGATAAATGTTTGACCGAAGGAGAATTATAAAATGAAGGCTTATAAACTAACATGACATGATGTGATACGTCAGGTTTACATTACACTAAAAATGAGCTTTACAACATGATGTATCGCTTCAAATTAAGTAAGTTTATAAAGTTGATTTTTAAAATTTTTTTTTCAAATAATGTTAACCTAAGATCTTTACAATAATCACCACACAACTTATATCACTTATTTCACTTAGCTCGATCTGTGATTTTAATTACTATGGTGGCACCCTTGAATCACTCTGCATCAAACTTCGGGCACGATTATTAGGATCTTCATTCAGCTTCCCCCAAAGCATATTCATGCATAGAAGAAATCTCTGGGACACTCGGAATTTGCACACTACCTAATAAGATCTTTTTGAGCAGAGATATCTGAATTTATGTTCACAGGGGATAAGTTTCTTAAACCCTTTCGATTGCCTAGTTTATTTTACTAGGTGGAGAAAGGCATGGTACTGGACATCTTTCTCTTCCATGTGGTTCTTCCTCTGAAAATCTCTTCACTTCCTCTCTCACCTTGAGTTTGCAGAAGGTGTGTATACCTTACTGGTGCCTTTTCATAGGAGCCCACGAGTCCACCACCTTCAAGAATTTCTGATGCAAGAGAAAACCCATTGAGCAGACTAATATCATTGTTTTGTTTCAATTCATCTTTCAGAATTCCATCTTCGTCTGGATGGCAAAGTGACTGAACTATGTTAGAACTCCCACACTCCCTTCTATATTCTAGTATGATACTGGATAGTTGGCGAGACTCCAAAATCTCATCTGGGATGGTCTGTGGAAAAAGAAATGAAGTAACTCAAAAGAGTTTAAGAAATGGGTAAAAAATGATTGCCCAAAGATTGACTGCAGATTGATGCTTTACCTCAAGCATCCATCTTAGGTACTTCACATTGTTTACATGTTGGTTCATATCCAAATCGCTTCTCTTGGGCTACCAATTGGAAAAATTGCAATAGTAAGTGTATGCTTTTTTTTTAGCTGTTGGAATGAGTAGAATGAGGCACTGAAGCTGTGTTGTCTTTTTCCTTCAAATTGGAGTTCTTATATCTTGCTTTATTGTCCAACCTAATGATTTTCTCGGGAGAATCTTCCTTGATTGCTTGGTTCTCTATTAACCAGGGTGAGATCTCACCCCTCACCTCTTCTGGCATTTTGGAGAGGCGTCTTGTTTGCTGGTTCATCATCACCCAAGTGCTGTTTCATGTTTTTAAGGTGAGCATATGTGGGAGAGGAGTGGACTCCAATTAGTCACTCTTTGGATTAAGGCATTACCTGGTGGCACGTGCAAAAACATGGCCTGTGGCTTAACTTTGGACAAGCCAATCTCGCCGCATTCCGTTTTCCCTGATGCTCCAACCCATGTGTCAATCTCCATTACCTCTCCCTTGTATGCATAGAAGTGCCAGTGAATAAGCCTTGTTAACATTGTGTTTCGTACATCCTTGGGATAGGTTCTAGAGACTAGAGTTTTCGGTAATGGGCCTCTGGCAGTGGTTCGGAGCTGCTGTAGGGCTTCAGCGCGTACATTCATAGTGATGAACATTATTTAAATGCATATGAAATAATAGAAATGAGCTAGAGATTTTTTGTGGTTCCACACTAGGCCTACGTCCACAAGGGATTTCGGGAGGAGAGTTTCCACTATAATAAACTTGTTTACAGTCTCTCGTAACCTCTCATCCTCAATGTACAATGGAGTTCTTTCCTCAAGTTTTTCTCTCGACGCAACAACCTTTCTCTCATCGAGTTGAAGATGAAGATTGCCCCTTTAAAATCTAGCCAAAAGTCCCAACTATCAAAACATCCCCAAATCCGTAGGTCTCCCTCCTTTTTATCTCTTCTCCCCTCTTACTTTAAGTCACATCTCCCATTTTTCTCTCCTAATACCCTACATTAAATCATCCATTTTGCCTCTCTCATTCTCCTGATGCCACCACCCCCCTATTCCCTTCTTGTCCCCTCTCATTCTCTTCATATCTTGTCTTCTAGTGATATCTCCTCTCTCCTATTGCTCACTTATTCTAGTGGTCCCTCCCCCATGGGGCTGGGCCTAAGAAATTCCATGGGCCAGGGAAAAATTTCCTCACAAGCCTACTTTAAAAATTGAAAACTAATCGATCAAGTTCAGAGTGAACATCAGTCACTCATAGAAGTTGTGTAATTGCACAACTTTATGAAGTGCACAACTGTTCTAGACTTTTATGAGTAGAAGTCTATAAGCAAGTTATTATCTTAAAGAAGTGCACAACTTTTAACTGGCTTTCTGACTTGGGGGATCAAGTTTTATTGGTTATGGGCAGTTATAACTTACAGAGATTATTATATTGATTGCTTTACTATTTCTCCGGCTGCAAAACCTTGGAAGTGGATTAAATATATACATCATAAAGAAAAGAAAATTAGATTGGTGCTTCCAATGGATGGAGAGCAAATGGAGTTGAATATGGAGAGAAATCCTATGAACAACCTTTTTCTAATTTGGACTGATTTTCTGTCTTAGCTCAAGACAACTTATCTTATATTTTTATTTAAAGTCCAACAAATACGTCTTTATCAGAAAGCTCTAAGCTTGTTGAGGGCCACGAGGCGGGTGAGAAATACATAATTGGAACTATTTGAAAGTTTAGGCCATCAAAACATGAGGAGGAAGATGATGGGGCTAACTAGATTGGGTAGTGATCGACTTGAACCTGCATCCTTGAGACAACCCATATGAGATTATTCCTTACCATTCCATGTGTGGCACCAAAACCATTACTCAGAAGACCAGACATCCATACATGATTCAATGTTGTTTCCTGCATGAAAACGAAATAATTCCAAGAAGACAATCATATTGTATAAAGCTCTTTCTTTATGAGCTTCTTCTACATTTTCATGCACATGTTTTTATTCACTTGAAGAAGATTCAGGATGCTCTCGAGAGTTGCAGTTTTGTCATGAACAACTTCATAGGACCTAATGACAAACAGTCTACTTGTACCCAACACCTCCTTGACTGATGAGCCCTTGACAATGGGTATCCACCAACTGCTTCCTCGTCGGAATATTTTGGCAAACCTCTTCTTTGGGGATGTAGCCATTTTCTGGGATCAAAGTGATTGAATTGAGTGTGCTAGCCACACCAGCCATTTGACTCAATATATCAGCCATATTAGAGGACCTACTTGATGTACTAATAATTTTGAGATTATTCAACTTTTGCTTATTTTGGTCATGATTATCTATATTCGAAGAGCATCTTATGGGACAGGAAGCTGGATATGATGAGAAAAGAGCAATTGCTTCCTGATGTACAAAGGAGAAGATTGGAACGGAGAAAAGGAAGTAAAATGGTTTTATAGTTAGAAGCGGGTGGATCTACCAAAGCAAAAAGATACAAGCAAAGGGGGAAAATTGAGGGAAATTTTTCATAAAGCTGAATGAATGGAATAGGGCATTGTGTTTGTTGGAGGGAGGACGTTTTGATGCCAAAAAAAATTTAGCTAATAAATCTTAGGAGTGATCAACAGCCAAAGTTATAAATAAGGGCTTTGTTTTTTTTTTTTAAAAGAAAGTCGTGATCACCTATCCAATAGTGATCACTTCTCAAATTTATTAAAAACCCTCTTTTGTGATGGAGAAATACCTTGGTAACAATATAAAACACCTGAGCTTTTGCAAAACAAACAAAAACTCATGTGCCAAAAAATCCTATAAAAGATAAACATCTATCATCTTCTAATGTATGGAATGCCAAGCTTATCCATGCGAATGAGTCCCCGAAAACTTCCTTGTGCGAAGGTAACATCATCATAATTAAAGCCTTGGGTGTCTTGCTTTGCCAAAAAATCTCCCACCATATTATCTTCTCTAAAAATATGCCGAAAGCGAACATTTAGCTCACCAACAATCTCTTTCACTTTCTCCCAAAAATTTTAAAAAAATCAATATTTGCACACTCTCGATGCCCAACTATCACTCAGCTATAGTATTAGTAGTCTGCCCATAGTAATGAGCAAATCCCGCCATAACATCTCCTTTAAAGTCCCGCCGTAGTATTAGTTTTTTATTTGACATGTTCTTGTAGTGTGAAATGGACCAGGGGAGGAAATGGTAGTGGTTTTCTATTGGAGCATTGGTGTAACATCCTGGTGCTACTTCCTAAAAAACAACATTCTGCTATTTATATTTTCCTAGAACCTGGATTAGACTTTTCCTATTGGCCAACCAAACAAACAACTAAAAAATGGAATGCTTTTTTGACTAAGCTAGAGGAGTTAGGACATCTTCCTTTTGTGCAAGGAGTATACTGTTTTATTTTTTTATTTTTTATTTTTTTATTAATGACTATTTTCTAATGATACATCCAAGTAATGGATTTTTGTATTCAGTACCCTAATTTGATATGTTTATGTCAATTTACATCATCTACTCTCAAACTTTTGGTGTTAAGCTGATGAAAGTACGTCACCTGACTTCTCCCACCATTAGCAATGATATTTTTTTGCTCTCTCTCTCTGAATTTGCTATATATATTTATATATATATTTGTTTAAATAATTTAAATGTCCTCGGCCACCATCAGCAATAACACCATACTTCCCGTCCATTTCAGCAATTCAAAAAAGATACAAATAAAATATTATCATTAGTCTTTCTGAAGATGCTTGAATAACAACTAATAACAAGACAAAATGCACCGGATTGAGTTGGTGATGCATATGTGTAGTGCTTTGTGGAATAACTTATCTGAGCTTACATTCTGAGTCATAATATATCTCCCTCCACATCTATATATGCAATAATGTGGCTTTGTCATGTTATGTTGGCTTTCTTATATAGAGTTGCATACATCTATATATGCAATTGTTGCCTAGATGACTAACACAAGAGGGGGGTGAATTGGGTTATATTTAAAAAATTAACAATTATAAATCAAATACACAATATAAAATATAAACAAAATACAAAGCAGTAATAAATATAATGGGTAAGGATAAGAGAGAAGCAAACTCAGTATGTTAATGAAATTCGGCCCCACTGCCTACGTCATCGCCTTAAGCTACCCCTTGAGGATCTCCAAATTCACTATTCAACCTCTTTCAGGTGGAGATAGAAACCTATTACATCTTTGAATAATACTGCTACAAAGGATCCATGTAGAACACCCTCTACACTTGCAATCACCTTACACGTGGTAATTCAACTATTCCCTGTATAGAACACTTTCTACACGCACAAGGGTTATATACACCCTTTTACTGATACAAGAGCTGATAGTGTGTAGGTTATCAAAAAACACTCATCAATGAGTAAAATAAAAATAATACAGCGCAAACTATATATATTTCAAAATGAATAAGGTTTAAGGCTCAATGCTTAGAGAAGAGAGAATAAAAGTTTTGAATGACTGTTGTATGCTCTTGGTGTTGTAAATTTGAAACTCTCAAATGATCAATTTATAGGCATATGAGATTTCGTATTCAAATTTAAAAAGATTCACATGTCAAAGACAACATCATTCACTTTTCAAAAATTTCAAACCTAATCTTTTTACTTTTCGCATATGACAAAAGGAGTACACTTTATTTTTCAAATTTTTCAAATAAAATCATTTACCTTTTGCATAAGTTAAAAAGAGCATCAATCACTTTTGAAAATATTCAAATAAAGCATGCATATGTAAAAGATGACAATCAATCATCTTTAATATTTTCAAAATTTTCAAACAAAATTATCTACATTTTGCATAAGTAAAAAAGAGTATCAATCATTTTTGAAAATATTCAAATAAAACATGCACATGTAAAATATGACAATCAATCATCTTTAATATTTTCAAAATTCAAACATTTAATCATGCCATGCACATGTGAAAGATGACAATCAATCATCTTTCAAAATTTTCAAATTTAATTTTCAAAATATTCATGCACATGTGAAAAATGTATTTTAATGTTTTATAATAAAATATTAATTTTGAGTTTTAATCCTAATTTAAAATTTTTAAGAGATTTACAACATTACTCTATGAGTTTTAATGTGAATTTGTTCCCTTCTTGCTCATGCTTGGTTCCTTGATGTACTTGACTCTATTGTGTAGACAACTTGAGATTGAGACTCATTTATTCTTTGAATTCATTTGTTATCATCAAAATCATTGTGTAGATATATAATTACACGAAACTTGAAACCTTAGGTTCAACAGCAATAATAAGTTTCATTTGGATCTTTGAATGAGTTCAATTCATCTTAGTTGAGTTCTGTTTTAGACCTATCCTAATATCCAAACACACAACTCACAAATTACTAAATATTATCCAACTCAAAACCTCTTTTACACTTGAGACCCACAACTTTTTTCAATTCAACATCTCTTTACACGTAAGACTCATAACCTTTTTCAACTTCCTATAAAGACATCTAAACTCATTTTAATATCTAAACATATCTAAACTTATCTTAGGTGGGCCACACAAAATTCACTTCACCATCTCAACTTATTACTATTCATAAAGAACTTAACTTATCTCAATTCAGCTAAACATCCAAACATAATACTTTCAGGTTATGATTGGGTGCTAAGCGTCTTGATTTTCTAAGTTGCTAGGAATTGAACACCCAGTATTCATTTGCTATAAATGAGATTATTCATAAAATTTCGAATACCATCCTCATACCTCAAAAACAATCTAGGGACTGAGGAATCTAAAAATTAGGCATGCAAAAAGACAAACAGGTAAAGAAATAGGTATGCACTACGGTATTAAAAAAACAGAATTAGAACCTTGGAGACATAGGAATTAGGAAGACAAGCAAAACACTTTCTTACCTTTTAGTCCCTTTTTTTGTTTTTTTCTTTTTCGGGTGTTGGGGACCGAATAACACTTAGTTTGAACTCATGGAGTCAATTTGATACCGTAACCTCATATGTGCCGATAGTTTCCAGGCATGAAGTAGAAACATAGTTATCCACGGTTTCGTGGTTTGGAATTATGCACTCGAACTTTCAACATCAAGATATCCTCAGACTCACAAATTCCTATTTCTGGAAATCTTTGTTTTTTGGTCAGAATAGTGTGTTTTCCTATAGCATGCATTGGTTCCTCACCTAAGTAGGTGATTAGGAATAACTTTATGTTTGGATTACACTCTTATCCCACAAAACTGTCACTTTTTTTTCTTTATTATGATTATCAAACTATCAAAAATATCATCTTATCCCGACAGTCTACCCTAATTTGTAGTTTTTCTCGTCCTTTTCAACCATTAAAATCGTGTTACTCGGCAATCTTTTTTTTTATTTTATATGTGTCATCAACGGTAAAAGAATAACATTTTTAATTTTGTCTATTTTAAGAGCTCATGTGGTAGCTTAATCAACATGTACATCTTAATTTATATTTCAAGTTGGGGACTAGATGTCAACTTTGGTACTTTTTTTTTTTTTCATGAAACAATGAGCCTCTTATTATAAAACCCTCACCGAGGCAAAGGAACAAGCATGAAACCGTAACTCATCAAGTAAAGCACAACACTCCGCAATAAAAATGAGCAAATCCTGCCAAGACTCTTCCCTGTGAATCTCGAATAATACCTCCACCAACTGACATCCCCGGATTGCCACAAGACCCACCATCCACAGTCAACTTTGATACTTAGGATCCGACTTATGTTGCTAAAAGAATGGTAATTTCAAGTCTAGTGTGAACTTCTCATCTGAAAGAAACATTGAAATATGTGATTGATCCTTTTCATTTTCTATGCTGGGTCATTTTACACTCTTAAGGGTCGGCTACCCAAAAGAAAACAGGGATTAGATGGAGGCATATACAACACATGGATGGAAAAAATCCAAACCAACTCCTCATGTGAAGCACAAGGTAGAGCAGCAGTCCTAGATTGTAAGCCGACAGAAAAAAACAGGGATTGATCAACTTCAGATTGAAGGAGACTCCAAGTAAGTGCACCAAGTATTGAATACAATGGTGAAGACTGAAGACTGAAGAGAACAGATGGAGATTGAGAGGCTGGATGGAAGACATGATCAAGGGACATTTGCATAACCAAGTGGAATGGAGCTTTAGTTGGATCCCCAGACTTGCTAATCAACAAGCACACTTGTAAGCTGATGATACGAATACTTTTGGGTTCTTTATGGGTGATATTATCCCAAACTTCCTCGTAGTTGTGCTTTTGTAATCGTTCTTCAATATAAGTATCTTATTCAGCTAAAAAAAAAGACTACACAGAAGAAAACGTATAGTTGTAGATTCCTTGATTCACCACTTTCAACTACATGATCTATATTACTCTTGGTGGAAAACCCAACTACGACTTGCTTTTTCTAATGTAGCATTTTTCGATGATTAATTGTAAAAAGAATTCCTGTTTGTTTACACAAAATCAAAAATCTCATCTCATCTCATCTCAACTCATCATTACACATTTTTCAAATTCCCATACAACTTTTTCAAATCCTCATACAAAATATAATAAACAATTTCACTTTTTCAAATCTCAATACAAAATTAATATTACAAAATTATATTATAACAATATTTTATTCATTACTATTTAAAACATCTCATCTCATCTGTGTAACCAAACGGGGTTTAGAGTTTCAGACTTTTAAATTCTAAATATTTTTATATTTATTAATATGACCCTTTTAAAATAAAAAATAACTTATCTTAATTCATGACGTAGCTTGACAAGAGCAACATTAAAAATTATATAAGTTATAGATGTTGACATAGGAAGATGAACATAGAAACTAAAACCTTGCCAAATGCCGATTTTAGAGGCCTCCCTAGGCTTTTACAAAAACCTAAAACATCAAGTTTTGCCTCCTCCCGGGCTTCTCTGCCAGCTTGTGTTGAAGGAAGGCTGTTCCTCTCAAGTCTCTCCTAATGTCCTTTCGAATCTAAACCAAGTTCATGTAGGTTACAAAGTTGCTGGGTTGTACTGATTTGGGGTATTCCACCCAAAAACTGAAGAAACAAAAACAAAAAGAAGACAATTAGACAAAGATGAAAAAGAGATTGTAAGCTCATTAAAATAAGTGATGTCTCCTTACAACTTCAAGAGTTTGAAACCTTCGCTCCACCAAGATTTTCTGCTGATTTATGTCATTATCTATTGGAAGTTCTCCAGCAAATATCCTCTCACTTGCCTTGCTGGCCTGCAATATCAAAAATCCAATGGAGCTTTAACAAGAATTGAAGACTACAACGGTTTTTAAAACAATCTAAATTCTCCTCTTTTCCTCCAAGCATCTTGGCAACAAACCAGAACAAAAGGGACTCTTGGACTAGACTTGGATCGAAAAGCATCACAAGTTAAAAGTGGAGGACAGACCTGTTTTTCCCAGTTTGTGCAACTAGTAATAATGGAGAGCAGAACTGTCTGGACAAAAGAACCGGTTAGTATAAAAATCCAAAGTCCCCTTCCTCTGAACTGTACCCAGAAACCCAGAAATGCTGAAACTGGAAGTCCACAAAGATAGAATGCCCCCAGGTTGACACAAGCCCCTATATGCTGCCACCCAGATCCTCTAGCAATACCTGAGTCAAACAAACTCTTTATAGAACAGTGCAAAACTTGAACTCTTATTTAAAGTTAATGACAAAAAAGAGAGATTTTCAACCTGAGAGTACCCCTCGTAAGCTGTCTGGAATAATTGACACAGAAATTAGGGGAGCCATGGCTGTTACGTAGTCTACAATTTCCCTGTTATTGCTAAAATTATAACCAAAAAAACGGCGGCTGGCAAGAATAGTTGTGCTTACTATACTTGTCTCTATGACCGCAAGAAACAACGCAGCAAAGAGAGCAACACGAGCAGCTTCTGGGTTCCCCGCTCCTAATTTATTTGAAACTCTAGTACTAAACCAAAAACAAGAGAAAAATTCTTAGAGATGTGCACTTTCAGTCTCTACAATAGACACCAGTAGTATTCATAAATAAATGTCTTATGTGTGATTGATCAAACCTTGCTGCAGCACCAAGTCCATATGGTATCGCATACAGTGTTGATATGGTTGCGAGACTGCATGTCGAGAGAAGTTGACAATAAGGATCAATACCCGGTGTTGGAGAGTGGGATTAGAATCATCAAATTGTTAAGACGATCAGATATTATTGGTGCGTAAATATTAGAAATTCTTAGAAGATCCACAGTGCTCTTTATCTAAAATACTACTAGAAAACTTACCAAACAGAAAGCAAAGAAGTTTCAAGCTGTGGATTTGGTAGAAGTCCAGAAAGTAAAATAAGAAGCCCAAAAGACCACCACTCAAGGCTGCGATTTTCAAAAACGATGAATTTCTTTAAAGAATAATGGTATTTTGCATGGAATATACAAGCTCTTCTTTCAACTGAAGCAAGTGAATAAATTTACCAAAACATTGCTGCAGAAGGTGTTGTGCCTTGAGCCGCCCAGAAATCACACCCACAATAGATAGAGACAATATTTAAGTGGTTCGGCAACTTGCCTACGTCCACTGAACCAGAAATTCAATGTTTCAATATGTTTGTACAAAATTACAAACACTCATCAACAATTTCTCTATCTCTCAAATGGCACTCCGTTCTGGGTTTCCCCAGAACCCAAATTTTGCCCCAAGCCCTCTGCCCGATCTCCCACCTTAGTGAGGATGGTTTTCCCCTTCAGAATTCATCTCCTTTTATAAGAGAACCATGGGGAACAAATACATGCAAATTCCATGGTGGGTGGCCTAACTTGGACGGTGGAGTGGGTGGGTGAGGGGTTGGTGGATGGGGTTGGTGGCTGTAAATCCACAACCCCATTTCATACTTGGGGGGCTACGTCCAACAATCACCCCCTCCACCCAAGTGTGCCATACTAGGATGTTACAAACGGTTGCATCCTTCAAATGATTGCACTCCTTCATTGGAATGCTTGTCAGCCACGAGAGATCCGCTATCAAATGCATCTACCGGTACGTCTTCAGATGGATGTCCTGATGCCTCTCCAAATGCATCTTCAAATGCATTAGCATCGTCTACACTCACAGAGCTTGCAAGGGATTTTCTTCAGAGGAGATTTACAAGTGCTTTACCGCACAATTTCAACTCTCTAGGATTCTTCTTTTTGCTCGAGTCCATGAGTCCGCACTCATGTACACCTTGAGCAAACTGAGCTTCGCTCGTACCACAGCCGAGCGAACAATCTTCTTGGTTGCCTTTACAGCTTTCAAAACCAGGCTCCATAATCCTCCAATCACACCAATCTCCAACTTGGAGACTGGTTCTCAACATGCCGAGCTCTATCTCCAGCATGATCCCTTATCATCTATGCAATTTTACAGCTCATGTCTTCAACTTAGAAGACCAACTAAAGTGATGCATAACTTTAGTTCATCACGTACAATGCCCTTAATCAACACATCTATATAGGGCAACTCATCTCCCACTGCACTGGGAATCAATGGTCTCACACGGACCTTGACACATATCAGAGAACCTGTTGCTAAGGTCTCCTTCTCTGATCTGGGTGACTGATCATCCTGCTGCTGTCTTCAGTCGATGTGCCCATCTTGTGTGCAGTCTCCGACTTGCATAATCTCCCTTCTTGCAAGATTTTCTTTATACCGTAGTTCACTACCTTCATTCAGCAGGATACAATTTAAGGTAGTAACCACCATGGAAGTCTGATCGTCTTGGCAGTTATGTGATCATCAACTTTAGGTGTAGATATCCTTGGAACATCTGACTTTTTGTTCCCATCTCTTACACCTTTGCTTCATGTCGTGGTTTAGGGAGATTTCTTCAGGTCTAATTCACACGACCATTTCCACGAGCCAAGACCAATGAATCATTTGTGACCTTCCATGACCTTCTGAGAAAATAAACCTGAATGACTGTTGTCTTCAAGCTGTCTTTAACAGCATTGTGCACTGCAAGAAATACAACGTCTTGTATTTCTTCAGTCACCATATTCACAACATCATTCTCAATTTTCTCCTAATTTTAGCAGTCTCTTGTGGCCTGTCTTGCCACAAACTCGAGATCTTGCAGAATCTCTTCTGCGCACCTCCTCATCTAGGATAAGATCTCTTCAACTTCGTCTTCTTTGCAGAATTACTCATAGTCATTCTCATGACCTCCCAACTTTTTGACCGCAACGCCAAATACTATTGGGCAACAATAGTACCTTCTGCATTTTCTGAAGTTGAACAATTTCTTCATCAGCACTTTGTTATTTGCAACTGGCTTTTCAAACAAAGCCACAATGAGATCCGGTGCGGTTCTCCTCTTAATAACAATATGCTCCATGAATTGTATGACTGCCAAGACCTGCTGATATAACACGTTAATCAGCATCGTCCAATGACCTGAAGTTTGCTCCATTAAACTTCACGATCCCAACTGGCTTAAATCAAGCCCAAGCGAATTGAGTCTATCTCGACTCCAACTGGCTACGATCAAGCCCACAGTAAATGAGTCCGTCACGACTCCAACTGGCTACGATCAAGCCCACAGCAAATGAGTCCCTCATGACTCCAACTGGCTACGATCAAGCCCACAACAAATGAGTCCGTCACGACTCCGACTGGCTGCGATCAAGCCCAAAACCGATCTGAAGTATGAACGGTCCAGATCGACAGTGCCGATGGCGAATCTCAACATTCCCACCGCACAGATGAGTCTGGAATGATCCAAATAGTTTGTTAGCACTATTTGATCATCATAATTGAACTCCAACCGGCATAGATCAGGCCCAACATGATCTGCAACTCATCGATAGTTCAGATCGACAGTACCAATGGCAAATCTCAAAATTCCCACCGTACAGATGAGTCCGGAATGATCCAAATGGTTTGACAACACCATTTGATCATTGCAAATAGACTCCAACTAGCGTAGATCTAGCCCAACATGATCTGCAACTCATCGACAGTTCAGATCGACAGTACCGATGGTGAATCTCGAAATTCCCACCGTACGGATGAGTCTGGAATGATCCAAATAGTTTGACATCACCATTTGATCATTGCAATTAGACTCCAACTGGCATAGATCTAGCCCAACATGATCTGCAACTCATCGATAGTTCAGATCGACTGTACCGATGGCGAATCTCCACATTCCCACCGTACAGATGAGTCTAGAATGATCCAAATAGTTTGACAGCACTATTTGATCATCACAATTAGACTCCAACTGGCATAGATCTAGCCCAAAATGATCTGCAACTCCTCGACAGTTCAGATCGACAGTACCGATGGCGAATCTCCACATTCCCACCGTACAGATGAGTCCGGAATGATCCAAATAGTTGGAAAGCACTATTTGATCGTTGAAATCGGACTCCAAATGGCTTAGATCTAGCTCAACAAAGATCTGAAAAACGGACGGTCCAGATCATCTGGAGCGTGTAGTACACGCGCTGCAGAGGGCGTCTGGCGCGGGTGAGGCGCGTGAGTATCACGTGCCAAGCCCCTCTAGGGCACGTGGGGTGCGTGGACGCGTGCCCCGCACGCGTCTTCAACTTCTTGGGTAAACCAATTCCTCCACCTCATTCCTAACATTGTCTTGATGAATTTTTATCGTAGAAATGAATAGTACCTCACTAAGTAAGTTCCCAGGAAAGATTGGAGGGTCACAATGGACACACTTAAAATTTCCAATCTCCTAGACAGAACCTCTTTAGACTGTACGTATCCACACTACCACACCAAAACTCCACCCCACAAAAAAAAACCTAGTGGCTCTGATACCAATTGTTGTGCCGAAAGCCGCCCAGAAATCACACCCACAATAGATAGAGACAATATTTAAGTGGTTCGGCAACTTGCCTACGTCCACTGAAGCGGAAATTCAATTTTTCAATATGTTTGTACAAAATTACAAACACTCATCAACAATCTCTCTATCTCTCAAATGGCACTCCGTTCTGGGTTTCCCCAGAACCCAAATTTTGCCCCAAGCCCTCTGCCCGATCTCCCACCTCAGTGAGGATGGTTTTCCCCTTCAGAATTCATCTCCTTTTATAGGAGAACCATGGGGAACAAATACATGCAAATTCCATGGTGGGTGGCCTAATTTGGACGGTGGAGTGGGTGGGTGAGGGGTTGGTGGATGGGGTTGGTGGCTGTAAATCCACAACCCCATTTCACACTTGGGGGGCTACGTCCAACAGAAGGGACAGCAAAGTGAAAGAACTCCCCAATTCCCTCGAACAGCTCCATAGAAATTGGAACGCGAGTGTTTGCGCAGGCAGGAGAGTACTTCTTGTATAATCCGAGTAAAATCACATTTAACCAATATGAAATGCTAATAGCTAAGGCTGCTCCAAGGTTTCCCAGTCCAGACTTGAACACTAAAGCCCAACATAGGGGTATGTGAAAAGAAAGAGTAGCACCAGAGCAGATAAGCATTGGCATGGCCTGACTCTGTGCTTGAAAGAATCTTAGGAGTGGTTGAAGCGTCGCGTATCCAAAGAGTGCAGGAACAAGCCAAATTGTAAATTTTCCAGCTTCATGTGAAATTTGAGGGTCTTGGCCTAACAAGATTAGTAACTTTCCAAGGTGGATCCATAACAAAGTCAGAGGAAGACAGACTAGGATCATAGAAAATATAGCAGTGTAAGTTTGAACTCCAAGTTCTCGATATTGCTCAGCTCCATAAGCTTGCCCACATAAAGTTTCAAGTGCACTTGCCATTCCTGACTGTCCGAGAAGTACGAATCCACTTAGTTTTTCAAAATAGATCAGTTCAAACTTAACTCAAATAACTAGGTCTCAAAATTCAATTTGAATGCTTCTTTAGAACCACTGCAATTTGACATAGTGCTCACTGCTCAATTTGTATGTCCTCCATATACAATAACAAAAGGAAGGGTCAAGTTGTCGATTCTAATCTCTACAGGCGCATCTCTCTTTGCAATAATAAAGTAGAGAGAAAAGTGCATGCCACCTTAGCAAAACGTTGTACATTGTCAAGCTACGTGAAACAGATTTCCGAAAGCTATTATCATGACTTTGAAAGTCATGTACGGTAGCATTACCAAACCAAAACGGCTAGCAGGTTTCTGAGTTAAGCCTTGTTTCAGAAACATTATATTTATATTGTAAATATGAAAACCAAATGGGGGAAAAAAACAGCTTGGTGAACCGAGAAGAATTAGGAGTACAACTGTATCGTAAGAATAGGCTACAATTTGCATCTTACATATGATACTGACGCCCTAGTACTATTGAAAAGGCATGCATTTATTGGTCACTCTTAATGATTGGAAGTGAAAAGTCTTTACGTACGCTTTTCACTTCTGCTTTCTTCTTTTGAAAGATGAAAGCATCTTAAACAATTTGGGGGGGGGGGGTGTTGTTTGGTGTGAAAGGATGATTGAAATACAATCTAAGAAATGATGAGAGACAAACCAAAAAGAAATTATATATAGAAAATGACATCAAAGGCTTACAAGAAGACTGAAGCCGGTGACCCCAGAAACAAAGATGGCAATAGCAGTGCCATAGAGAGCAAGTTCATCACCCAGATGGCCCACCATCACCACTGAAATGACCTGCAACAAGGACTGTGATAGAGTCACAGCCACCATAGGACCTGCCAAGAAACCTAACCTCTTGAGCTCCTCAATAAGAGCACCCCATGTTGAAGGTAGAGTTTCTGATCTTTTATCTTGATCTCTTCCTTTTTGTAGCAGCCTCTCTTCGAAGTCCTTCTCTACGGCTCCCATTGAAGTCTGTGGTCTTAGCCCCCGATCACTCGCTCAACTTTGGAATCTCAGGAACTTCTTTTGGTTTTTTCGAAATATATATGGCATTTCATGGGCTATATATATCCTGAGGATTTTACTTCATTAGTAGGCCAGCAAAGGGTCACCCATCGAAGTTTGGCAAATCGACAAGTTATCAGACTACACGGTAATGAAATATAGTTTCCTCTTCTTTAATTGCTCTACTTTTTTTTTTTTTTTGTACTTGCTCTACTTGAACAATGAATATACTAATCATTTCACATTTTATTCAATTTCTTGATAACTTATAAATCCTTCCATTTACAAACAATAAAAGTGATCACCAGTAATTGGAATTTGCTCAAATTACGGATGGTTTGATTTAAGGAGATAAACCAAGCAAGTCTACAGAAACAAAAGTAAATTAGCCAAGAAAAAGGTCAATCGAGATTCTCCCTTATTAATAACAAGATCTTCCTACTTAAAATTTAAGGAAAAAAAGTTCCTACTTTACGACCAGTTGATCCAATTAATGATCATGATGATCCTATCAACATTATGTAATTGGGGAGGCTTCAAAGGATATTAAGTATTAATCTTAATACCTTTGCTCATTTTATTGTATTTGTGTAAATATAATATATATACTTGAGAATATACAAATAAATGCGTTTATGTTGAAAACTCCAAAGGAACAGCCCCCACAGTGCCACACATGATATTATACCATATATATGCATAAGAGCGTTTTATATGCGAAGCATTAAAAAAGGGGCTCAAAGGGATATTCAAATGATAGCCAAAAGTACTATTCTTGTGTTGTATCAAATTCTTTCCATTGATTTAATGCAGGTCAACAATACCAACAAAAGGCTTGAACAACAGAGGTATGAACAGAGAAGAGGCGAAATGGGAAAAGCCAGCTGAGGGGGGACTAAAAGCAAATTGGTATCATGCTGTTGTGGATTCTCAGGCCAAGAGAGTGGGTTTGGAGTTATTATCAGGGACTCAAATGGTGATATGTTGGCATGCTTGTGTTCAACTGTTGATTATCAAACGAATTCAATTGTAGCAGAAGCCCTGACTTTAAGAAGAGCAGCAGTTTTATGTCTAGAGCTGGGACTATCAAAGGTGGTGCTGGAGGGGGATTCTCAGCTTGTAGTGAAGGCATTCACAGTGGTGAAGAAGTGTGGGCAGATTATGGGATTCTCTATGAGGACACTCAAGGATCCTTGATGGGAATTCAGACTGGAGTGTTAGGTTTGTGTACAAAGAAGTAAGGGTAATGCTGCATACAGTCACTTCTGTGTATTTTCTACACATTTCACTGATGTGATTGGCTGCATTAATTTTTTTTAACACTAACCAATTACATCAGTGAAGTGTACAAAAGAGTACAAAAAATGATTGAACATGAAATTTTTGATTGAATAATCGAAATATTTTTTGACTAAAAAAACAATGCTATCCATCCTTAGAACAGCCACCTGTTCCCCCACCCACCCCAAATGATAACCCCATATCTTATTTCTAGACCTACCTAAGGTTCACACGCTATCCCACAAAATACTATAAAATTATCAGTCATATTTGATGATGCGGTACGTTTTAAGTGGTTGTTATTTAAATAGTTCATGATATTTTGATTGCTTCATCAATAGCTATTTCATAAATACATGAACAGTAGTAAAATAATTTATAAATAGAAATGAATTAGTATGAGAATATCTAGAACAATTGTGTTCTCAATCAAACCCAAAACTTAGGCTAGACCTATTTATCAACTCTATTTTTCAACTATTTATGAGTTGTAACAATCATAACATGGAATTCGTAAGCATCTCAACCTTTCCTTTTGTACCTTTCACGTACATTGTCACTAAAATACATTGATGTAAATATAAAATAATATTACTGTATCCCCTAATTTATACCATTCATTTTATCCTTTATGTTGTCCTGTAACTTATTAAAAAAATTTAAAATAAATATATTTAAAATAAAATGGTGTTCGAAAATACAAAAAAAGAAATACATACATCCAAAGGAATTCCTTTGATTCCGAGGCCCCACAACTCAAGCCCAAAATATGCTTGATTGGCAGCCTCATCTTCTGTCTCATCACGTGTCTCATTACATGTTTATAATTCAAAAGGAAAAATGCTAATTGCAAGCGGGAGAGGTAGTCGCCGGGCAGTCGGGTCCTACGTGTCCTTAATGAAACGGTGCGTATTGTACAAAATCTTCTTCCTCCTTTCGTCTCCCCTCTTATCTTCTCCATTTTCTTCATTCATCTTCTTCCTTCCTTCGTCTTCTTCGTCTCCCTTCCTCTTCTCCTCTCTCTGCTCAAACACCATTTCTCTACCATTGAACCCACTGACTTTGCTTCAGTGATGTATGCGACGAAAGTAGAAAAGCATCTGTGATTTTGAAGACCCAGTCGCCCCTTTTGCACAAATCACGCTTTTCAATCCTACCCATAACCATGACGGAGGGGGATCAAGAAAATGCAAAGAAATCAGTCAGCTAAGATCTTGGATACATACAAAAACACGTGCAAAGATGCATTACAAAACGTAGATTTAAAGAAAGAAATAATAAAAGATGCAGAGGCCAATGGAGAAAGGAGCAGGAGAGAAGAAACCCAAGTGGATATAAATGAGGGCTGCGTTGTGGGCCAGAAAAATTGCTCAAACAATTTTTTTGTTTTTGGCTACTCTTAGCTCAGACTGCGTAGTTGGTGAATTTCTCTTGGTTGAGCTCCTTAATTGTTTTCAGAAGTGCTTCGAGAAATTTTATCTACTCACTCGAAGATGAAGAGGAGAAACCCACGTGAAGAAGAGAGTGACGAAGTAGACAACCACTGATGCCTTTCTTTATATTTTTTGTCATTTTTAATTTTTAATTTTTAATTTAATTGATGTGGCCTGCGCGCTTACCCCACGCTTGTATTTCCCGACTGACTGTAGCAGCATTGAATTCAAAAGACGCCTGCTAACTTCCTTATTTTAGCACATTCAACAACTAGAAGACAGGCGGGTTGCTATCGGGGACGTCAAATCATATATTTTTTTTTTACAAGTCATTAATTGTACTAATCTTCAAACATTAAATTACATTACGCTGTCTATATATTATAATTTCTATTAAAATAAGCAATGGGTGACAATCATTACCTATCATCCTTCTTCTATGTTATCATCCCACAAATTCTACAGAGGAAGAAGGATCGGTAATTTGAACTCCATTAATTTTATGAGAAATAGAATCTAAACCAAGTTCAAGTAGGTTAAATAGTTAGTTATAGTGACATGGAAGTATTGACCTAATTTCTTAGAGCCATTCGATCCGAATGTTCCATAAAGAACATAAGTCAGATGAAGGAACGGGAAGATCGATCTAAGATGTAGATTGTAGAAGATCATAAGATTATTGATTCGGCAGATTTGGATTCCTATATATCACTCACATGGTACTTCATTATATGAAATAAAAACAAAAAGAAATAGATGAAAAAGAGATAGTAAGCTCATTAGTATTAATTAGATGAAAGCAACGTGTAAAGCATGTTTGTCTAATTTTATGAAATGGTTATTTGTAAAAAATAATATATATTTTATAAGAATTATTGATGTCACTTAATAATTTAAGGCATATTGGAGAAGATAAAAAAAATTAGTTCAAAATATTATATAATCTAATACATGTTTATAACATCCATAATTTTAGCAAAGATGCATACGAAAAATTTAATAAAAGTCTAACACAAACGGTAGTTCAAAATATGTGTCGTTTGATGTTTATATTATAATTCATCAATTTATGTCATCTTGTAGACGATCAATAGAGACGACATTGAAATTCTTATTTTGCTGTTGATTGAGTCGATCAGGATCAACATAAAGTTAAAACATAATCTTTTTATAAAATTTGTGGTATAATATTTTTTATATATAGCATATATATAAATCCTAAAATATATTTTGAAGTTGTTGGCCGAATTTACTCTATCTTGATTAGCTCAAGGATCACGGCCTTTGTCATGTGCCCATTATAGCAAGCCCACGTGTGGAATATGACTTAACGGAAGCTACGTCCTACTACCATGGGAAAAAAAACACTTTGATTAAATACACTTATATTATATATTATATGAGATTTTTAAATTTGAAATACTCAATAATCTGAGTTAATGAAACGTATAATACACGTGTATTATACTTAAGGATTCACGTCTTATGCACTTAATACACGTGTATATATTAAGGAGAAAGAGAAAAATATAATAACTAATTTTTAATTACTTATTATTATATAAACTATTAAGTATTGTAATTATTGTGATTAATAAATCATATAACAACATTGAATGCTATCTCTCTCAACATTTATGTCTTTATTTTATATGCCAATTACATTCACACGTATTTAAACAAACGGTGTTAACTTTAACGGAAAAACAAGAAAAACCGTTAAAACAAGATTTTCCGTTTCATATATTAAGTATTATAATTATTGTGATTAATAAATCATATAACAACATTGAATGCTATCTCTCTCAACATTTATGTCTTCATTCTATATGCCGATTACATTCACACGTATTTAAACAAACGGTGTTAACTTTAACGGAAAAACAAGAAAAACCGTTAAAACAAGATTTTCCGTTTCATACACACTTTTTATATATACTAGTAGTTGGGCAACGTCCAAGGGACGTTCGTCTAGTGTATATAGAAATATTATTTTTAAGAATTAATATTATTTTTATTAAGGAAAAAAATTTGATTAATAATGTAATGCTTTTAGAAAAAAAAATATATAAATTCTAACATCAAATAGTAAGATAGACTTAAATTAGTTTTAAAGCATTTAGAATTAAAAAAAATAACCTTGAACCAAACATGTGCAGCACAGGAGATAAACCGTTAACAGTAAAGTAACGTGCATAGCACGTTTTCTTAGTTTAATAAAATGATTATTTTTAAAAAGTAACAATTTTTATAAAGAAATAAAATATTAAGGTTTTATAAGATATTATTATTTGATTTTAATGTTTCATAATGAATTTAAATTGATAAATAAATAATATTTTATTAGAATAATTGTATTCGTAAATATAGTTGGTAAATAGATTTAAACTTAATTATTTTACATTTCTCTTTGTTTATATTATGAATGAATAGAAATTTTAAATCACATAAATAAATTTATATATAAATTATAATTTATATAAAATATCATATATATATAATAGAATATAGAATATATATTTATATAATTTATATAGATATATATAATAGAAATTATATATATCTAATATACCTCCTAAATAAATGATCATCAATGCATAGGTTACAGGATCATGCATGTTGCATGAATTTTAATAATTATGAATTTATTCATAAGTGATTGGGGAGAGAGAGATTAAAAAATTAAGAACTTTTAAGAAGAGAGAGAGCCACCTTAATTTATTCATGCAACTAACGGCGTTAATTTTAACGGTAAAACAGCAAAAACCGTTAAACCAACAAAATTCCGTTAGATAGCCACTTTATATATATAAAGATATATAAGATAATGTTTCTCCTTGCAACATTTAAAGGTATGAAACTTTAGGTCACAAAAATTCTCTGATGATTTATCTCAATATCTATTGGATGTCTCTGCCAGCAAATATCCTCTCCCTTGCCTTGCTAGCCTGCAATATCAAAAAATAGAGATTTAAGTTGTGATTGACTATTATTAAAATGGGGTTCACAGTTCAAATGTCTTCAGTTAATTGACAAGAATATAAAGAACAGATCCTACCAACAGATGGAAGAAAGTGTAAAAATTTTGTATTTAATAAGCATTTAGAAACTATAAGGTTTTCAAAACAATCCCAAACTTTCTACTATTTTCCCCCAAATATCTTGGCAACAGAGCAGAACAAATTGCAATCTTGGACTAGCTAAGATCAAAAGTACGATAAAAAGTGGAGAACAGACCTGTTTTTCCCAGTTAGTGCAAATTGTTATTGTAAAGAGCAGAAGTGTCTGAACAAAAGAACCAGCCTGTATTCCAATCCAAAGGCCCCTTCCTCTCAACTGTACCCAGAAACCAAGAACTGCAGCAACTGGAATTCCACAAAGATAGAATGCCCCCAGGTTGACATAAGCCCCTATGTGCTGCCACCCAGATCCTCTAGTAACACCTGAGTTAACAACTCTTGATCAACAGTAAAACATACATTCTTAGTAGTAGTCAAATAAAAAAAAAAGAGAGAGAAAGATTTTCAACCTGAGAGTACCCCTTGTATGCTGTCCAGTATAATTGACAGAGAAATTAAAGGAGCCATGGTTGTTACATAGTCTACAACTTCCTTCACATTGCTGAAAGTGTAACCAAAAACATGTCGGCTGGCAAGAATGGTTGTGCTTACTATACTTGTCTCTATGATTGCAAGAAACAACACGGCAAAGAGAGCAACACGAGCAGCTTGTGGGTTCCCTGCTCCTAATTCATTTGAAACTCTAGTACTGAACCAAAAACAAGAAAAAATTATTATTTGTGCAATTTAAACTACAATAGACACCTATAACATGCAATAATAAATGGCTTATGTGTCATTGATCAAACCTTGCCGCAGCACCAAGTCCATATGGTATTGCATACAGGGTTGAGATGGTTGTGAGACTATCCAGAGAAGTTGACAATAAGGATCATTTCCAAGCGTTGAAGCGAGGGTTTATGAGGAACAGGTATTAGTTGCGCATAAAGATTAGAAATTCTCAGAAAATCAAAAGTGCTTTGATCTGAAATACTGCAAGAAAACTCACCATACTGAAAGCACAGAAGTTTCAAGCTGTGGATTTGGTAGAAGTCCAGAAAGTAATATAAGAAGCTCAAAAGACCACCACTCAAGGCTGCAATTATCAAAACAAATATATACATCAGACAAGAATAGTATATTACAACAGGATAAACAAGCTCTTCTTTCAACTGAAGACAAATAAAAATTTTACCAAATCATTACTGCAGAAGGGATTGCAAAGTGAAAGAACTCCCCAATTCCTTGGAACAGCTCCATAGAAATTGGAATGCGAGTTTTGGCACAGGCAGATGAGTACTTCATGTATAATCCGAGCAAAATCACATTTAACCAATATGAAATGCTAATAGCTGAGGCTGCTCCAAGGTTTCCCAGCCCAGACTTGAATACTAAAGCCCAACATAGGGGTATGTGAAAAGAAAGAGTGACACAAGAGCAGATAAGCATTGGCATGACCAGACTCTGCGTCTGAAAGTATCTAACGAGTGGTTGAAGTGTCGCATATCCAAAGAGTGCAGGAACAAGCCAAACTGTGAATTTACCAGCTTCATGTGAAATTAGAGGGTCTTGGCCTATCAAGATTAGTAGCTTTCCAAAGTTGATCCATATCAAAGACACAGGAATACAGACTAATATCATAGAAAATATAGCACTGTAAGTTTGAACTCCGAGTTTTCGATATTGCTTAGCTCCATAAGCTTGCCCACATAAGGTTTCCAGGGCACTTGCCATTCCTAACTGTCCATGGCACACAAAGTACAAATCCACTTGGTTATATGAAATGGATAAGTTCAAACTCTATTATTATAAATAGGTCCCAAAATTTAATTTGAATTCTTCTTTAGAATATTTTACTTGCTCGTATTGTCTACGAGCTCTGATTTAATAAAACCCATATATATTGGTAGCAATTCGAAGTAACTGTCATTGTTAAATTTTATCCATCCTAAGCAAATGTTTTTAAACACTAGCATTCATAAAGGTAAGCCATATCACAATTCCAAGTAATATTATGGAACTGCATCAGCATATTGCTAGTTCCATACCTCCATGTATATGATCAACCTAATAAACTAGGTGGTTACACCTAAAAGATTATTAGGAAAAAAGCAGTGCTTTTGAACAATGTCTCAGTTGTATTAACTGATGACTGATCTTAAGCAGACTGAAGCTTATTACCTTACCTCATCGCCTTTGAATCCTTCCTTTAAGGATCATACTCATGAGTACCAAACAATTTGTTCAAGAACAAAAGAAAGGAGTCCTTAAGGACAAGTTATTTTCTTAGAGAATGTGCGGAGTTTTCCTTTAGTATATTTTTCCTGAGAGATTGCTATAAAGAGCACATGATTTCCTCATGCATATATAATTCTTTCAGAGCTTTATAAGAATTATTTAGTGGCTACAGGATTCCCTTCGTGTTTAAGTTTTTATGTGTTTTCTGGAACATTTTTCAGGCTCTTATATTATCTTTTTCTAGTTTTGTGAACTTTTTGCTTTTAAGACCGTCCGAATATTTTGTAAGGTGGCAAATCCAGCTAAATTACCACAGTAATTGAGCGTTATCTGCTCAAAGGCAGCTTGTTGAACCGAGAAGAATTAGTAGTGTATCGTAAAAACTAGGCTACATACATCTTATGAAAGTGACACCCTACTATTGAAAAGTCATGCATCTATCCGTGACTCCCAATACACCAAATTTCTACGCAACCAAGGCAAAAATAATTGCAATAGAAAAGTTTTTTCTTGTCCTTTTGTTTTTCATTTTTTTTTTCTCTTTTTGGAAAGGTAAGATTAGAATCTATAACAAATTTTTCAACAAAAGGAAGATTGAACAACAATCTAAGATATGTACGTAATCAAGACAGAAAACAAATTAAGAAAAAAGAACAGATGATGAGAAAGGCTTACAAGAAGACTGAAGCCGGTGACCCCAGAAAGAGAGATGGCTATAGCGGTGCTAGAGAGAGCAAGTTCACCCAGATGACCCACCATCATCATTGAAATCACCTGCAACAGGTACTGTGATAGGGTCACCGCCACCATAGGACCTGCCAAGAAACCCAACCTTTTGAGCTCCTCTTTGAGCACACCCCATGTTAGAGGTGAAGCTTCTGATCTTTTCTCTTCTCTTCCTTTTTGTAATAAACTCTCTTCCATCATGTCCTTCTCTTTGTCTCCCATGGAAGTCGGTGCTCTGAGCCCCACGCTCAACTTTGGGATCTCAGAAAGAGAGAGCTGTGAAGAGATTTTTTCTGAACTTAATTAAAGTACTTCACGGGATCCATACATATTTGTATGTATGTGTGTATTATTCTATATGTGTGTGTGTAATATGTATGCCGAGGATCAATATATTATATATGTGGGCCAGAAAGGGGTGAACTTCTGAAGTTTAGAAAATCATAAGCTTATCTATGTACAAACTACACGGTGATATAATATATTGATCGTTTTCACATATCTTCAATTACTTAATAACTCATAATTTCTTCCGTTTACAAACAAATAAATGCTCCATAATGGGAATTTACTCCAATATCAGATGGTTCGATCCAAGTAGATCAACCAAACAAGTCTCCATGGCAACGAAAGTAAATCATCCAAGAAGAAGGTCGATCGATCGTATAATATTGCCAGTCAAGGTTCTGTTCTCACAGACAGCTGTTATAAATGCATGAGATTTGCAGACAACTGACTGCACAATCTGCACGGGGAGCATGGCATGGCGTGTCTTCCCTGAATCCCCTCTCTGGGCCCTCGTATGCACGAGTCACTCCGACTAGGTGTTGATTAGCTTCCTGTCCTTTTCTAGATCTTTTTCTTTTTCTGTTTGGTCTGAAACTTCGGTAAAAGATTGAAAACGATATGTGACAAGACTTGCGTGCATTGCAAGGAGCCCCACCGATGAGGAGCCATATATGATCCATCAGCCAAGTTCACTTGAAAGAAAAGTACTTTGTCTCTTTTATCTCCCATAAAAAGTACAAAAACGTTATATAATTGAAAACGATATGGGACAAATGAACGCAGGCAAACTGTACATAGAAGAGAATCTATGTCCTTGCATGCGATATGGGGCTTCAAAACATCACCTCTCTTAAAAAATTAATCATAGGAAGTGCCCGGGAATGGAGAAAAATCATGTGGGTTTCAATCAAACAGTATGCCACCTACCATTAGCCTTATTATTTTAACGAGAACGTCCAACCCCTTGATCAGCGATTAACGCACCTCGACCTGTTGGAGCCTAGAGGTCGAGTTTCTGATTTTTATCTTATGATCAACCTCCTTTAAATACTCTTTTCCAAGTCTTTCTCCTTGTCTCCTGTAGGAGTGGGTACGTAGTCTTTGCTTCTTACTCGCTCAACTTTGAGAATAAATGACCTGACTTATAATTCGTTAAACATTTAAAAAATAACTAAATAAATACTAGGTACAAATTCAAGGTAGGCGAGTTTCATATAAGTCTTTTGAAAAAATGAGGCCCATCATTAAAAAATAAGTTTTTGAATGAATCCCACCTTTCTTCAAAAGCTTAAACGATTTGCACGTGCTAAACCAAAGTTGTATATGCCTGATATAGATTTTGTTGAAGGACTACTCCAAAATCAGCAAAGTCTTTAAGATTTGTTGTAATTCTCTTTGGTTATGTAATCCATTAATTCACTCAAGCTAATTCACGCTTTTCCAGAAGTAAATTTCAATAGAAAAATCTTTAAAAACTTTTATTGTGAAAACTTTGGCGTGCATGACCTATGGTCCATGGAAAGGGCCGGGACACATGCACGCCCCTCCACAGAGAGGAAGCACACCCAATGATCTCTTCGTCCCTACTCTTTTCTTCCCGGTTCCACAGCAAAAAATCCCCCTGATCTCCCATGTGCGACCTAGTCCATATATTTCCATAAAGACAAACATAAATTTTATATAGCAGATTGTCGTGGAGTCCCTAAACGAGTCCCCGAGTACGAGACAAGACTTGCTTGCATTGCAATGCCCATTCGACATGCGAGGAGGCTACTTCACTTTACAGAAAAATTTAAAAAGTCTCTTTCATCTCCCGAAAAAGTCCAAAATCTTTAACACGATCGAAAACGATATGTGAGAAATTAACAGGTGAAAACAATATATAAAAGAGAGAATCTATATATGTCCTTGGCGTGCACGTTATTGCATCCATCTCAACGTTGGTTCCTCCTTGTAATTTGCGGGACTATAATATAATCAGGGCGCATAAACTTGATGGACAAGAAAAAAGTGTAGGAATTAAAGAATCAGCAGCATCATCTCCATTGCCTATGTATGTGTTTTTAATTCAGGCAGGCTCTCCATTGATCTGTTTTGGTTTTTTTATTTTTATTCTTTTTTCTTTCTTTTGAAATGGTTTATAGACCTAGCTGATCAATGGAGATATTAATCTAGGATGATTCGTAGTCCGGAGGTGGTTGGATGTGGATAGATGGTCAAGGCTAAAAGATTGGGCACTCCATTTCCAACGACGTTGTCTCAAGCATCATTGAAAAACTGATAGGTGTTTGACATTTCTACTTCCTTATTCAAGAAAGAGGATGTGAAGTTTTCAGACCAACTACTCATATCAATCTCTTAACAGACATGCCCTCTCCTGTCACAATACCTCATGTGTGTGTGTATATATATATATATATATATATATATATATAATAGTGCTGTTTGGGATTGGATTGAGAGATCTAAAAAATGCGGAAGAACAGTCTAAAGTGATTAAATGACAAAAGTTAACCGTTTGGTAGTTTTACATCAAAATACTTCTAAATAATAATAAAAAAAAGCATAAAACTACGTTTCAACAAAAGCATCAAAGTAAAACTTTTTGTCAAAAGCACTTCAGAAAAAGTAGTCCATATTTTACTGTACTATGTGCATTACAAAATGACCCTCATCTTTTTAATACAATAACAATTTTGCACATCTATATTTTTCATTATTCTCGTATAATCTACTCAAGACTTTGCCCATCAATATTTTTTATTCTTCTCTTATCACTTATACATCGTTGAAGAGATTTTCTTTTTCATTATAATTACTGAAAAATCTATGACACTATTTTTGTTATTATTTTATTATAATATTTGATTTTTATCAAATATATGCCCTTTTATGTTCTTTATATCTCAAAAAGTGATTTTTTTAATTTATTTCCAAACAAATCTAATATGTTTGAAAGTGCTTTAAACATATGGATCCAAAACAATAAATAGCTTTTTAATAGTAGAGCTTAACGTATTAAGCTTTAAACTATAAGCCTTAAGTTAAAAGAAATATTTTTCACCACAAACCTCAACCCTTTTTTTTTTAAGAACAAGTAAGAGCCAGAAAGGCCCCTACATATTTCATTAACAATCAATCAATCATTACAATACTTTTCCTTCAACACAGAATTTTTTATCTGTGGAGGACTGATGAGTGTGCGAAAGTGCACTCTAAATACCCTATTATTAGATTAAAATACTAAAATGTGAATAGAAATCATAGGAATTAATGTATATTCTTGAATTGAGTTTCTATTTACATTTGGATACTCCTAAGCATTTTTTTATGTTTAATTTCAGAATTTATAAAAGATCAAGTCAAGCCCAGTCGTATTCAAAGGAGGACTTTCATGGGGTTTGAGAGCAATTTGGAAGAAAAGAAAAAGAAATCACAAAAGGAAACCACAAGAAGTCCAGATCCGAAATTCGCTAGGAGACAGTCTGGATATACTTTAGTATTTTGACCGTAACTTTTCACTCACATATCGGATTGATGTGATTCTTGATGAGTTAGAAAGCTATCTTAAAGGGCTATAAATTTTCCTCTAATAAGGATTTCCAAATTCGAACTCCTGGAGCATGTACATGGCTGCCAAGATAAGTCCTAAAATTTAGGCGATTTTTTTATGCGGAAATTAAGATGACATTAGGGTTTCTTTCCTACCCTATATAAGGATATCATTAGCACGAAATAAAGAGGAGGAGGAGGCACAAGAGGCAGATCTGAAGAGAGGAGAAAATCACTTCCATGGCCACCGTTCGCTTCAGTTTTCTCTGGAGATTTTTGTTGTCCAGTATATTTATGGGTAACTAAATTCTCAAGTAGGGCTAGGGATGAACTTGCACATTAGATGGTATTTTTAATTTATTTTTAATTTATGTATTTGATCTTCAATTACTAAAACTCTTTTGTTTTATCATTCTCAATTCATCGTTGATGTTTTATTCTCCGAATAATCATAGAATTTATTCTATTTATGGATTCAGTCATGCTTTTTCTATTGAATGGATTGGTTCTTTGATTATGTTTGGATCAATTATTTATCTATATTGATTTAGTTCTTTGCTGCAATATCGCTCCTTGAGTATATTGTCGTCGTTGGATTTTCTCAATAGGGATAGTAATTTATGTATTTTAAAAGTGATGAATGATTTTTCAAAAGGTTACATTTGGTTTAATTTTTGTTTATAAATCTATACCTTCCGATTGGGAATTTGGAGAATTGAATTCCTAATTGAGTTATCCAATGAATTAAGAATAATTAAAATACCGGATTTGTGCAAGGGATTCCCGACGCTCTACTGTTTGTCAAATTTGAGTATTTTTTCAGTTAAGCACTTTGATTCACTTTAATTTACAATTAAAATTAATCTTTGTTCTCCATTACTTATTTAATATTTTCTTTTAGTTTCTTTATTCCTTCTACTATTCTTTTAATTTGTCTTCCTGTGGAATCGACACCCCAAAGCTGTACTACAACTACCGCGTTATTCTTTGGGCGTAACCAAGGACCCTCCTCAATCCATACTGTTTCCTCACTACATTCAAGAGCCAATTTGGCCAGTATATGAGCTACATTGTTAGCTTCCCTATGAGTAAACTGTACAAGCCAATTCACATTATTATTAAGCATCTTCCTCGTATCCTCAATGATAACACTATAATCTGTACCCACTTCACCTTCACTATTAGTAGCATTAACAACTATCAAGGAATCTCCTTCAAAAATTGCATTTGAATAGCCCAACTCTAAGCAGAAAAACATAGCCCTTCTCAAAGTATATGCCTCTACACAAACAGACTTCAACAGATTATTTACTCTCAAGCACAAACAAGCATGAATCTCCCCCTCCGAATCTCTAATTATAATTCCAATACCAACTCTTTTATTAGCAGCATCAACAGCAGCATCCCAATTAGTTTTACATGCCAACACATCAAGCTTCTTCCATCTAGCCAAAATTCTGTTAGACTGAGTAGACATAGGGCCAGTATTAGCTTCTTTAAATTCTGCAAGATTCTGTTGAGCAGCACAAGTTAAAGCTTTCGGGCATTCAAACTTATTTTCAAAAATAACAGAGTTTCTTTTCAACCATATTCTCCTCAAAGTGCAGGCCACCAAACCCACCTTCTCCTCCTCCAAACACTGATTCAGCTGTTTCCAAAGCTCCATGAAATCCGCTATTGAACTTGCCCATTTGTGAACTGGACTGTCATTTTCTGCCCACACATCTGATGCAGCTGGACAACCCCACAAAGCATGAATAGTAGACTCCTCTTCCCTCCCACATATTGGACACAAACTGTCATCAATTATTTTCTTCTTGGCCAAATTCATTCTGGTAGGTAATAAGTCATGACAGGCCTTCCAAAGAAACTGTTTTACCACCCCCTGCACTTTTAATTTCCATATCAATTGCCAACCAAATTCATTTTCTAACACATTTGAATTTTCCCCCTTCTCAGCTATCAACCTCGAGTGCTCAAGATGATAGGCACTCCTCACAGAAAAAACATCATTCTGTGAATAGCCCCATCTCACTCTATCCTCAGACCCCAACCTGCTAAGAGGAATGCAGCAAATAGCTTCAGCATCTTCTGCACTAAAATTTTCAGAAATCAACAATGCCTTCCAATGACCAGTACTCTCATCAATGAGTTGATTAACACAAGCATCTTCAGATAGAACTTTCACTGGGGAATGCACCATATGAGAAAAGGAAGATGGAATCCATCTATCCTTCCAAATTTTAATATTGTTGCCCCTCCCAACCTGCCAAATCATACCAGTTTTAATCAAGAATATAGAAGATCATAGACTTCTCCATATCAAAGAAGGACCATGACCCAATCTAGCTTCCAATAGGTTCTCCCTTTTGAAATATTTCTCCTTCATTACCCTTGCTACCAAAGAAGATGGATTATTCAAAATCCTCCAAACTTGCTTGGCCAATATAGCTTTGTTAAAACTCTCAAGCTCTCTAAAACCCAACCCTCCTCTTTTCTTTGATTCCCCCATCTTTGACCAGCTTCTCCAATGAATTCTTTTGTCATTTTGCATATGCCCCCACCAAAATCTGGCCATAACTGCAGCAATTTCTTTACACAATCTCCTTGGAAGCATGAAAACACTCATTGAATATGTTGGGATTGCTTGAACAACAGCTTTTAATAATATTTCCTTCCCTGCCTGTGAAAGAAATGTATTCTTCCAATTGTTCACCTTGTGCCATACTCTTTCCTTTAAGCTCTTGAAAGTATTATACCTTGATCTACCTACAATGGAAGGAAGACCAAGATATTTTTCAAAATTGCCACATGTAGCAACTCCTGCTTCTTGCTGAATCTGTCTTCTAACTGTCATTGATGTATTAGAGCTAAAAAAATATTGTAGTTTTCTGTCTATTCAGACTCTGTCCTGAAGCCCTCTCATAAGTACTAAGAAGTTCTTGAATCTTGAACCACTCAAACAACTTGGCCCTACCAAATATGACAGAGTCATCAGCAAAGAGTAAATGATTTACCCTTGTGCCTCCTCTGGTTACAGCAACCCCACTTATATCACCTCTCCTTTCAGCCATATCAACAAGAGAACTTAGACCTTCAGCACATAGAATAAACAAATATGGGGATATAGGGTCTCCCTAGCGTATTCCCCTAGAAGGCTTAATAGTGCAGCTTGGTTGCCCATTCACCAAAACAGAATATGTTACAGAAGTAACACATACCATCACCAATTTAATCCACCTTTCAGCAAAGCCAAGCTTTCTCATTATGGCCTCCAAAAAACCCCACACAATTCTGTTATAGGCCTTTGAAATATCCAGCTTCAATTCCATGCTACCAACCCTTCCTTTTTGCCTTGTCTTCATGGTATGCAAAGCCTCATATGCAACCATTACATTATCTGTTATTAACCTCCCGGGAAGGAAAGCACTTTGGTTCTTTGAAATAATCTTTGGCAACACTTTCTTTAACCAGTTAGCTAAGACTTTGACACTAATTTGTACAAAACATTACAGAGGCTTATAGGTCGAAAGTCACTAGCATTAACAGGTTTTTCAACTTTAGAAATTAAAGCAATATGAGTAAAATTAATAGACCCATTCAACCCAGCCTTTCCATTCAAAAAAGATAAGACAGCTCGACTTACCTCCTCTCCAACAGTACTCCAATAGTTCTGGTAGAAGCATGCTCTAAAGCCATCTGGCCCAGGAGATTTCAGAGGCCCCATGTCTTTAAGGGCAGCCACAACCTCTAACATAGTGAATTCCTTCTGCAACTCATCATTCATAGAACCAGAAACCTTACTCTCTACTCCCCACAAACCAGCTGCTAGATCATCTGTTGAAGGGTTAGAAGAACAAAACAGGTTGTTGTAGTACTGAAAAAACACATCTTCAATTCCCTTCTAATCTTTCACACATCTCCTCTGATCATCTAGAATCTCACTAATGCAATTCATTTTCCTTCTCTGGTTGGCACATTCATGAAAGAACTTGGTATTTTTGTCACCAAGCTTATACCAAGATCTCTTAGCCCTTTGCTTCCATTTTAAATCCTCCTTTTCAAGGAGTAGACACAATTCCTTCTGCAACTTCCTCACAATAGAAGCATTGTGAGAACTCTTATTTTCCTGCTCCATTTTCAATCTCTCAGACAGCCTCAATATCTCCCTTTCCCCTTCACTAGCTCTTTGAGAATTCCATCTTAGAAGGTCTTCACTACATGCTTTCAATTTCCTTTGGACCTTAATCAATAAATTTTGATTATCCAAAGTTCTTTCCCATGCATCTTCCACAACCCTCCCTCTTTCCACCTCTAAAGTCCATTTAACCTCAAACCTGAACAACCTCCTTCTAGTCCTCATAGACAACTTATTCTCAAATAAAGTCAGCAAAATAGGCTTATGATCTGATTGCCTAGCAGTCAGTGTCTCCACCACCCTCTCTTTAAAAATCTCCAACCATGGGGGATTAGCAACAGCCCTGTCAAGCCTTTATTTGGTAAAAGTAGCATCTAAGTGATTATTTGTCCAGGTATACTTCATAGCCTTCCATCCGAGATCATAAAGATTACAATCTTCTAAACACTGTCTGAACCCCGCCATCTGTCCCTTAGACCTTTCCCTCCCCCCCCCACCTTTTCAGATTGTGTAACTATCTCATTGAAATATCCAATCACACACCACCCTTGCTCCCTTGAAGGTTTCAGACTAGATAACAAGCCCCACACTGCATTTCTTTTAGATACCTCTGGATGGCCATAAAAACCAGTCGTCATCCACTTCCTTATACCATCATCATGCCTCACCAAGGCACTAATATGGTGTTGAGTAAAATTCAACACCTCAAGATTAACTTCTTGATTCCACAGAAGAGCCAAACCTCCACTATTTCTTCTAGCATCCACTACAAAACAGCCAGCACATCCCATCTTCCTTTTTATAGCATCAAACTTCTTGGTTAATAGTTTAGTCTCCATGAGAAAAACTATTTTAGGCTTCTTATCCTTTACCAATAGATAGAGGTCTTGAATTGTCCGAGTGTTCCCAAGCCCCCGGCAATTCCAACTTAAGATTTTCATAATAATTGGCAGGGCTACACAACAACCACCGCCAAATCCTTGGAAAGCATATCCTCACAATTGTCATCAACCCTTCCTCTTTTCACAGGATTTTCATTTACAGCATCATCCTCATCAACAAGCTGCAAGGTACGTTTACCATTTCCAGAAAACATAGTTACACCTGAACAACCAGTATTCCTTGCATTTCTTTTCCATTTCCCTCTACTAACCACACCCTCACCCTCACTCCTTTTAGTCTCATTTTGTTTCAGAACTGGCAATTGATCTCTGACCTTAAAATCTGCCTGTTCCTTCTTTGATTCCTGTGAGTTTGTCATACCCCTCCTTGTACAGATTTCCTTCTTAGAATCTTTCATAATTTCAGGAGCAACAGTTTCAGGCATTTCCTCAAACACTTGGCTGTCAAACTTAGAACCACCTTTTCCAGAGGTTAAAAATGGCAACACAGGACCACTAACATTACCTTTTTTCACACCACTCCCATTCAGACCAACCATCCCTTCACTACTATTCGATTCCATAGATCCTTTAGCTTGTACAGGATCAAATTGAGGATAGAAACCATCCTCCTTCCCTGTATTCTCTTCATAGATCTTCCCTTTCCTCCCATCAGATTCTTCTCTTCCATCATATGGAATACCACTCCTCTTTCCCATAGAATAATTGGCTCGGAGCTAAGTTCCATATTGTTTCCCTGATACATCTTCACTTGAACTAGAACAACCTTTCCCCCCATGGACAATCATACCACAATCAAAGCAAATTCTAGGTAATTTCTCATATTTAAGAGAAATCCAATACTTCTTTCCTAATACATTCACAGTTCTACCACGAGCAATAGACTTCTTCAAATTAATTTCAACCTTAACTCTCAGAGCACCTCTCCATTCAGATCCACCTTCCTTTATATCAACCTCCTAAACCATCCCTATCGACTCCCCTATTTGCTTTCCAATCTCACTTTTCATACAAACAAAAGGCAAATTATACAATTGAATCCAGAAACTCTCACAGTCAAAGTTCATCTTCATCGGATGAATGAAACCATCAAGAGGCTTAAGAACTAACAAAAGGTTACCAAATAACCAAGGCCTCCATTCTAACACTCGGTTTTTATCCTCCTTACATGTAAATGTAATAACAAACAGATTTGTACTAATCTCCTGGAAGGTGAAAGAGCCGTCAACTCTCCAGATCTTAGCCATAGTAGCACAAACAATCTCCTTCCCCACACGCTGATCAGACCATAATTTGCACACTAAGCACAGCTCTCCTTATTTGTAACTTCACTTAGATCAACAAATCTATCTCAATTACCGAGTTCTCCTCTTCAGTAAGGCTAAACTGGTCCCACTACATCTCCAAATTCTCCATTTCTTCCCGCCTTAATCTACAGAATTTGATTAAGGGGAAGCAAATTCCTCAGTCACTCCAAGAGCACCAAGACTCACACACTCCACCTATTACCTCTTGGCAAGAGAGTTCTTAGAGTAGACTTGTATCACCTTACCACAACCCTCAACCCTAAAACAGAGATGATTATCACACGTTTTAGTGCATGTTTGTAATTTAATTAAAAGATTGTTGCCAACTTAGCTATATGAGCATATTGAATAACAAGATCTCCATATTGCTATTGGGGATTCCAATAAATAAAGGAAAAAAGGAGTTGATAAATGACGGGAAGAGAGAGAAAGAAAGAAAATTAACAGGGGAAAAATCTAGTTGTAAGTACAACTGCGCACTAATATGTACACCAATTTAATGTGATTGGTCAAAAAGTAAATTTTATTAAAAGTAGTGCTAATTTAAATTTTGAATATGAAGAAATCACTATTGATATATAGATTAGTATGCGATTTTGTTTGTACGTAGCAAAACTCATTAATGGGATAGCAATGTTAACGTACAGCTAGCTTTCTCGTGAGGACATACAAATGTACAGCTAGCTTTCTCCGTGAGAACATACAAATACAATTGGCCATGATCCTTGGGTACCTACCTGTGGATCAAGCGAATTAATTAGTACCCTTTTCACAGCTATAAAAGGCTATAGTAACGTTATTTTATCAGGAGAGAGATGATTTCAAATCTAACGATTAAGATCATGTGCTATATTCTGTACATAAACGGATGAGATTGATTATAAATAAATGAATAGATGTCACTACTTAACAGAATACATCTGATAATTCATGCCCAGCGTACGATGCAACCAACCTGCCAATGCCAATATTAAACATGCTGGGTATAGAATTCGGTCTGCACGTCTGTCTTGACATGATTTCATAATCCCAATGGGCTCCTAATTCTGGATTAAAATTGAGTAGGCCCGCCTAATGCTTTTTACTCGCTTCCGAAGCCCATTAATATGTATGGGTCTTGAGATGAATCGAAGAAATTTATCCAAATACTTCCTTTTACTTTAAATCTGCCTTGTGATAACTTATGATTTGATAGATGCAACTATGCCCGTAACACTTTTAGATCAAGATGCAGGTGTTTTGGAACTTATGTGCGCACCGGTTTTGGTCCGAATTTTGTCTTAAGAGTTTGATGACCCAGATAAAGCATTGCCTTTTACATGCATCATCTCCATTCTTCATAGTTCATCATAAAGCAGCATGTTGGTGCAAGATTGCCATCTCCATCACATTAGCTTCAAAGATAGATACTTGCTTCATACAAAAAACAGCTTTACAGGCTGACTTGTCTTTGAAGTGATACTTCTATTCCAAAAATGTCTTATGAATATCTATGGGAAGCGCATAAGAGCATAACATTTATAGTGACCTTTTCAGAGGGTGCAATTGTAGGAGTTACTACAATCTTGGCGTGCGGTGTACGAGGAAAGCTGCACAGTATGCTAATATATGAACCTTTGTGCAAGGAAAGCTCTATAGCAAATGAAGAAGTGATCTTGTACGATTCTTTCAAATAATGCCTCTTATTTATTTCTTCAGGCAATGAAAGCTGTGTGTGGTATTCATAAAATTGGCAAAAATTTTCTTATGCACGACCACGTATTGGGTTTTCACAAATCCAAGAAAACATGCAGAACCATATATTGGATTTTAACAGTAAACCAGGAAAACAAATGGAACCTACAGTATGAAACCAATGCCAAGAAAAGGTAAGCAAATCGTTCATATCTAGTTCTCGAGAGAGAAGGCTTTCAGTGTTTGACACAAGGTTTCCAAATGGTGCAGCTGAATGACTAGGAAACATGGACATACCCAAACTTATAGCAGGAATCCGTGTGAGTATGTTGAAATAAATCGTTCCAAGATCCATTTTATCCTCGTGCCAACTTTTTTTGTTTTATTGGCACCGGACATCCAAGAACTTAGACCAGACTAATTCCAGAGCTGCACAGCCCTCGGCAAGAAAATCAATGTGCCAACCGTGGAGAGAAGAAGAATTATAGATTGTAACAACACTGGCATACAAAAAATGGTACAACACATTCCAACTGACACTTCACAACATATATTAGTTTGCTTATTAAATCAAGGATGGAGATCTTCAATATTTGGAAGATCAAGCTCACCCAAAATGATCAGTTCGTCAAAATTGGAAGCGGGGATGTCCCAAATGTCAGCAGCAACTTCGATGTACAACTACTGTTCCCCTGGCGGTTGATCAGGTGAAGGGGGTGGCTCCTCTCCATTCTCATTGGTTTCAATAGCATCAGGCAAAGGAGGGGGTTCTTCAACTTGCTCGTTGTTCTCAGGATGGAAATTGATTGGGAACTTTGTGACCCTGGGTTTGTCAGCCAAAATATTTCTTTGAACCCTATCAATCAACACCTTAGGGGGAGGTTCCTCCCGTAGCTGTTCATCATCATAATCATTGTTCACATAGTATCCAACTCGAACGAATTCTTGTCCCAGATAAGAACATGTCAAGAGCAGTACCGTGACCCCAATGATATCTTCCTCACGGATTTTTGATGGGTCTGGAGGGTCTGCCTGCCAGCCAGGGCTCGAAAAAGAAACAGTTGAGTATTATTCTCATACAAGCAAATTGGCACTTTTATGTGAGTTCTGGACAAAATGCAGCAATAAAAACTAACCTGAAGGACAAATCGATAGTTGCCAATGTTGACGGGCCCAACAAGCACGCTTTCGAGAAGTTGGTCGTAAGTCTCGTCCTCGGCAGACCCCACGTATATGAGTTTCCACTCCAAATCTGCAAAGTTTTATTGAGTTACAACATTGAAATGGAGAAAAACGGAACTCAAAAGGAAAAAAAAAAAAAAAAAACAACTTTGTAGATGCCACAAGTTAAAATTTCTCTCTTCTCTCTTGACACCTCACAACACACAAAGAACAAATTAGAATTTCATGTTCTTTTCAAATACCAAAACAAGTTTCTGTCTCTATGATTCAACACCAGAAAGGCGATATAAAGTTCCTAATTTCAGAAACCCTAGACGAAGCTCAAGAACAAGAATCAAAGAATACAACTCGGAAATGAAGGTTCCGTCAAGAATACCGTCTTTAAGTGGGGCCAAGCACTCATAGGAGATCTCGAACTGGAAGGGATTCAGGAACGCAGCGGGGTTGTCCAAAACGGCGACGTTGGTGAGGTTGACAGCGCTCATCGTCTCGAATTGGAACCGGACGACTCTGCTGCTTTCAGATTAGATTCAATTCTAAGACTGTACTGGATGCCCCACATCGAGGAGATGAAGAGACTGCAACAGCTTTCGACGGAAAACCTGCAACAGAGAAATAGGCCGACGACGTTGACGAGGAGGAGGAGAAGATATTGAGTTGGGCGGCGTTGGGTTTATATATGGCTCTGTGGTAGCTTTGTTTCGACTTTCGACTTCGATTGGGCAGCGCGGGATTACCGGCTGTACCCGGTAGTGAATGTGGAGGGAAAGAAAATTTACGTTTTGGCGGGAGCCTATAACCGTTTTCTTTATACTTATTATTTAAATTTTTATCGTCTAAAAGACATTAAAATTATCTAATTATGTTTTATTTTACGCTTTTATTCTACCTTCGTAGTTGACAATAGGATAAGGGTTCGGTCTCGTTTAGATTTTAATATCGTATCGTCTCAACATTTCAACATTATTAAAAAAATTTAATTTTTAATTTTTTTATCTAATCATGATTTTATTATTATAATTTTTCTAAACTTTCAAATAAAGCACAAAAAATATTTCAATTTTTTCAAATTACGAAACAAAAATAATATTAAAAAATAATATTTTAACAATATTTTAACTTTATAATATTTTTATTCAATTTTTTTATTATTTTCTTTTCTAAAATCTAATAAAGCATTTTAAACCATTTCATTACTATTTTACCACTATGCACAAATTTCTCATCTCATCTCAGTATCCAAACAACTCTATGGCCTGGTTTGGAGAGCAAGAGCCTCAAATCTTATTTCATCTCATCTCAATATTCAAATACCATAAACATAAAAACTTTTTAGTTTCAAATTTTTAACTTTTCCATCTAATTATTAATTAATAATTACAATTTTCTCAAACTTTCAAATAAAATAAAAAAACAATTCAACTTTTTCAAATCTCAAAACAAAACAAAAATATGAAAAAATTATATTTTAACAATATTTTAATTTATAATATTTTTATTAAATGTTTTTTTCCTTTCTCATAACTTTATAAAGGATCTTAATTAAAACTATTTTACTATTATTTACAAATTATTTTATAATTATTTACAAATTATCTAATCTCATTACACTATTCAAACAAGACTTTACTCTTGTACGAATGATAAAGAAAATTGAGAAAATATTAAGAGAAATAAATATAAGGGAAAGAAAGAAGGAATGAAGCACAATGGAGGATTGGATGTTTTTTTTGTTTTTTTTTTTCATTTTAACTTCGAGGATAGGATGAATCTGGGATAAATGGATGGCATCCTAATAGTAATAGTTTGGTTTAGTAAAATAATACTATGACTATTAAATATAATCATTAAATATGTCTATTCATATATTTTTATTTTATTTTTTTATTAATGGTTAAGATAGTGACTATTAGTAAATTTTTATTTTTTTTTATTTTTTCTTAATGGTTAATGACGTTTAAAAAATTATTAAAGAAAAAAAATAAAAAAAAATCATTTGTACTAATAGACACATTTGATAGTCACCTTAACATTGTCTTTTCATTTAGTGGCATTTGCGTTGGAGATTATTAGCAGGCATGTGGGGTTTGAATATTTGATTTAAGGTTGAGAAAATTTTGAAAATTCAATTTTGAATCTGATTCTAGTTCAATTCTGGCAATGGAGTTGGAGTCAAAATTTATTTTTTTTAAGTTTTTCATTTGGAGTCAGAGTCGGAGTTGCCATTATGCCAACTCTGATTTTGTCCTTTGAATCTAACTTCGAATCCGACTCTAATATTTTACATATGTTATAAACATATATATTTATTTATATATTTATCATATATACTAATATATTTATATAGCTATATAACTATAATTTGTATAGTTAAATTCTCAATAATATACTAGTATGAACTAATTAATATAAATAAACTAATAATAGTTTAGTGTATATATATGTGTAAATATTATAGTATTACTACTATATGTAATCAAGTATAGAAATAAGTTAGACACTAATATTGAAATAAGCCTAGTATAATAAAACACATAATACTAATTTACTAAAATATAATAATATATACTTAGGCACTATAAAGTCTAGTATATAATTAAGTTATAAATAAGTTAAGACATTAGTATAATAACATATAATACTAATATATAATAATATGTAATTAGGCACTATAATATAAGTCTTGTATAGAAATAAATTAGATACTAGTATAGAAATAATTAATAAGTCTAGTATAATAAGTTAATAAAACATAATACTAATTTACTAATATATAATAACATGCAATTAGATACTATAAATAAGTCTAGTGTATAAATAAGTTAGATACTAATATAATATAATAACATCTAATAGTATAGTGTAGTATAATAACATGTAATTAGACACTATAAATAATATGTAATTCTATAGTATAATATATAATTAGACACCATGGTATAAGTATAATATAAAATTAAATTAGATATTAGTATAAAAGTAAATCAACACTAAGTAATTTAGTTTTAGGTTTTCATTTTAGAAAAAACTAAAATTTAAAAGCCCACAACAAACAACAAATTCCTTTTTAAAAAATGACTAAATATGAAGCTAAAAAAAGTTAAATTTGAACTCTAATTTGACAAATTGGAATTGTATTCAAGCCTACACAAATCGAAATCGGAGTTTGATTTAGGGGAATCTGACTCCTGCTATATTGATGCTCACTCCTAACTCCACATGCGAGCAAGGGCTACTCTACTAAGAGGAAGGGATCTCTAAGGGTGGCAATTTGTGTCTACATATTTTGTTTGTCTCACATCAAATTATGAACATTTAACCACATAAGTCAACCAGAACATGATTCGTTAAACTAAGTAGATAAGCTATTCAAATCTTAACACGACCCATTTAAATAATGGACGACACGACACGATCCTTTTGACCTGTTTAATATTAATTATAGATGGGTCACGATCGATTTCAACTTATTTTATATAAATAAATTCAATTGTCTTGCATAATTCATTTGGCCTGATAATCTCACATAAAAGTTAAAATATATATTTATTAGTAGCTACAATATCTATAAAAAATAATAAGACTACCTAATAACAAAAAAATATCAACATTTGTAAGCTTTTAACATATAATAAAACCAATATTACAAATCCAACAATAACAAACACAAGTATATGTCCAAAATTACAATTCCAACAATAAAAACATTAGCATATTGGAAAAAAAAAGTATACTCATCATCCCTATACCACATATTATGTTTTACTTTTATTTTTTTCTTTAACAAATGTGTTGTGTATGAATAATGAATAGAGTAATCTCTTTAGTTTAACAGGAATAAAACAAAATAAAAAAAAATAATTATGGTGTGTGGTGTAAGGATAACGTGTAGAAGAGTTTGTTGAGAAATATCAATATAACAACCAAATAATAATAAAGTTATACTTTTAAAATAAAACTTAAATGTGTTCTTGTGGGTTGATTTTGGATTAAATGAGTTAACTCATTATTGATTAATTTATTATCATGTGTTAATGAATCAATCCATTTTGATTCAAATCTATTTATATAAAAATCAGAATCACTAATTTTACATCGTATTGAGTTCAGTCGTGTCAAATATTGTCATCCTTGAATTTTATAATAATGCCGTTGCCCATCCTCGCGAAAAGGTTTATAAAATGTGCTTATTGGGAAAAGATGTTCTTCATGAAGCTTTTGAGTTTTGACCATTTATAATGATCGACTCTTTCACAACTGATCAAAAAACTCTTGATGATTTAAATAGAAGATTTTATTAAGATCATTATAATTTATAGAAGAAAAATTATATTCGTCATCTTCACATATTACATATTATATATATATTTTTAATTTTTTTCTTATTAAATGTGTGGTATATAGATTACGAGTACACAAATTTAACCACTTTAAGAAGAATAAAATATTTTAAAAAAATAAAATAAAATAAAATAAGTATGATATGTGTTGTGTGAAGACAATGAGTAACAAAGCTCTTTATATAAACATCCCTCCTAGAATAACGTGTGAATTTATTTTTTTTTTAAATTTTTGTTTTGCTATAAAATCAAATATCCAATGTTGAATTTCAAATATACAAACTTAAAAGGTTTAGATAACAAACTAGTAAAACACTACAATCCAATGTTTCTCATTTAAAATATTATTAGTTTTGTTATTTCAATTAGAGATGCTAATATCTAGAATAAAGAGTAATATTATTTATTATTTTAATAAAAATCACGTAAAATATGATACATTAACTAATATAATTAAAGATGAAAAATTGATATAGATAACAATATTTTTCTTTCATAAATTTGAGAAGAATTCGGTGACTTAAAAACTAATGTATGAATATACCATTTGTTTTGAGATAAATTAATAAGTTTTACTTATTAGTAATTAATTTATAGCATTTGTCTTGAGATTTATTACTATTATAAATAAAATTAAAAAAAATATTAATAAGTTAATAAGTTTTATATATTAGTACCTAGAATTACTATATATATATTATATAAAATAAATTTATAAATTAATATAATTATATAAAATTTATTATATAATAAAAATAATTTTATAATTTAATATATCACGTAAAATCACATTTATTTATGAATTTGTTAGGTTTGTATATGATGTATTTTTCTTATATATATATCGGAAAAAGAAAACTGAGAATATTCCCAGTTGGCTACTGTAGCAGTGTAGCCGTAGTTCATAGCACCACCCAAAAGTTCACAAGCCCTAGCCTTTCTTTCTCCCCCTGACTGAAGCTCCTGCTCCTACGCAATGGCTTCCCGAAGGATTTTATCCTCTCTTCTCCGATCGTCCACTCGGAGATCTTCTTCCAGATCGCCCCTCTCGAGCCCCAGCCCTAGACTCGCGTCCCCAGCACCCCCAAGCCGCGCGTCTCCATACGGCTATCTCCTCTCGCGCGTGGCGGAATACTCGACCTCGGCCGCTGCGGCCGCTCCGCATTCCCCACCGGCTCCACCGAAGGACGCCGGTAAGGGAGGGAAGATCACCGACGAGTTCACCGGAGCCGGAGCAATCGGGCAGGTGTGCCAGGTGATCGGTGCCGTCGTGGACGTGAGGTTCGCGGAGGGGCTGCCGCCGATCCTAACAGCTCTGGAGGTTCTCGACAATTCGATCCGGCTGGTGCTGGAAGTGGCGCAGCACTTGGGGGAGAACGTGGTTCGTACTATCGCTATGGACGGTACCGAAGGATTGGTCCGAGGGCAGCGAGTGCTCAACACCGGTTCTCCTATAACTGTGAGCTTTATTTCGTTGGTTTCTTTAGCTGATTGTTTTTGATTGACGAGACTTGATTATAAAAGTTGGGGATTTTGATGTTTATAATGTGGGAATAACAGAGATTTGGTTGCTCTTGTGATTTATAGATCTGGGTGTTATTTCTCATTGTGTGCTGAGAAAATGTGGGAAGGCAAAATATTATCTTTTCGATTGTTTCACTTATAAAAAGTATCTTTTCAATTGTTTAAGACTTTCCAAAGTGAAACCCTCTTGTCAACGAGTCCTAAACGAACCTTTTTTTTTTTTTTAATTTTCCCGAAATTGATTGCACCCTTTTCCCTGTAACAGAATCAATGTGGTAACTTTTTTTGGTTTTTCTCATCTGTTTTCTCTGCGCAACCAGTGAGAGTGTTTTTCGTTGTCATAGTGGGAGATCTCCTCTATAGTGTTCGAGTAATTTTTTTGATAGGGATCAAGAAGATGCCTAAGTTTTGTTCTGACAAGGGTCGAGGGGTTAAGAAGATGCATGAATGTTTGAAATGGTAATCATGATGCCGATTGATGTGAAAAGTGGACATGTTTTTTACTTACTCCGTTTGACACGTTGCTAGTGTGTTACGAATCAATATTCTGTTTCTACAACTAGGGTCAGCTGCTGAATTCCACCAAAAGCTCAGTCCTACGACGTTGCATTTCTCAATATTTTGCAATTCATATTTTATCAGTTTTATTTTTTATTGTAGAAGTCTTCTCTTTATTTTTTCTTCGGATTTTGGCAATCGTTCTCCGTTTATCAGCATGTTTGTTTTTTTTGCGCATAAGTGTCTTGTCACTGATAGACACCACATTAAACACAAAGGAATGGGAGATGTTTTGAAGACAGAGCGGTGTTTTTAAGATCTTTGAAATTTTTTCTTTTCTACTTTGAGTTTGTGGGCTCAGATCTTTGTAAGGAATGGTGATAATGTATTGAATCTGTTTCTGTTTTAGTTTTCCTGCTTTTTAGAATGTAGTAGGTATTTCCTTTGTATACATTCCTTTGTATACATTTTGGTAATAAAATTCTTATTAATTACAAAAAAAAGAAAAATTGTGTTGTCATTTATAACTTTTTATTTCTTTTTGCTGAGTTACTTTTTGTGTTTCCTTTAGGTGCCTGTTGGTAGAGCTACTCTTGGCCGTATCATGAATGTTATTGGGGAGCCCATTGACGAGAGGGGTGAACTCAGTAAGAAATATAAACCTTGACTGTCTAGTTGTAAATGGGTCACCCTTTTTGGTCATTATTCCCATGATGTAAGTTTGCTGACGATTTTACTGGTGATATATGCCAACAGAAACCGATCACTATTTGCCAATCCATAGAGAAGCTCCATCATTTGTTGAGCAGGCAACTGAACAACAAATCCTTGTTACGGGAATTAAGGTACTTTTTGCCCGACCCTTCTACTGTTGAACCTGGATTCTCATGTGATCTAGAGTGGGATCAAGTGTGGTGTAATTGCTGTTACAAAATTAGTTTTTTATTTTTTTTTGTCTACAGGTTGTTGATCTTCTTGCACCATACCAAAGGGGTGGTAAGATTGGTCTGTTTGGTGGTGCTGGTGTAGGAAAAACTGTGCTTATCATGGAACTTATCAACAATGTTGCAAAAGCTCATGGTTCGTTTACTCAAATATGTGCTGCATGCACTGCTATCATTTTTTTAGCTGAATTTATTTACCAATTAATTTATTTTTCAGGTGGTTTCTCTGTGTTTGCGGGAGTTGGAGAACGCACTCGAGAGGGTAATGACTTGTACAGGGAAATGATGGAGAGTGGTGTCATTAAGCTGGGTGAAAAGCAGGTTAGTAGAATGCAGTTCACATTTTTTGGATTTTATTTTTTATTGGTATATTGATTGTTTTAGTAAATGAAGATTTAGTAATAAACGCGAAGGATGTAAAAACACCTAGTTAGAATTTAATTGCATCGTTTCCTTCTTTCAGGCTGAAAGCAAATGTGCTCTTGTATATGGTCAAATGAATGAGCCCCCTGGTGCTCGTGCTCGTGTTGGTCTCACTGGTCTGACTGTGGCTGAACACTTTCGTGATGCCGAGGGTCAGGATGTGCTCCTCTTTATTGACAACATTTTCCGCTTTACCCAAGTAAGCATACTTTCCAAGGAGCCTTTTCTGTCCCTGAAGATTTCCTTGTATCTTTTGATTCATCTTCCTAAATGTTGCGCCATCCTCTCTGTTCTTTCTGGGGCATCCTGCAGGCTAACTCTGAGGTGTCTGCTTTGCTTGGACGTATTCCATCTGCTGTTGGTTACCAGCCAACTCTGGCAACTGATCTTGGAGGCCTTCAAGAGCGTATTACAACTACCAAGAAAGGGTCTATTACCTCTGTGCAAGCTATTTATGTGCCTGCTGATGACTTGACAGATCCTGCTCCTGCCACAACCTTTGCTCACTTGGATGCGACAACTGTGTTGTCTCGACAGGTTTCTCTATGTTTCATGATGTACTTGTGGCTTTTTGAATAATTATTGCCATGTTATCATCTACTTATATCTCTGTTGCTTTAATTTAAACAGATTTCTGAGCTTGGTATCTATCCTGCCGTCGATCCTTTAGATTCAACATCTCGAATGCTTTCCCCTCACATTTTGGGTGAGGAACACTACAATACTGCTCGTGGGGTACAAAAGGTTCTCCAGAACTACAAAAATCTGCAAGATATTATTGCTATTTTGGGAATGGATGAGCTCAGTGAAGATGACAAGCTGACCGTTGCTCGTGCACGTAAAATTCAGAGGTTTTTGAGCCAGCCTTTCCATGTTGCGGAAGTGTTCACTGGTGCTCCTGGCAAGTACGTGGAATTAAAAGAGAGTATTACTAGCTTCCAGGTACCTACTTTGTCTATCTTTCTTGGTTAAATTGATGGTGAATAAGCTTGGAATTCTGTTCTTGATAAAGTATTCTTAGAGCTCCAATGAAAAGGCTTTTGTTTTCCTTTTCTTTTCTGGAGAAGCTCGTATATTGAAAAAATAACAATCCTACTTGTGGTTCTGAGGCACATTGTATATTACATGGCCATTTCATTTGGTTAGTATGGCTGTGGTGATTGTACTTGCTGCTGTTGAAGTATTATGGGTTCGTTTGTGTTTTTTGTTTTGCAAAATGATTGTGCAAACATACACAAGGCATTAGGCATCCACTGGCAAATACCATGCGGATAGTGGCAGACATACATATGTGCATGGACAATTTTGGCATAGGAATTTTGGTGTTTAACTTTTACGAAAGTGTGCGAGTTTTGCTCATTGATGTTCTGTTTTGGTTGGCAGGGAGTATTGGATGGAAAATACGATGACCTTTCAGAACAGTCGTTTTACATGGTTGGAGGTATTGATGAGGTCATTGCTAAGGCAGAGAAGATTGCCAAGGAATCTGCATCTTAGACAAATCTCTTCCCTTCCCTCAAGGCTTCTTGTTGCCTTGTCTTGATAATTGCGAAATCCAATAATTTAGGAGGTGCTGGCAGTGCCAGGCAATGGGATTGTTCATTTTTTGAGATCGAATGTATCAGGGTTTTTCCATTTCTGTTTTTAATCGTATTATTGTAGAGTGTGAAAGTGAAATGGAGCGGACAGTCTGCCCCTTTTTTCTTGGTGTTTTAAATAAGGGGGAAAAGAAAGCGGAGATGTATATTTTTACCTTTTGCGTGTTGGGAACATTGAAATTTGTTGATTATATCTTCTTGCCTTGTGTTTAAGGACTTGCTAACATTGAAATGTTGCTCGTCTCTTCCAAACTTTGGCCTCAAAAGTTGTAGCATGACTGTTTAATTGGCAAATCGACAGAGTCCAGAGTGGATGATTGTAATCCTTGAACTGATGCATGCTCTATTTACATGGCATTGCTGCAGTAGTTGTATTAGCAATGATACTGAAATTTAGCCACATTTACCGGTTTTGGAGGAGAAAAATATTGACAATAGTGAATTGTGTAAATATTGCATAATTGTTTTTAAAAAAATGAAAATAATATGAAATTTACATGAAAAAAATTTTATTTTTTTAAAAATGATACCGTGATATTTACATATTTCATAGAATTATTCTTGGTGTTATTATGATCTTTGTAGCCACTCTATCCTCTAGGTTCCCCGGATCACTCGGAAAGAAGACACGTGTGGTCACCTGGATCAACCAATCTAGCACGCGTCGGATTTTATATAACAGTCCACGTTCCAGCTACGTACCTCACCGCCGGCAGTCCCTCCCCCCCTCCCTCCCCATTCACGAAGACTTCAAAGTTCAAAGGTATCGTCTTACCCTACTCCTTTGACTAATAGTTCTTAAAAAAAAAAAAAAAACACGATGTCCGTTATTCTTTCTCCCAGCCGCCTCTCCCTAACTCCTTCTCTTCCCCATGCCCACCTTAGCCCTCCCATGTCTGTCCTACGCCGCCTCTCTCTCCCCCAATTGAGGCCCCACCCCCATCGCCGCTTCTCCATTGCTGCTGCTGTACGTCAGGATACCACCGTTTGGACCCCAGCGCCTCTCTCCCTAGTCGAGCCCGCCGCCGAGTCCATTTTCCACGTCTCCATCGACATCTCCGACTCACCTGACCTAGCCGCCTCCCACACCTGCGCCGGCCAGTACCTCCAGCTCCGAGTTCCTGTCTCCGACAAGCCCTCCTTCCTTGCCATCGCGTCCCCGCCATCTTTTGCCGCCGCAAGTGGCACCTTCGAGTTCCTGGTGAAGAGCATCGCCGGCTCCACCGCCGAGCTTCTCTGTGGCTTGAGGAAAGGAGATGTGGTTGAACTCAGCCCGGTCATGGGGAGAGGCTTCGGGATTGACCGGATTGAGCCGCCCAATGCTTATCCTACGGTTCTTATTTTCGCCACCGGATCGGGGATCAGGTCAGATTTCTGATTGATTTTTAAGCTTACTTTCCTGTTCTGTCCCTGGAAAGAACTTAATGGTCGAAAGGACCGTTTACGAAATGAAATTGAAGTTGTGGTTTTTTCCATTTGAAATTATTTCCATTTGAATATTTTCTTTCGCCAGAATGAAAGTTGAAAATTTGATCAAATGTATTTCGTTCTCTTAACTTCTCTTGTCCATTTTATTGTAATTTGTTGTATTTTGCTTAACATCAGTCCATAACTGATAATTAGGCTTCCTGCCTAAAATAAATAAATAAATAAATCTTCGTTTTTAATCTGTAAAGGCAAGTGTTTGCTGCACCCATGTGTTCACAATGTAACATTTCTCAACGGATCATTCGGCTAGCATGTTATTGCTTGTGGTGATTCTTCCATCTGCATTTCCACATTTCCACATCAGTTACTAATGCTCTTGACTTTCTCATCTGCAGTCCAATTCGGTCTCTCATTGAGTCAGGTTTTGGTGCTTCTAAGAGATCTGATGTGAGGCTTTATTACGGGGCTAGAAACCTTAAGCGAATGGCTTATCAGGTTTGCCCGATGTTTTTTTTTTTTTCAGTTTTACATACCTTTTCTGTAGAATCAGCACAGCTAGTCCACCATTTGGAAGCTGATTTTAAATTTGTGCTACTTCCTTTTATAGGATAGATTTAGAGATTGGGAATCTTCTGGGGTTAAGATTGTGCCTGTGTTATCCCAACCGGATGACAGTTGGACGGGCGAAAGTGGCTATGTACAGGTAGAGTGTGTCTGTGAGCAATTGAGCTTTTGATCTTATTTGTCCCTAGAATCAATTCAGCATTTCCACACGATTGCTTTTGCAGGCTGCTTTCAGTAGAGCGAAGCAAATTTACAGCCCTCAGTCTGTTGGTGCTGTACTCTGTGGGCAGAAACAGATGACTGAGGTTTGCCACTTTTCTAGTCTAATTATTTTATGTTTTACGTCTTGCTTCTCAAAATAGAAGATGGCCCATCATTTTGAGTTGCATCAAATGTATGGAACCTTCCAAAATTAGAAGGTCATACTTCTCCAGTTTCCTATATTACCTTCACTTTTTCTTTTCCAACTACCAAACAAAATTATTGTCAAAAGTTGTGCCACCTCGATAAGATAAAAGGTATTTTAGGAAGATCTCTATAAATTCTAGCTTTCCACATAATCGTGTCACTACAAAATCACTTCATCTATTTTGAGATGAAGTACCTGTTACAGTTTTTTGGAAATCTTGCTGTCTCTGTGGTCTCTCTCTGTCTCCTCTTTCTTGTTTGTGGGAGGGAGGGGGTGGTTGCAGAGGGACAGTAAATGGAGTTGCCATTGGTATTCATGTTGTTACTTAAAAAAAGGTTCAGTTTGGAAATATGGATGCAGTTTCCCATCATCTTTGCAAGAAACTTAGTCATAGTTGCCTTTTTTTTCAGATTGATTTCAACAAATAGCTCAGAGAAGTCTTTAATACCAGCAATTTTTTGTTAGCTACATAATTTGTTGGTTCTACTGTTTGTATCTGCCACTGTTCAGGGTCCTTTCCTTGTGACTAATGTTATAACTTATTTTCTTTGCTCATGGCCGTGTACTGTGTTATTCACGGTTCTAGTTGGTCCATCTTTTGACAGCAAGAAGTGATATGCTCATCTTTTTATTGATATTGGTGCATGAATGTATCGGCATATTATTTATAAAAAAGAAGAACACATTGGCATATGAAAGAGAGCATAGTATTTTCGATGCTTTTGGACATCCTAGTGAAATAGCAAGAACAATGGCACATAAAAATTATGAAATCACTTTTATGTCTATTTTTTTGCAGGAGATTACCTCAATTCTTGTAGCAGATGGGGTGTCAAGTGAGAAGATACTAAAGAACTTTTGACAAACCAGATGGAGCCTGTATTATTGTAATATTGTTGAGCAACCGTTAGTGATTTATTTGTTCCAATCGCTGAAGATATTCTCAGCTTGGCATAGAAAATAAAATAATTTTAGGGTTTTTGAGCATCCTTTTAGGACCATACAGAATGAAAACTGCGTCTCAAGCAAGCTAAGTCGCAGGATTCATACTAAAGTTTTGACAAGGAGTGAACGAACTCGCTGAATTCATAGCAATCCACTTTGTGCCTAATACTTCGTTGTAGCATACAAAAGTCGGAGGTAATTCCATCCCGAATAATGAAATTGAGCCATTGTGTTAAGTGACCAAAGTGGTTGCTCTTTATTGAATAAGAGATAAACTCTTTTCTCTCGTTGGGCAGGAATCAGCTATACTGGATAGGCTTGTTATCCCATGGATTTGTATTTGGGTTAATTATACCTCTATTTAAGCATGTTATTATCACTGTCGGAGAGATTTGAAGCATTCTCTCAAAAATCTTAAAGAGGTCAACGTTTAACGACAGCTCGATGCTCAGAGGAAAACCGAACCCCTAATTTGGAGAACCATGCTTCGACGTTCACATAAACCATATTTTAGAAACCTAGTCCACTCGCTAAAGAACGAGTACCAAGCATCTCGTCCCCGCCCCACAGTTCAAACAAATGTACAATATTACTTGACAAAGCGGCTGCAGACTGCACCACGAAGAAAATGGGGGAGGAGAGGTCAGTCAAGAAGTCGTGGGAGATCATGCTCAACCAATTTGGAAGCTAAACTCAAACATCAAGTAGCCGTATCAACTCTATAAACCAAGCAAAAAGGGAATCATGGAGAAATACAAAGATCAAATACTAACAGACTGGTTTAACAATAGGTTAGGGATCTTGAATTACTAACCAAGTCCGAATAAGAGCCTTATTTCGAGTACAAATCAAACGCAATCTGTCCGCATTAACGTTTCAACAACTCAACCGCTCTAGCCACAATATAAAGCTAATAAGAATTAATGTGGCATATTAATCAACTCATACACAAAAAGTCACCCTACTTGTCACCATCGTGAGCAGCAATTTTTGTTCCCAATGTTGCTCCGCATCCTCTGTACCCTTCCAATCATGTTCTGCTTTGAGCTAATGGTTTTTATCATCATAATGAGTGATGGTGTCAATGCTTGTGGTGGTGATGGCCAGAAATCTTGTCCGTTGATCGTTTAGCTTCTTCATGATTGTCATCTGATGAATTTCCTATAGATTCACTCCTTTGATGGCGTCTGTGGCCATCTGAATCAGATGACTTCGACCTCACCCAATGCGATCGTCTATGATGTTTAGGGTGCTTCACATGGATTTTCCTCCTAACTGCACCATTTTCCTCATCACTTGAAGAATCTGAAGCACTACACTCCAAGCGGTGATGGCGATTGTGGAGCTTTGGATGACTTCTCCTTTGAATTGTTCCATCATCTGTCTCACTATGAAAATCTGAACCACTAGATCCCAGTAGCCTATGGTGTTTGTGATGCTTAGCGTGGCCTCTCCTCTTTATTGGATCATCATCATCATCACTTGAAGAGCCATCACCGCTAGAATCAGATCTCGAATTGTGATGCCGGTGCCTTCTGTGGTTTCGCTTCTTTCTATTCCTATATTCATCAGAGTACCTCTCTTACTCATCATCGCTGTCATCATTTGAGCTATAGGATTGCCTCCTAGGCTTTTTCTTGGATTTCTTCTCCTTGCACTTTTCATTGTCAATGCCCCAGTCAGAGAGGGCATGCTTTCTGTGCCTCTTGTGGGCTCTATTATTTGATTTTCTTCCCCCATCACTGCTGTCACCATCAATGTCACTATCAGAATGGGACACAGATTTTCTTTTATGCTTTGCAGCCTTCAGCTTCCGCTCCTTGGCTTCAGCATCAGCCTTTGCCTTTGCAGCAGCTTCAAGCTTCTGTTCCCATTTCAAAGGGGCCTCTTTCATTTCCAAAGCTCTCTTCTTTTTCTCCTCGACCAATTGGATGAACCTCTTGGCGTCCATTGAAATATAAAAACCAGCTCAATACCTGCATGTTGGTATGATGATGACCAGAAGTACATCTCACAGAAGAGAAAAAACAATGTTAGTTCTTCCATCATCAAATCATAGCCGTGAAAATGATAAAGAACTTTCAATGAATAATAGAACTGTTGTGCCCAGGACCACCCAGAAACACACACATACACAAGATAGAAACAATATTTAAGTGGTTCAGCAATTTGCCTACGTCCACTGGAGCGGAAACTTCGATTTTCAGTATGTTTGTACAATATTACGAACACTCATAAACAACCTCTCTATCTCTCAAGTGGCCATCTGTACTGGGTTTCCCCAGTCCCTACATTTCGCCCTCTGCCCTTGATCACTCACCAATGTGAGGATGATTTATTCTTCAGCAAACCTCTCCTATAATAGGAGAGGCTTGCAGTAATGCAGCACAAATGGGTGCAAGAATTCAGCAGATTTTGATGCTGAAAAGGAGGAGTAGCCTTCGGTGCATTTGGTGGCCATGTAAAGGTGCAGTGCTCATGTGCATTCGGTGCACATGGAAGCTTACATGGAATCAACATTTGGTGCAATGGGGTGAGAGAGCTGAGCTACACATGAGCAGCAATTATTGACTTCACTTGGGTGGTTTCCAATAATCATCCAGCATGCATGATGATTGACCACCATGCAATTGGAAAGTGAAAAAAAAAAGAAAGACATATTGAAGGTTCCATTTGGAATATTCTGTCACCACGGTGTATGGGCCAGCGTTGAAGAATATGTAACACAAGTTGAGCCCATTCACAAACCTGTTCATAATGCTCAACCGAGGGAAAAAGAATATGACTATATTTGCAAACACAATCAGAACCATTTTAAACAGATTAAAGCCAATGCCTACCCAAGTCACTACATCCAGAGATTTGCTACAGTGAGCTTAACCCTAAACAAAACAATGTTTTTGGCAAATAACAAAAACACAGGATATTTCCCAGAACTGCATCTACCTATAGTATAAATGCAAAGAGATAATACTGTTATGATAAACTGTAACAAATATGTGACTCATACATATGGAGGAAGATAACCTAAACCGATAATTTCAGATCAATTATTTTTTAAAAACTCCATCTAATTTGTTAGCATACCAAAATCTAGAAATAAAACCAAAGCCAAGAGGGTGTATGGAGAGAAAAATGACAACTGAAGTGAGATCTTCAATGAGTATGTCGCTTTAAAGTAAACAGCCTCCACTATTGGATGTTAGATGCTGCAAAGTTGTATAAATATCATGGCAATGAGTATGGGTTCTATCTTCTACAAAGAACACATGAACTCTACTGTCCAGCTCAATCCAACTACAACCAGGAGCCTTTTTTATGCCTAAGCCCCTTAATCTCTTCCTCACACTTGACTTCTCCCCCCATTTCCCCAAAATAGAATAGATGTTAGACAGAATAACATAAGCAGATATTGGCTTGGGATCCAAACTGAACACTTTCTCAGCCACTCTCCCACTCAACTCTATGTCCATCCACAACCAACAGGCACTCAGCAAAGCTCCCCAGACAACCCCATCTGGTTCAATAGGCATCTTTTTTATAAACTCTTGAGCTTCTTGCAGATGGCCTGAACGACCAAGAAGATCTACCATACATGTGTAGTGTTCTAAATCAGGGGTTACTCCGTAACATTTTTGCATTGAATAGAAAATTTGCACCCCTTCATCAACTAGACCAGCACGACCACATGCAGACAAAATCCCCACAAAGGTAGCTCCATTAGGAACAACTCCTTGCTTTAACATATCCTCAAATAGTAAAATTGCTTTGCAGCCAATTCCATGATGTGCAAACCCATTAATAAGAGCTGTCCAAGCTGCCACATTGGGTGAAGAGATACCACTAAATGATTTTTGAGCATCGGGGATGCTCCCACATCTGGAGTACATATCTATAAGAGATGTTCCAACATAAGCATTTGATTCAAATGGTGTTTTGATCAGGTGGGCATGAAGTAATTGTCCTAGTTGAAGAGATCCAAGGCATGTACAAGCATGAAATAGAGTAGAGAATGTCGATCTAGTAGAGTATATTGATAATCTGTGCATGGTCACATATAGTTTGAAAGCCTCTTCATGGTGATGATTTTGAATATAACCCGACATCATGGAATTCCATGTCACTGGATTTCTTTCCCCTTTGGTTTCTTCAAACAGCCTCAAAGCTTTATCAAGTTCACCCTTCCTGGAATATACAGAAATCATAGTATTCAAAGAAATTATAGTTTTTTGTGTCATTCTATTAAAAATCCTCTCTGATTCCTTGACTTGACCACTCATTGCATAACCTTTAATCATCAAATTACATGAGATTGGATTTTTTTCAAGCAGTCCATTAAAAATCAATTCAGCATCTTTAATCCTACCCATCGATATAAGTCCCCCAATAAGTGAATTGGAAGCATTTAAACAAGGATTTCCCATTCTATCATGCACTATCTTGGCATCCTCAATAGCCTCACATTCACAATACAATTCAATCAATGCACCACCAATCGAGTGATCAAACTCAAATCCATATTTGATCAAAAGTCCGTGGACAGTCCTCCCTCCGCTTAGGCTACCCAATCTTCCACAAGCCCTTAAAATGCAATCCAAAGTAAACTCATTTGGCATTACCTCACAACTCCTTCTCATCCTCCTAAACAACTCCAAAGCCCTTTCACACCCATTCTCACTCCTCACAAATCCAGAAATCAACGTAGTCCATGCCACAACATCTCGGGATGGCATATTTTTAAAAACTTCCATAGCTTCATTCATTAAGTTGCATTGCACATATCCTACAAGCATTAAACTCCACAGCAAGTCATTTTCATCACGGAACTCGTCAAACACCCTCTTAGCTCCTTCAATCTCAGTACAGCTCGCGTAGAAGTACAACAATGAGCTACCCACAAACTCAAATCTTTCAGACCTAGATTTCAAAACCAAACAATGAAGCTCTTTTCCCTCGTATAGCAAACTCGAACGCGCGCACACACTTAGTATAGAGGAAAAAGTAGTCTCATTTAGCTTTATAGTGCCGTGGTGCATAATTGAAGTTAGTTTTAGGGCTTCATCGTATTTTCCCCATTTGGAGTAACCAGAAATCATGGTGTTCCATGACACAACAGTTCGTTCGGGCATCTCATCAAACATTTTGCGTGCAATGTCAAGTTGCCCAATCTTGCAGAGCTGAGCTATAGAAATGTTGGTGGAGACTATGTGATTACAAGTGGCTTGCAGAGGTTGATAAAGCGTTGTGAAGGGCTGGAAGATTTTCTTCCATCGACTGTGCTTCCAGGTTCCTAGAAAAGGTCGCCTCAGCAACATTCTGTGTTCCTGGAACCTACACATTGGCCCACCCAATCATTTTTTTGGCCCGACCTGACTTGGCCCGCAATCATTTTTTTTCCCCGCTGCTTGAAAAGCCCTCCTCACTCTCTGCCTCCGGTTCCCTGGAACCTTTTGAATGATGCTCCTTCCTCCTCCCACTCCACCTGCAGCGGTATCATGATAACATAATTAAGTATTAAACCCAAGAAACCAATGACTCTTTAATCGAGTGAAACTATTCAGGAAAAAAACTCAAGAAACCAAGAAAAAAATACATATGAAAAATTATTTTACCTTTTTTTTTTATCAGTACATATGAAAAAACGAGAAAAATGACATTCAAAGCAAGAGGAAAGAGGGAGGCAAGGTATGGGTAGGTGATTAAGGAGAGGTTAGATAGAAAGGTCTAAAGATAAGAGCCACAGAGTCTTGAAACTTGAAGGAATATTCTTGTGTAGTGGAAATCCCTTGCTGCAAGTGTGAAGAAGGAAAATGCAACTCCGATGTGTGTGTGAATGCATGTGACCAAAGTAATCTTTCAAGTGGTACTATCCCCATTGCTTTTGCCCTGCTTCTTTGCAGAGGGTGTAACATAAGCTTATGATGTTCACTTCCACCAACACTGAGAAGAAGAAAAACACAGGCTTTCCCCTTAAGAGATGCCAGATCAAAAGGCAGATTTTGAAAATCTTGGCTGAAAAGTCAAAGACTCAAATCTGAATGGAGGCCGAACGTACAAGAGTACAAATCTGAAAAATCAGCCATGAGCTCGATGGGGGAGCCTAAAAGCCAAGCCAGCAAATTCAGGCTCCTAATCTCATCGACCCAATCTTGCATTCGAGAGAAGCAAGAAGAAGAAACACAAAGACACAGATTTTAACAGTTGAGCAAAAGAGAGAGAAAGTAAGAGAGAGTAACCTGGGCCAGGGAAGCAGCAATGGAAGCAAACCGTAATGGCGAACGGCGACGGAGAACGGCACTGGCTTGGGTTTCCGCAGTGGGGACTCGGGAGAAGATACGAGAGAGGTATGAAAATCCGTTTCACGGTTACGACCATGTTTCAACCCGCAACTATATATTGACCCGATGAAACTGTTTTTTTTCTTTTTTTTGGGTTGGGCAAGTCGGTTATTCGGATGGATCGGGCCCAAGGCCCTTTATGCACAGCCCTAGAATCAACCTTCAGGGCACATGGAGTGGGAGAGCTGAGCTGCACATGGCAGCAATTATTGACTTCACTTGGGTGGTTTAGCTGGTTAAACCCCAGACTTGTGTAATGCGTCCCCATCACACGGACCAAGTAAATCATCGGCTTTTCACCTGTAGTGTAAAGATGTAACGGACCTCTTTAATTTCTTTTATGTTGCTTTATATTAGTTTGTTGAGCCATGGCCCACGAGGCCCAGTAGATGGGAGGGGGTGGGAATTCTTACATAAAGTTGTAGTGGATTATATCGTTCTTCCTTATCCAGAAAGTAATATAATGATCTTCATTTCTTCTTCTTCCTTCTAATTCTTGGAGGATTTCTCACCTCGATGTGGGATATTTCATTTTATTTACTATCAATCCATGGGTGTGTTACAAATGCAACGTATAACATTCTTTAACAACTAAGGTTTTGAAGCCAAAGATTGAATTCAACAAAAACCTCTCACAAAAAGAAATACTTGGACCTTCCAGATCATGAAACTTCGGAAAAATCAATCAAGTAAACAAAACCGGACAAAGCTCTAGGCAAACTCAGCAGATCGATAAAACGCAAAACCAAGGATCGAAAATCTCGTACCTATATCCAAGAGTAACGAAGGTGATGGGCCCGAGTTGGTGCTTGTGCTAGGGCTTGACGGATATACACACATACGTAGTTACGGGCCCACCCATCCATAATCGGACGACTCTGCTCTACTTTGCATCACCCCGAAATAGAAAAATAGTCTCGGATTGACTCGCCCAAATCTTCTTCTCCGATCCAAGTCCGATTCCTCTGCTATGGCTGGATCGGCATCGTCATCATCGGCGACTACCACCAATATAATGCTCGCGATCTTCGAGAAGAGGACCAATTCCGTCGACCTCTACCGCCCGCTCCGCAACTTTATCGCCTTCAATTACTCGGACCGCGAGGCCCAGAACCTCGAGGACGACCTCCAAACTCTTAACCAACTCCGCTCCGATATCGAGCGCATATCCGACCCTACCCCTACCGCCCGTCGAGATCTCCTTCAGAATTACTTCAAGGCCCTCTGCCTCGTCGAGACTCGCTTCCCCATCTCCCCCGACAAGGACCACATAAATACTGTCACGTTCATCTGGCACGACGCTTTTAAGCAGAAGCAGAAAGCCTCGCAGCAGAACATTCATTTGGAGAAGGCCGCCGTGCTCTTCAATCTCGGTGCGGTGTACAGCCAGATTGGGCTCTCCTACGATCGGGCCACGGTAGATGGAAGAAGGCAGGCGTCACACGCGTTCATGGGGGCGGCTGGGGCGTTCGCATTTCTGAGAGATAATGCGTCTACAAAAGCGTCTATCGGGAGCTCCTCCACCGTGGACATATCCATCGAGTGTGCCGGCATGCTCGAGCGCCTGATGCTGGCGCAGGCGCAGGAATGCGTGTTCGAGAATTCCATCGCCAAAGGGAGCACCCCGGGAGTCTGCGCCAAGATCTCCAGGCAGGTCTGTGTACAAAAATTTCTTTGGTAACAACTAAACGAATTAGATAAGTGATCAAATTTGGTCAAATAGATAGGATTGGTAATTTGGCTCATTCGTAAAAAACTTGAAACTGGGATTTTTGCAAGAGCGATAACGTGCTGCTATAGTGAACTAAATTGTAATTTGGAATTCTCGAGTTCATATTTGTAACCCACATGTAGAATAAAGTTTGATGTATCATTATGTCGGGTTTGTTCAGTCATCGATATTCTTTTTGTCCTTAAGTTGCTTAGAGATATGGACGTCATTACAGGTGGGGGTTTACTATGAGGAGGCTTTGGCAGCCCTGAACGTTCCACCTTTGAACCAGCATTTTGAAAAGGGCTGGTTATCTCACGTGCAACTGAAGACAGCTCTGTTTTATTCAGAAGCATGCTATAGGTACAGTTTAGAACTTCACGAGAAAGAAGAGATTGCGGAGGAAATCTCACGGTTGAGGAGTGGGGTTGGTGCTTTAACCGAGGTAAAGAAATCCTCAAAGGGTGCTGCAGCACAACTTCTGGATGCAATTCACAAGTTGGAGGCTAATCTAAATCGAAACCTAGAGAGGGCCATCAAGGAGAATGATAGGGTTTACCTCATGAGGGTTCCTTCCCCAAGTTCTTTACCACCTCTTCCTGCATTCTCGTTGGTTAAGTCAATGGCAATGAATGACGTATTGGATGCAAGCAAGGAGAAGATGTTTGCAAGTCTTGTTCCAGACAGCAGTGCTAAGGCTCTTTCCAGGTACACTGAAATGGTGGATGACATTATCCGAACACAAGCTGAAAAATTACAACAAGCCAGTGAGTTGACCCGGGTAAGGCTCAAGGAGATGGACCAACCGGAATCTATATTTGCCTTAGAAGGCAATTTTACTCTCCCTAAAGATCTTAAAGAAGACGTGGAGGCAGTGCAGATAAGTGGGGGCCCAGCTGGTTTGGAAGCAGAGTTGGAGCAGCTTAGGGATCTGAGGAGGGTAAACCAGGAAGTGCTGGTCCAGATAGAGGAACTCTTGCAGAAAGAGGAAGGAGAAGATGCTCAATTTAGAAGCCAATTTGGAACGCGTTGGACTAGACCTCAGTCCGGCACTCTAACAAAGAACTTACTAGATAGGTTGAATAGATTTGCGGCCAACTTGAAGCAAGCAGCTGAAAGTGACGGCCGTATTGAGCGATCAGTCAGGGAACATTCAGCATTGATGTCAATCCTTGATCGCCGTCCGGTAGGTTTGTTCAATGGTTTTAATTTTTTTTAAGTCAATAAGAGATTTTATTCCAAGTAAGTAGGCATAGCCTAAGTACGCAGGATGCAGTATACAAGTGAGTATGCCTAAACACAAGCTAAAGCAAAACTGTACTAAAATGAAACATTACAAATATTCCCATCCCTTACAAGATTCTTCACCCAAAAACATAAAGTGCTAAAGAAAAAATCCCTAAACTCCCCCATAGAACGTTCACAATCTTCAAAACACCTCCCATTTCTTTCCAGCCGTAAGCACCAAAACAAACATAAGGGAATCATCCTCCACACTGCTGCACTGCCTCTACATCCCACTGAACCTTGCCAGCAAGCCAAAAAATCCACCACATGCATAGGCATCACCCAAGCAATGCCTACCCTTGCTAGAATCTCATTCCACAATATTGTTGCCACCTCACAGTGAAGAAAAAGATGGTTAACAGATTCACCATCATTCTTACACATAAAACACCAATCAACCACAAATAAACCTCTCTTCCCCAAATTATTATTTTTTGATAAGTAAAAGATAAATTTTATTAATCAGGAGAAAACAGGCAAGGCCCGTGTATACAGGAAGTATACATCAGGTACCTAAAAACATTCTACGAGCTAGGAATCAAAGACAAGAAATCATGGACATTGTCCCCATTTAGAACAATAGCAGAGAACCAAAGCAATAAAGTTTGAAAGAAATCATCTTTAGCTCCTTCATGGTGCGTTCCTTGTTTTCAAAACAGCGCGCATTTCTTTCCATCCAGATACACCACATGATACATAGTGAGATCATCTTCCATACTGCCGCCACTTGTTGACAGTCTTGTATCTTCCTCCAACACCCCAGCAGGTCCACTACCCTCAAAGGCATAACCCAAGCAATATTGACCCTTTGGAAAATCTCATCCCATATCTCCCTTATAATTTCACAATGTAATAGAAGGTGATCCACAGATTCTCCATTCTTTTTGCACATATAGCACCAATCCATCATTACACACTCCCTCTTCCCCAAATTATCCGTGGTTAATATTTTCCCAAGACACCAACCAACAGAAAAAAGCAACCTTGCTAGGCAGGGCATTTCAGGGATAGTCTTTAACTCCTTGACTAAGTAATGCCTTATAAAAAGATTTTACAGTAAATCTGGAGTTATTTGTTTGCAACCACAGCAGGCTGTCCTCTCTATTCTGATCAATTTTCATATCATATAATCTTCCCAAAAATTCAGGTACCTCACTCACTTCCTAGTCCTGCACATCTCTGTCGAAATCCACATTCCACTGAAGCATGTTATTAGAAATCTTATAAGACTCAGCCATTGCAGCCCCTTTATCTCTAGCAATCCTAAATAAATTAGGATAAATGTACTTAAGAGCTGAATCCCCACACTAAGTATCATGCCAAAAATAAATATTTGCCCCATCCCTCACATAAAAAGCCCACCATACTAACCGAATGGACTTCCACAAGCCACCCCATACAGCCCTGTAACTTCATTTGTGCACCAGCTCCCCCACATCCTCCCATATTTAGGTTAGGTTTGAATGTTGAGATGAAAATTTTTAGTTTGAAATGAAAGTTGAAAGTTGAATAAAATATTATTTTTTAATATTATTATTGTTTTGGAATTTGAAAATTTTGAATTGAGATTTGAAAAAGTTAAATTGTTTATTATATTTTATGTGGGAATTTGAAAAAATTGTAATGATGAGATTAGATGATATGAGAATTTTGTGTTTGAAAAAACTTCCAAACCTAACCTCAATATCCACAATTTTTCTCCATAATGCTTACTCTCAAAATGGTACCTCCAAAGCCATTTCCCAAGTAGAGCTCTATTGAAAAGCTTTAAATTTCTCACACCCAAACCTCCATATGAAACCGGTTGACAAATCTTGTTCCAAACTCACCAAATTAAATTCTCTTTCCTCCCCATTACCCTCCTACAAGAAATTTTGAAAAATCCTCTCTATTTTTTTTTGCAACTCCCGTAGGTAAAGGAAAAAGAGAAAGGAAATATGTGGGGAGATTAGACAAAGTACTCTTAATCAATGTAGCTCTTCCCCCTTTTTCTTCCCCCCTCCCCCCCTTCCCCCTTTTTTTTTTATAATTAAGAGAAAAATATTATTGATCTGAAAGAAATAGGCATAGCCCGCATACACAGGAAGTATACAAAAAAAAATAGCCGCCTCCCAATCTTCTCAATAACCCCATCCCATATAGAAAGTGTTTTGTGAGGAGCACCCAAAGGTAATCCAAGATATTTCACAGGTAAAGATCAAGCTACCTTACATCCCAAGATATTAGCCAAATCAAAAATAGTCCTAACCGTACCCACTGGAATAATTTCCGACCTAGATAAGTTAATTCTAAGTCCTGAAACAGCTTCAAAGCATAGCAATAAGGCTATCAAAGCACTGAGATGATCTTGACTTGAATCACTAAGGATTAAAGTATTGTGTGCAAAAAAAGTACATGTGAAACTGTAATGCTGCCCTGTAAGTCATCTCCCACCATAAATCTTGACAAAAAATTCCTCTTCATAGCTACTTCAATCATACGACTCAAAGCATCCATAACTAATACAAAAAGATAAGGAGATAAAGGGTCTCCTTGCCTTAGTCCACGGGAGCTATTAAAAAAACCCACTGGAGTGCCATTCACCAATAAAGAAAATCTGGTTGTCGAAATACAATGTTTTATCCACAAACACCACTTCTCTCCAAAACCAAATCTCCCAACTAAATAAAGAAGAAAGTCCCAATTGACATGGTCCAAAGCCTTTTCATGTCCAATTTAACTAAGATTCCAGATTTTCCCATTCTAATTATGCTTTCCAAGCATTCATTAGCAATTAAACCGAGTCCAAGATTTGTCGTACCATTCTGAGACTTCGAATTAATCTTGTCCATGACCACACTCATGCAGCTAGCTAGCACTTTAGAATTGATCTTATACACTCCATTCACCGAGCTAATAGGGCGAAAATCCCTCATATCTACAGCGCCTGCCTTTTTAGGAATAAGTAGTATTAAAACTCTTCTCAAATTTTAAGAATGAATTAAATTCTCCAAAAACTTTCATATGTCTTCCTTCACAATATCCCAGCATGCTTGAAAACAAAAATGCCATAGTAAAACCATCTGGACCCGTGCCTTATCTTGTTTTGATAGTTAATAAGAGTTTTATTATCGTAAATAGGCATAGCCCAAATACATAGGAAGTATACAAGAGGAAATACCTACATACAACAGCTAAGAAGAAAGAAAAAAAACTAGAAAAACTCCAACAATTCATCACTATTCAATACAAAAGCCTTAGCCCAAAGATATAGCGTTTTGAGAAAAAAAATCCCTAATTTCTTCCAACAAACCTCTCCAACCAATCTGCACTAAGATGATCAATGGACTCAAAAGACAGCCCATCTAACTTAGGTCTCCAAGAATATTCTTCCCGAAAAAGCTTCTCATAATAATTCACAAAAAGATCTCCAATCTCCCCATTATCGGTAATTAGATTATCACCTACATGAAGAACCTCAATAGCATTATGTCTACGGTGTGAATTAGCCATTTTGTGAAAGAATTTTGTGCATTTGTCACCTATTAAAAAAAAGGAAACTCTGGTTAATATAATGTAGTTCTTGTGGGATCCATCAGTCATGCACTTAAGCAAATTGACTATATGGAAAATGCATTAGTAAGAGTTTCAAAGGCATTCCTTTATCCATTGTTTTGTCTTTTGCATATTTAGTTTTTTTGGGGCAAAATTTGTAGCACTTTAAGTTTAGTCTGTATTTGTTTTAGTGGAAAGTTTATTTTATTTGGTAATAATATCTTGAAAAGGTATTTATTACTAAAACATGTGGTTTCCAATTTTCAACTGGTTTAGGATTGAGTTATTTTTATTAGAATGGAGAAATGGAAAGAACCTCAGAAAATGAAGGTATTGATACTTTCAGTTTATGAGAACTTTGCTTTCTGAAATATCTCTAAAATAAACTCAGCACCTCAAAAGTTTAGCTTTCTTCTTCTCCTTCTTTTTTTTTTCTTTTTAAATACGTTCTGCAATAGAATTCTGGATGCATTTTCCTACCATATAAGACTTTAGTTTTTCCAAATTTTTTAGAATAATTCCCTGTGTACTTGGGCCACATGTATTCCTATCAATAAAGTTTTACTTTACTTATCAAAAAAAAAATCTTTAGAAATTGTTAGGATTTTATTTCTTTGTTCTTCATTTTTAGTGAAACAAATATAGCCCAAGTTTTCATTCGCCTTTTCTCACACCAATAATGAAAGCATTTTGCAGTGCCCACTTCTAATTTTTTTTGGGATAATCAGAATTCACAAACTACCGACAAACTGTTTCATTTAGTTGCTTCATTTTGTTTTTATCCTGTATCTGTCTTGTTTAGATTAGCAATCTGGGTATAGCTTTTGACGCTATGGATTGGCCAGCGTTGTTTACCTTAGCATGTTTTTAAATAATTTACTGCTGTCTATTGGTTCAACATGCCATGAAATCCTATATGTGGATTTTCTTTTGTCAGATTGAATCGGCCCTCCCATCTTTGGCAAGACCCATAATGTCCCTAGATTCCAATGAAGATGCTGTCGTCGGTGCCCTGAAGCAGAGCTTGGTAAATATTTTCTTTAATATTTTTTGATAAGTAAATGTTAATTTTATTGATGACAATAGGCAGACCTCAAGAACACAGATCAGATTTTGCTCTTCTTTAATTTATATGAGCCAAAGATGTTTTTTCCACATTTTTCCAATGCTTGATTATGCCTTTTTTGGAGAATACTTTTCATCCTCTCATTTGTTTGGAGAATACTTTCTTGATCTGTAAAATATAGTAATGATAATAAAGCACGCGTCAGGTAGGGGCTGAACTTGTTTGGAGAATGTTTTGAAGCTTTAGACAAGATGTAAACAATCTAGGCACATCATACTGGTTGTTTCAAATAACTTACCATGTAGATATCATGCTGTTTTAATAGTTAAAAATGGTATGATGTCATTCCATTTTTATTGAATATATGATTTTAACATTTTTTACTTAAATATAATTGGTGTCATATATTTATATTGATTTGTTTTTTGTGGTTGGACTTTACTTTTGGCATCGTTATTCTAGGTTTGGAAAGTCTGACTTTTAATGCTTAGAATTGGTAGAAGGATAGGTTTCCCATGAACTCCTAGCTATTCGTAGAAAGATTGGAGAAAGAAGTGTTTCTGCACTGCATGCACCACATAAGTTGTTAAGAGGTGCGAATATAAGTTGCATGTGACACATAAGTTTTTTAACTTTCTGCTTTTTGGGCTGCGGTTATTGTTTTGAATGGGTCAAGTTCCATGATTTCGTTGTATACATCTCTAGCTCCTAATTGTAACTAGGTGTTCTTAGTTGTATACTTTCTATGTACTTGGGCTATGCCTAATTCTTGCTTTAATAAAAAATCACTTTTACTTGTGAAAAATTACAAGGAAAGAAGTTAAGCATTGACCAGTTGCACTGATGTTTTGGACTTGTGCTTGATGACTGGCACGTGGTACATTGGCATGCAATGTATCTATATATCTATATAAATACATACATACAAGCATGCGTGCATCTCCAACTTATCCACTTCTTGTGTCAACATGTTCTCAAAACCTACATCTTGGTGTACATGGTATATTGGGAACTGGAAACATTGGTGTAAACTGGAATACATAATTTTTCTTAGTTTCAATGACTCTTAGGTAAAGTGTCACAGAAATAAGATCTATCCATCAAGTATTTTGCTTTGAGATTAGATCTAAAGGTCCTATTCCTAATCTCAAAGGTGTTTTAAGGTTTGTATGTGCTACTTTTGTGTTTGACTATTTTTAACTTTGCATGCTTAATGATACAGAGGCAATTGGAAACTCTTGGTGCACAACGGGCTGGTCTTGAAGACATGCTTAAAGAGATGAAAAGGAAGGTGTGTTTTATTATCAATAATTGATAGATTTTCATTGAAAGGAACGAGTGCACCCTTGTACAGAAGAAGTGCAGAGTTATGCCTTGTTTGACTTCTTTATTGCATGCATATGGTTATTTAGTGGCCAGGTCTTATGTCTTTATTTATTTATTTTTTGAGGTGACATTGGTATTTGTATTTCCCCTCAATCCAACCAAAAATGCCAATGAAATTCAAATGGCATTTTCTCCTATAAAAATAAAGTGTAGGTGAGGTCTTGAGTTCATGACTCATTGGGTGCGTAACTTAACAATAAATGAAAAAGAGGCAAACTGACCCAGAAGAAAATTGTGGACTGATTTGTTCTCTGGTTTCAACTAGGGTTTTTTTTTTTGGTTCAACATGTATACTTGCTTGGGCTCTTTGTCTTGAGCTAAACGCGGAACTAATGGTTATTCTTCACTTGTTTTTTAATCTTAAGTCATTTCTAATAAAATGACTCTTAACCATAAGATGCAGACATCGTTTTGGATTGTTTTGAGGTCCTTATTATTGCATGTATTTTCATCAATGTGAAAAGGATTAAATGGGTTAAAGTTACGTATAATTGTTGCAACAAATATATATTTTTTTTGATAGGTAATAAGAAGCTTTATTAATATAAAGAAGGGGCATAGCCCAGGTACACTGGAGGTATACATAAGCATACACCTATTTAAGAACTAGAAACAGAAACAAGAAAATCATGGAAGCTTAGGCCATTAAAATCTAAAGCAATGGCCCATATAAACAAAGTCTTCCAGAAGAAACTCCGAAACTCTTCTGAGAAACGTTCATGATCCTCGAACAGTCTCCCGTTTCTTTCACTCCAAATACACCAACAAATACAGATTGGGGCCATCTTCCACAAAGCTGCAATTTGCGAAGTCCCTGTGATTCCTCTCCAACTTGCTATAAATTCCACCACCCGACCTGGCATTACCCATGCTATTCCCATTCAACTTGCGAACTTACAATGAAGAAGTATGTGATCCACCGTCTCACCATTGTTTCTACATAAACAGCACCAGTTCACAATTATAAGGCCACGTCTTCTAAGATTGTCCATGGTCAAATTCTTCCCTAGTGCTGCTGTCCATACGAAGAATGCAGCCCTGGAAGGAGCTTTACTTCTCCAAATATTCTTCCATGGAAACTTAGGCCTTTGTTGTATGTTATTGACTTCGTAAAAGGAGCGTACTGAGAATTTTCCGTTTCTGTTAGGACTCCATATCATCACATCTTCAGTGCTGGCAGCAATGGGCACACTATATAGTAGGTTCATAAAAATCATCAAGTCATTCACTTCCCAGTCGTTTGCATCCCTGATAAGGCTAATGTTCCACTCCTGTGTGTCTTGGTTAATCACCCTCATATCAGCCACCATAGCTGCTTTTTCCCGTGCAATAGCGAATATTGTGGGATAAGCATCTTTTAAGACCCTATCACCCATCCACCTATCCATCCAAAAATTGATCCTCCTACCATCCCCCAAACACAATCGGGTATTACAATGGAATGAACCCCACCCCTTCCTTATAAACTTCCAAAGCCCCACTCCATAAGTCCCCCTACCCTCTTTTGAACACCAACCCCCACATTCACTACCATACTTTATGTCAATCAATCCTTTCCATAAAGCTTCCCTCTCCAAATTATATCGCCACAACCATTTATCCAAAAGTGCTATATTAAAAGCCTTCATATCTCGGACCCCCAACCCACCATCTCTCAGCGGAGTACATATCTTATCCCAACCCACCAAATGAAACTTAAACTCGTCTCCTATCCCACCCCAAAGGAAATCACGTTGAAGTTTCTCCATCCTCTGTGCAATGCTAGCGGGGAGTGGAAATAAGGATAGGTAGTATATAGGAAGGTTAGTTAGAGTACTTTTGATCAAAGTAATCCGCCTCCCTTTTGATAAGTATACCTTTTTCCACCCAGTCAGCCTACGTTCGAATTTCTCCATCACCCCCTCCCAAATAGACTTTGCTTTGAACGAAGCCCCCAACGGAAGACCTAGGTATTTCAAAGGCAAGTGAGAGACCACACAACCCAAAATGTTAGCTAACTCACTTATGTTATTCACTCTCCCCACCGCAACCATCTCTGTTTTAGCAAGGTTGATCTTCAGCCCTGACACAGCTTCAAAACAAAGCAAAATAGCCTTCAGGGATTCAATATGACCAGCATCCACCTCACAAAATAGTAAAGTGTCATCTGCAAACAAAAGGTGAGAGATAACGATAGAACCCCCACGGTAAAGCCTGAGAAGAAACCACCCCCTACAGCCGCCGACACCATTCTACTTAATGCCTCCATAATCAAAACAAATAAGAGGGGGGATAGAGGATCTCCTTGCCGCAGCTCCCGTGTGCTATTAAAGAATCCCACTGAATCTCCATTTACTAAAACCGAGAATCGCACCGTTGTAACACAATGCCTTATCCACATCCTCCATCTTGTCCCAAATCCGCATCTACTCAACATATAATTCAAGAAATCCCAATTCACATGGTCATACGCCTTTTCCATATCTAGTTTACACAAAATACCTGGGGTTCTCGACCTGATTCTGCTGTCCAGACATTCGTTTGCTATGAGAACCGAGTCAAGAATTTGCCTCCCCTTCACAAAGGCATTTTGAGATTTAGAAATGATCTTTTCCATGACCGAACTCATCCTATTGGCAAGAACCTTTGAGAGCATCTTATACACACTGCCCACAAGACTAATTGGTCTGAAATCAGGGACCTCCATTGCCCCAGCCTTTTTAGGGACTAGAGCAATAAAAGTTGCATTTAAGCTTTTTTCAAATTTTCCATGTGTAAAAAATTCATGGAAGACCTGCATTACTTCTTCTTTCACCACCTCCCAACAAGACTGAAAGAAAGCCATAGTGAAACCATCCGGACCGGGTGCTTTATCTTTGTTCATTTTCTTAATAACACTGTGTACCTCTTCCTCCTCAAACGGTCTCTCTAACCAATCCCTGCTAGTTTGATCAATGGCCTCAAAAGCTAAGCCATCTAAGGTCGGCCTCCAATCATGCGGTTCCAACAACAAATGTTGATAATGTCCAACCACATGTTCCTTAATCACTTCTTGGTCTGAAATATTTTCACCATTAATATTCATAGACTCAATGGCATTGAATCTCCTATGCGCATTGGCCACACGGTGGAAAAATTGTGTACACTTGTCCCCCTCCCTTAGCCACAAAGCCCTTGACTTTTGCCGTCACGATATTTTCTCCATTAAAGTCAATCTTTCTAATTCAGCAATAACTTGAACTTTACGACTATTTCCCTCCTCGACGCCCTCCAAGGTTTGTAACTCTTGAAACAAATTCTTTTTCTGTAGGGTAACATCACCAAAAACTTGTTCATTCCATATCTTCAAATCCATTTTCAAGGCTTTCAGCTTTTCTGCCAATATCTTGCTTGGATTGCCAACGAATGAATATGACCTCCACCATTGCCTAATCAAATCCACAAACCCCTCAACTTTCAACCACATATTCTCAAATTTAAAAGGCCTTCTGCCCCCTTGTATTCCACCTCCATCTAGCATTATGGGAAAATGATCCGAACATAACCTTGGTAATCTTTTCTGACTTAAATTGGGGTATTGAAATTCCCACGAGGGGGAAAGGATAAATCTGTCCAGCCTTGACCACGCATGGTTGTTGGACCAAGTAAATTCCCCTCCCATCAACGGTATATCCATAAGGCCCATCTCGGAAATGAAATCTGAGAAATCCGCCATGGCGTGATTTTGTCGGCCTCCCCCTGATCTCTCACTAGAGAATCGTGTCACATTAAAGTCCCCTCCGATACACCATGGAACTTCCCACCATGAACATAACCCAGCTAGCTCCTCCCAAAGCAACCGCCTTTCACTATCAACATTAGGACCATATACCCCTGCAAAGGCCCACAAAAAACCGTCATCTATATTTTTGAAGAGACACCGCACCGATTGTTCTCCCACAAACTCTTCTATAATCTCCACCACCCTCTTATCCCACATAACTAAAATCCCTCCGGAAGCCCCATACGAGGGTAAGAAGTTCCATCCTACATAAAGACAGCTCCAAATACTTCTAATAATACTTCTATCAATTTGCTTCAGCTTTGTTTCCTGCAGGCAGATTATGTCTCCCTTCCATTGCCTTAATAAAGCTCTTACACGGAGCCATTTATTAATCTCGTTAAGTCCCCTAACATTCCAGCTTATTATTTTTGGCTTCATTTATCAACTGATCCGACCCTCCCTTTATTTCTTCCACGGCTTGCACTTCCCTCCTTACCATCATAGTTAATGGACCAGGTCAATCTCCTTAGTTCCCTTTCTCTTTTAGTTCCTGCACCATGCTGACCAGCCTCAATGGCTATTATCAAAGCTTTAAATTGTTCTTCATAACCCACACATGATATTCCCAAACAACTATGGAGATCTTCAATTTTTTTCAATAGCCATTCAGGAGATAAACTAGGAGTTGCCATACTGATAGGGGTTGGATCTACATCAACATCCTCCTCCCCCTCTGTTGCATTTTCACTTGGTTCAAACAGCACCAAGTTTCCCTCCCCCTCTAGCTTCTCCTGTTCTGTTGAGCCCTCATTAGTCACCATAGCTAGAGAATTCACATCGGCTTCCATAGGTGCCTCTCCAGTCATACACGCTTCCTTCCATGATCTTAAATTAACCTGCACTAAATTAGACGGCAGAGGAATCAAGACCTCCGAAATATTCTGTGTCATCCCACCCGAAATATCTCCTTGCAGCACCAAGTCTGCCCCTAGTGCATTATAAGCCTCTATCGATTCTGTCTGGACTGGCCCAAGGCTCTCCTGCGATTGACCGAGTGCTTGCTCCCTCCCCGTCTCCTCCTCCAAGGCCCTCAGACTTGTTCCTGCTGCATTGTAGACCTCCATCGGCACTTTCTGTGCCTGAGCAGACCCATTACTTGGTCCTGGTACATCTTGCGACACCATGTCTGCCCCTGATACATTAAAAATCTCCATCGGTTCTGTCTGGACTGGCCCAAGGCTCTCCTGCGATTGACCGAGTGTTTGCTCCCTCCCCGTCTCCTCCTCCAAGACCCTTAGACTTGTTCCTGATGCATTATAGACCTCCATCGGCACTTTCTGTGCCTGAACAGACCCCATACTTAGTCCCTTCTGTGACCCATTACTCTCTGGGTATTGACCGAGAGTTTGCTCCCTCACCGTCACCTCCTCCATAGGCAGCACCACATCGACCCTTTCTGTCCAGGAGTTGCTCCAAGACTCGGCCCCATAGTGTGCATCTCGGGTTGCTTCAAGCTATCCGAAACCGAGGCTTGTATTCGGCCCCTTGTTGGTATCCAGGTTTTACTTGGGCTTTTTGACGGGCCCAGCCCGTTACACCCCTTACCCTTCTGAAGCCCAAAAGACGGGGCCCTATCTCCCCATTTCACCACTCCTTTCCCTTTATCCACGGTCCCTCCAACCTGGCCCAGACCCAATTTCCCCCCCTCCTCAACGCTGCGTTTCAGTAACTCTAGACTCTCCTGCAAAAGTCCCACTTGCTTCTCCATATCAGCTAGTGCGTGAACCAACGTTTCCATATTCAGCCCCGACACCCCACTGCCATCCCCTACGCTACATTGACTCTTCACCAGAGTAGAAGTCTCAACTGCTCCCTCTGCATTTTTTGGCGCTCGAGACACGACTTCACTGTACGAAAAAGGATGGAGCCTCTGTGAAGATGGAGGAAGCTGCAATGGTTGACTGCCCCTGTTTTGCCCTCCTAAACCAGAGTATGGTTCTGAAAGTTCCTTCAGCATTTCCTCAAGGTTCCTCCAGCCCTCCCCCTTCTTTCCTTCCGGTATCACTATCATACCACGACGTTTCCCTTGACCAAACTCCGATAATGAGAAAAATCTCCCATAATAGTTCCTCTGTCTCTGCAGCACCAGAACTTGAAACCCACTTCTACGTGACTTTGTAAACTCTGATGGCCCCCCGTATGCTACTCCTTCCTTTACCATGGCAGCCAGCCACCCCATGGATCCTTGGTCGAAAGATACATGATTTACAGCACGATGACTACTCTCTGTGCATCTCCACCATCTCTCACTAACCTTCTCAAACTCAAAGCATTTCTGGTCAATAATCACGTTCCTAATCAACCCCATCACAGCACACCTACTCCTAGATTAAGCAGACTATTGGACTAACAAACTGGACTAAACATCTCTAATACAATCACCAACAGATTGGATCATTGTATTTTCTCAAGTGTATGGAGAGAAAAGATGAGATGAGTAGTTAAATATCTTAGGCAGCAGGCATCTCAAAATGCCTCTCTCTTGTTCTGAACACTACAAAGTTAAAAAAGACAATCAAAATGGGAGGTGAAATTTACACGCATAAAAAAAGATGGTAAAAATATTCAAGACAGAGCGTATTAACAACTCTATTCTCCAATGAAAAAAACCAATGCACCTAGTTTTTTTGCAACAAATATATAATGGTTGCAAAACGATCTTCAAGCATTAGTCGTTTGCTGCATTTGCCTAATTAGAAGAAAATGTCTAAAATCTGTGTTGTTAAGGTTATATCTTGTACTTTTTGTTGTTCATTATATCAAAAAAGTTTTATCTTTAATAGCTGCATTATGATAATGTCCAGTGAATATTAGGTCCTATCTCTTTAATGGCCTAGATTTTCATGGCTTTCTTGTTTTCGTTACTGCAAACTGGATAGGTCCATACCATCTTGTGTACTTGGGCTATGTTTATCATCATTAATAAAATCGTTTACTTATATAAGAAAATGTCCAGTGAATATTAGAAACTATGAACTCCAGCTGAATAATTTTGGTTTTGAATATTCCATACAAGTAAGAACGGAGTTAAAATTTGAAATTGCTACTCTTGTTTTTAAGATATGAACCAAACAAAGATAAGTGCAAAACAAGGATAACACAAAAAAAAATTTGCATTATTCTTGTTTTGCACTTGTCTTTGTTTTCGGCATTTTCTGCACAAGCATAATCTGATGTGTGTTTTCCAAAGAGCATGTTGTATTATGGTTCGTGTCTTTTGCATGTAGAAATCAATAAGTTGGATGTTTGCTTTCTACAAATGTGGCTGCCTATTACTGTGATCAAATTGTATAATGATCAAGTGTTCCTTCTATGCAGTTTGTTGTTCCCGTAATTGGTAGTTTTACTGTGATACATTATGACATACTCGATTGTGCTTATACTCTCTCTCTCTCTCTCTCTCTCTCTCACTCTATATATATTTGTATATATATATTTAGTAAGTGTTTATGCTCTACATATGGCTTCAGGATGATATACTACCTAAGCTGATGACATCAACTGGCTCCTACGAGGATCTTTTCAGGAAGGAGATATCAAAGTATGATCACATTTGTGAAGAAATTGCCCAAAATATTGAGGCGCAAGAACAATTATTGCTGCAAATCCAGGTCTAATTCTTTAGGGAAAAATACAAAACCCCATTCAAACTATCACTTAATTTACAATTAACCCCATGCTATCAATTTCGGCAATGATGAATCACGACTACACACTAGGAAAAACTTTCGGTACCCTATTTTCCCTTATAAGACAGTCACCTCTGAAAGTTCTCGATCCAAAGGACAAAGTATCCTGTTAATTAGAGAAATTTTATAGAAAATATTTAAAAATATAAATGTTTTCTAAAATGTTTTATAAAAAAAATAGAAGGATTAAACTTTAATTAAGGAAAAAATGATTATTTTATTTTTTGTGCTTTTAGTTTTTCTTGATTGAAAAAAATTACTTATGCCTTTTCCTTTATGCCTTTTTTTAAAATTGGGTGCTTCACAATTTTTTTTTTTTTTTAAATTTTCCCAGCCTTTTCATTTTTTCTCTGAATGGCATCTTTGTATTTTTTTTCCTGCTATGCATCAACTTGACATTTTTACCCATATAAGTTATAACTGTTAGATTCTGATATTCAAAAGGTTAAAAAGGAGATTTGGATGAAGCATTTTCAGCATCTTAATAACATTGTTATTTTTGTTACAGGCTCAAAATAATGAGTTTTCAGCGATCTTTAACCTTGAAGATTATAAAGGTTGGTTTTTTGGTTGGGTCATTTCTTTTTTAAGGACACATTCAATTTTTTTTCTTTACTCTTTATTGTTAAATGTGTGAAAGATCTTCATGCATTCTAAGCATTTTACAGGCCAATGCCATTTAAAACTTTTCACATATACGTTATGCTTCAGGCATATCAGTTTCTATTAGTTAGTCTGACTTAGGTGTTTTTTCAAATGGACATGGAATACTAATCAATATGACCATGATTTAGTAGTTAGTAGTTCATCTATGACATGGTTTATGAGACCTTTTTTTTTTTATAAGTAATAATCAAATTTTGTTGAAGGAAAATAGGCATAGCCTATGTCCACGGGGAGTATACAGAAGAAACGCCTAAAGACTTTCTAAACATGCTAAGTAAAGGATAAGAAGTCATGAACATTGGTTCCGTGAAGCACAATAGCTGAAAACCAGAGCATTTACATGTGTAAGAAAAAATTCTGAAGCTCTGTCATAGTGTGCTACGTATCTTCAAAGCACCATGTATTTCTTTCCGACCAAATACACCACATAATGCACAACGTTACAATCTTCCAAACTGCCCCCACCTGAGGACAGCCGTGAATGTCCTTCCAACAAGCAAGTAGATCAACCACCTCCAATGGCATTACTCAAGGAACACCAATTCTTCTAAAGATCTCATTCCACAAAGTTCTTGACACCTCACAATGCAAAGTTCTTGACATCTCATTCCACCCTCAATGGTTTATGAGACCTACCTGTTTCTCAAGTATGTTAATCAACTCATGGGTGTGTACCTTGGTTTCTGAAAACTTTTAGGAGCAAGGATCCGTGTCCGATCTGTTTCTAACAAATAAACCTGAATCCCGGGACTTGCATGTATAGGGGTCTGTTTCTGTGCTGGGCCATCCAATACTACTCTACCATTCGTGTTTCTCCGAGGTTATCATTCTGGTGGTCAAATGACATCACATTCTCGGATTATCTTATTATTCCTTTTTTTTCATAAAAAAAAAAAATGTGATTATACCTTTCCTCTATTGTCTGCCTTTTTTCCCCTCCTTTCTAATGATGCTTATTTTTGCTTAAGTAGGTCCTTGCGTTCTTTCTAAACATTCTACTATAACTTTTTGCTTTGATGATGCTTATAGGCTGCATTTTACAATTCAAAGGAGTATAGTATTCTCTTTTCATATATTTTGATTTGATCTTTTTGCCCCTCAATATTTCCAGCATCTCGTGAAAAATGTTACAAGCAGATTCAAGCTGCCATTGCAAAGTTTCGTGAGATTAAGGAGAATATAAATGAAGGATTGAAGTTCTATGTTACTTTTCAGGTAATAAGTTGATCAGTTGTTGCTTTATAAACTTGGCCTATTTTTATGTTGAGAAAAGGGGTATATTTTCACACAATTAGCTGATATATGAGGTGTGTTTTTCCAATAGGATGCAATCACAAATGTAAAGCAGCAATGCAGTGATTTTATCATGACCAGAGGCATCCAATGCCGGGAAATGATTGAAGATGTGCAAAGACAAATGGCTGGCCTAAATTTCCAAGATGGCAAAAACACAGTTGCGAACAATTACCCTTCAGTAGGATATCAAAATCAGAGATCCAATTTACATCAGCAGGCAGATCCTCGTTTACAAACACCTTACTACCATACCCGTGAGCAGCCCACAATGGCAGGAGACGGTCACCCGCCTGCCCCTTACAGCTCCCCACAGCCGCCACCGCTTCATCCATACCAAGTTCCACCTGCTTCTGCTGCTCCATATCCACCTCCTCAGGCCCAACAGCAGCTACCTGCAAGCCACGAGTATGGCCAACCTGCTTATCCAGGGTGGCGAGGCCCGTACTACAATGCTCATGCACAACAACCTGGATCTCTTCCTCGGCCTCCTTATAACATTCCAGCTCCCTATCCTCCTCCTCACCAAAGTGGCTACTATAATCAACAATAGCGTATCTGGGTAGCTTCTGACCCTTTTGGCTATATAATATGTTTTTGCTTGTGTTGTATTTATTATCTGTCATGTTGTTCCGTCCTTCATTAAATGGATAGGATTAAAACTAAATCTCATTTATGATTGTGTAGATTATCATCTTGATGATCCCTCTGTTGGTCTGCGTAATGTGCTTTATATGTGAATAAATAGCATACACGATGATTTTCCTATGTATAGCTTTTAATGAATGATGAGAAATATAGAATGGCATTAATTATTGTACATGTTTGATAGACAATCTTCCATCTACTAGGGAGGCATTCTTCTCGTGAAACGTTGAAGATGAGAATTTCCTGTCAAGTCTCTCTTTCCCGTGTATTTTTTTTTAAATTTTCCCGTGACTTCAGTATTTTTGTTTAATCTATGTTGAACGGAACAAAGTGAACGTATGATCTCAAGATTGAACAAGTTTAACTGATCTTTTTTTTAGATTTATCCGTTAAGATTGTACAGCGACACTTAATTTTTTATTCATCTCAAACATCAGATCTTGGGGAATCATTGTTCTTGATTGTTCTAAAACTAGATTGAACTACATGAAACAAAAATGTAAAAGAAAAGAGTCTGTAGTCACATTATTTCCCTCTAGATTATATAAAGAAAATAGATCATTGGCCTTGATTACACTAAGAGCTGAAGGAATTGGAATGCCATTATTATTTGGTTTGATGAAACTAAAGTCTAATCCTTGCGTTTTAGAAGTACAAACAATGTAATGTATTTGTAGGTCTCGGGATATAAGAAAAAGGAGGAGCCTGCAACTTTCTCAGAGTAGCGATTAAACAACTCATCCATGATCTCATTTCCAAACTGCTTCACAAATTCTCCTTCCAATTTGGCCCTCATGTATGAAGCACGCATTGAGGGCTTCGGCAAGATAACATGCTTCTTCGGGTTATTCAGATTTTCCATCCTCTCAATGGTGAAATGCTAATTTCTTCCAATCAATTCCTTCAATTCCTTATGGGAAGTGTAGTAAAGGGGCAAATTGAAAGAATCCACCTTTGCTTCACTCACTAATCCCTGCAGTTTGAAAAAAAAAAAAAACCATCATTTACAAACCACAGTGTATGCCTCATGCAAACAAGAACAGTGCCAATGTCCATCCTAGTGTGATTTTTTGTTTTAAGAAACTGTTCACTTACTTCTTTGGCCATGTCCATTAAGCAAGATCCTAGAAGGTCTAGTTCTGTGCCAATAACAGTGTCAGAATTGCTCAAGACATCCGGGACGGCAGGTAGGAAGAGTGCCAACAGCCCTCCAGCCACAAGTTCTTGTGCTCTAGCACTAAGAAAGGACTCCACGTCCTTGGCAAACCGAGTTGCAGAGGCCTACCCAACTTGCTTTGGCGCATTTATGTAGTGAATCCTGCCTTTATTCCATGCGGGAGAAGTCTCATCCATGACCTCTATAGGGACCCTGGACAGCCAGTGCAGTGCATAAGAGGAGTGAATGAAAGGAAGAGATGAGTTTGGAAACAAGCGGGCATGGAAAGAACCCGGCACCCCAGCTGCAAAGTATTCTGTTGGGAGGGAGGGACTTGAAGAGAGTGTTGAAATCATTGGAGGAATGGTCATTGAAGAACACTTGAAATTCTGGAATCTGACCAGTGTCAATTAAGTCCTCTTGATCTTGATCTGTATAGGAGTTCAAGAGCCTCTATTATGTTTTGCACAGCGATGAAGGTATTGGGTCCTGTAGAACAACCCAAGTCTGCTATACACACAACTAACTTTGGAGAAGTAATAGATGAAAGTGTGTTGATGTCGAAGTGATTAGTTATGACCTCGTGGATCTTTATTCTGGCAGCTTCCACCACGCCTCTCTACAGAACAAGTCGTAATGATTGTTATTCATGATCATCATAATCGATCATAACCATGATAAATAACACAGTGTGCTTGCATATTATATTTGCTATAATTATTCTTTGTCGAGTGCTTTACGTGATCAAAGGAAAGGTATCCATTCTGAAGTGCTTTGGTCCAGTACTTGATGGATTATTCCGAGTAATTCATTATTTGGATTGATTAGGCCATTTTGAATTGGTTTAGTGCATGCATGTCCATCCCATCATGATCAGATTTCATTTTAAGTTATGGATGAATCAACAAATACAAGAGCACGGCCAATAGCCTAATACCTGATATGTGGAGTTTTGAGATTAGCTGTAAGCCCCCTCTCCTCCGTTCATTGCATATGATTCAGGCAACGCATTGCTCCTCTCTCTCTCTCTCTCTCTCTCTCTCTCTCTCTCTCTCTCTCTCTCTGCGCACTATATATTTTCATGTGCATGCCTCTTATTGTTGAGAATTTGGACCTCCCAAATTCACCCTCCTAGGATCTACCATTTGTAGGAATAACAAGAAAAATAGAGAAATAATAACAACACAAGAAATTTACGTAGAAACTCCAAAACAGAAGAAAAACCACCAGACCCAGAGAAGAAAATTCACTATGTGAAAAATTGTTACAATCACACAATTTTTCTCCTCACCCCAAACACACCCACAAAGCTACCCCACTAGTAAAACTTTAACTTTACACCTCTTTCCCTTTTACACTTAAAAGGTCAATAGAGGAATTTAACTAAAGTAAAAAATTACTAGTTAAGCTTTCAACTGGTACACTTAAACTAAGAGGCTAAGCCTCTTATTTATACCTGAGGCCTAGGCCTCTTTCATTTAATCCCACCGATGTGGGATTTAAAAGGAGCAAAAAACAACAATCTCCACCTTACGACTTTGACTAATCCCACAGCCAAGCTCCACCTCAATGAAAATCTTCATAACTTCCGCTATCATGCTTCACCATAAAAGCATACCCACTCAGAATAAACCAATTCCAAGCATTTCACTTCGGCCCATGTCGAAAAATGACCTTGCTGAAAATTATGGTGTAACTTTCACGTTTGGTTTTCCTGGAAGTTCATCAGCCATCGACATGAATTTCCACCACACACCCTGCATCAATGCCAAACCAATGCCTGTGTGCAAACTTGTGGACCCGCTAACATTAACACATCCTCTATCATGGCAACTTTGGGAATTAGCGGCATGCCATGAGGATGTACACGTCTCCTTTTAAAGATCAAAATCTTCTATGGAGAGAGACGCAATATTAGCATCATTTCCAGTATCTCCATTTACTGACTTGGAGCCACTTGCCGAACCAGCTCCTGCTCTCGGACAATTTTTCTTGACGTGCCCAGATTGTCCACACTCCCAGCAGATTACTTTCTTCTTCATGGAGTTCTTCATCTTCCCATTTCCAGCTGCTACCATCACTAAGTTCTCAAGTGGAACATTATTTCCACTACTTAGTCTTCTCTCTTCAGAAAAGATTTTACTGGTAACCTCTGAAAAAATTATTTTCTCCTTCCCATGTATCAAAATAGGCTTCATGTGCTCATAGGAAGGTGGAAGAGACCAGATGAGTCTCAAGGCCTGATCCTCATCATCAATTTTAACTCCAATAGCTTCTAGCTCAGCGACAATGCCATTGAGAACGCTTAAATGATCTGAAATAGTTGTACCTTCACTCATCCGCAGTGTATGAAACTGCTCCTTCAGGTACACACGATTTGAGACGCCCTTCGTCTGATACAACTCTTCAAGTTTTTCCCAGAGTTCCTTTGCCGTAGATATTCCATGCACATTTGCAAGAACATTTTTGGCCAAGCACAGACGTATCGCACTTGCTGTTCTCAAATCCAGATCCTCCCAATCTTCATCGCTCATTTTAGATCTGCTCTTTTCACCAGTCGCACTAGTACCAGTGCTGACTTCAGGTGTTGGTCTGCCCTTCAATGCCTTGTGTAATCCTGATTGAATCAAGATATCCTTGACTTGTACTTGCCACAAGCCAAAATTGATTCTCCCATCAAATTTCTCCACATCAAATTTTACAAGATTTGAAGACCTACTTCCTGACATTGTTTTGATGAATTTACTGTAGAAATGAATAGTACCTCACTAAGTCAGTTCCCAGGAAAGATTGGAGGGTCACAATGGACACACTTAAAATTTTCAATCTCTTAGACAGAACCTCCTTAGACTATACGTATCCACATTACCACACCAAAACTCCACCCCACAAAAAAAACCTAGTGGCTCTGATACCAATTGTTGATAATTTGGACCTCCCAAATTCACCCCCCTAGGATCTACCCTTTGCAGGAATAACAAGAAAAATAGAGAAATAATAACAACACAAGAAATTTACATGGAAACTCCAAAACAGAAGAAAAACCACCAGACCCAGAGAAGAAAATTCACTACGTGAAAAATTGTTACAATCACACAATTTTTCTCCTCACCCCAAACACACCCACAAAGCTATCCCACTAGTAAAACTTTAACTTTACACCTCTTTCCCTTTTACACTTAAAAGGTCAATAGAGGAATTTAACTAAAGTAAAAAATTACTAGTTAAGTTTTCAACTGGTACACTTAAATTAAAAGGCTAAGCCTCTTATTTATAACTGAGGCCTAGGCCTCTTTCATTTAATCCCACCGATCTGGGATTTAAAAGGAGCAAAAAATAGCACTTATATGGTACTAGAGGTTTGTTGTTAAGAATGGGCGCTCTGATATCACCCTTCACCAAGCTGACTACATCCATTTGCATGTGATGCATGTTCCCGAAATATTCGTTAATATAACATCTCTTTATAGTGTTAATAATGGATATATATACAGAATAATGTCGTGCATGGGTTCTAATCTTATATTAGAAGTGACGCGTATGAAAATTCAATAAAAAGATTAAAAACTAAAACAAGAGTGTTACAACTATACAAAGATCAGAATTAAATCTACAAAACAATATGACTTTATTTGATATCTTATATCCATTTTATAATAAAAATAATTTTAAAATCTAATATACAACTCATCAAGTGATGCCAATAGTCTATGGTTTTATTTTGTAAAATATCTTTGTGGGTAAAATATTTCTTAAAATAAAATAAAAAGTGGTGGACCAGAATCACCATATTGCGTCCGACTCATCTTAAGAGTAATTAATATGTGATATGGAAAAATATACTACTCTGCTCTACTTAATTAGAAAAAAGTGGTAATTGCTTACGTATTCTTGCTTGAATTAATTATATGCTATATATTGTGTGGATCCATAAAATATAATTTGGTTTACTTTGTGACTTGTCTTAGTCAAAAGTCTTGACCACCAACATCATGTATTAATTAAAATTTTTTAAAAAATTATTCATCATTTATTTTCTCATCATTTTATGATATGGTATTTGATGATAGATTCACAAGTGAGATATAATAAATAATCTCTAATCATCTAATGTCATATCATGATATAATGAGAGGATGATGATAATTGAGATGATGATTGTAGTTAAGACTGTTCATCCGGGTTTTGGACCGGATATATCCGGCCCGGATATACACGGGTTATAACACGGGCCGGAACCCGGATGTATCCGGGTTTTTTACAACTCGGAATTTGGGTTCCAGGCTGTACCCGTTTTTTTTTTTTTTTTTCCTTAACGAAGTCTTTATTTTTTAAAAAATTTAATTGTAATTTAAGAGCTTATATTCCGCAAGTCTTAAAAGCTTTTTTTTTAAAAAATAATCTAGAAGCCTATATTCTATTGTAATTTAAAAACATTTTATATATATATATATAAAACTATTTATCTTTCAACTAAATGCAACTAAAAAAAAAGAATATGAAATTACAAAACACAAAATTACAAGCCATTACAAAACACAAAATTACAAGCCATTACAAAATTACATGCAACACATAATGCAACTCTCTGCTACATATATATTACATTATTTGATATTTTATACATTACATTACAAAACACAAAATTACAAGCCATTGTCATAATTGATGATCATCAGTTTAGGAAGAGCTTCTGGACTACTTGGTACCAGATCTCCTTGACTGCTCCCCTTGCACGTCGAGCTTTCTATTACATGCCACGGCATCCCCTTGCACATTAATATATGTAAAGCAAAACACATGGAAATCAGTTAAATAAATCAGTTAAATCCCTTGTATAGTCTACATGAGATAAACACTTATAATACTCCAGAGCAAGTAAGAACTGAAGCAACAAATGATCTACATTATAACCATTTAATAACCTATGGAAAGATTCCTTCATTTTGATGTTTAATATTATTAGTGATAATTTTCTTTGGTGCAAAGATTTTAGAAACCAAAACAAAGTGAATTCATAAGAGGTGGGGGAAACAACAAGACAGAACTTTGATAGTATAATATTCAAAGGGAAATAATAGAGAGAAGGCATACAAGATAAGTCCTGGCAAAGAACAGCAAATTCTCAAGGGATATAAAACCGCAACCCCTAAGGAAAGCACGACAAATGAGCCACACTTCAAATTCACTGCTAATATCCATTTCAGAGGATGAATTTGTTCCTTCAGCTGCTTAAAAATAATCAAATTAATCTAGTTTTTTTTTCACACCAGTAAATGTGTCTTTGACAACATGCTCTCTTTTTGGGGCTCTCTAATACAGGACATTTGTTAGGTTCCACAATCTCATTGCAAAGATTAGACCAAATCTATACCTTTAAGTACAACTAGAACCCAACATTCACTCACTTATTCATAAACTAAAATATTAAACATGGGCTGCACCAAATCATTCACTTTTCAACTATGGCATAGCCAACACTAATTTTTGGATTTGCATATTTTTTGAAGTATCTAATTGGTTTTTGAGATCTCTCTATTGTTTTATGGTGTTCTCATATGTTCACTCCTTTACACCACGCACCCAAGTCGCTATGTTTGGGGTCATTTGACATGGTGCACGGGAAACTTGGGTGACCAGATCAGGTCATTTGACATGGTGTATGTATGCTATGCTTGGAGTCATTTGACATGGTGCATGGGAAACTTGGGTGACCAGATCAGTTTATAACTACTTGAGTAGGTGTGTTTGGGGTCATTTGACATTGGCCTAATAAGTTGTTAGCTGTTGAGTTTATACCTACATGAGGAAAATTCTAACCAGATTCACTTGAGACCATATATTCAAGCATCCAATCCTTACATCTTCTTATTTTTCATTTGTTTATTATTTATATAAAACTAAACAGATCCACTATATAAGCACCAAGGCATTAACAAAATTTTCATTTTGTTTCAAGTATTTTCCAGCTCTTTTATGGTACTTGTTTGGCAACATTACAACCAGGATCTAGGCATCAAGATGCTTATTACATCTCCAGCAAACCCACATGGGTTTTAAAGCCACTACTAGTAGTGATCATGGAAGATGAAAATGACAGCCTTTCTTTAAATCTGACAAGGCAAGGATAACCTCATTTGACAAGTTCCAAGCACAAAAAATAGACCCAGTTCACCAGATTTACACAAAACAGAACAAAACTAGCACACTCATAAAAACCACATCCTATAGGTTCCAAACCAAAACAAAACAAGCAAGCCCATAAAAATTTATACCCACATCAGATTTTTTAAGGCATTGATCATTGAACAAAACAGACCCAAAAACAGACCCACATCAGTTCTTTATTTGTTAGATCTAATAATTAACAACGTTAAAAAAAGCCATTTCTTAAATCACGATATACTACATGAACAGATATGAGAAGCCTGAGAGAAAATTTGAGTTCTTCATATTTGTTACCTTTCCTTCCTCAATAAGTTCTTGGAAAGCCCTCAGTTGCTACACAAACGGCACACTTGACCTCCATTTTGTAGGATCGTACGAAAACTTCAGATTTTTTTAAAGGCATTGATCATTGAACAAAACAGACCCACATCAGTTCTTTATTTGTTGGATCTAATAATTAACAACGTTAAAAAAAGCCATTTCTTAAATCACGATATACTACATGAACAGATATGAGAAGCCTGAGAGAAAAATTGAGTTCTTCATATTTGTTACCTTTCCTTCCTCAATAAGTTCTTGGAAAGCCCTCAGTTGCTACACAAACGGCACACTTGACCTCCATTTTGTAGGATCGTACGAAAACTTCAGATTTTTTTAAAGGCATTGATCATTGAACAAAACAGACCCACATCAGTTCTTTATTTGTTGGATCTAATAATTAACAACGTTAAAAAAAGCCATTTCTTAAATCACGATATACTACATGAACAGATATGAGAAGCCTGAGAGAAAAATTGAGTTCTTCATATTTGTTACCTTTCCTTCCTCAATAAGTTCTTGGAAAGCCCTCAGTTGCTACACAAACGGCACGCTTGACCTCCATTTTGCAGGATCGTACGAAAACTCACCAAACAATGCCATCCATGCATATATACTTGTTCTTCCCCACAAATTATTTTCAACAGATAAATACCCACAACTTCAAAATTTCATTAAATATTGCTAAGAAATTAGGCACTGCATGCATATCCCATTCTTCAACAAACCCATTCTTCAGATCTAACCCATTCTTCCAAATAATAATAACCCATTACCCACGGCTCTAGCATTTTGCAGCTAATAGAATACTTCTCAAACATTCAAACAAATCTACGTTAAAATACTCCTCAAACATTCTCATAAAAATAAAAAAAAAAACCAAAATCAACCAATAGAGAACACAACAGAGGGAAGAAAGAAAATATACCAAAACGGAAATATGTTATAATCCCTTGGATCCGAAAGCACTTCCATCGTTCGGTGAACCGCGCGATCAAAATGAGATGAACGAGAGCCGCGCGATCAAATTCAGTTTCCGAAAAATACAAAATCGCTAGCGCTCGAAGAGAGAGAGAGAGAGAGAGAGAGAGAGAGAGAGAGAGAGAGAGAGAGAGAGAGAGAGAGAGAGAGAGAGAGAGAGAGAGAAGATGCGGGGGGGGGGGGGGGCGGCACTAAGTAGTAAGTAGGGTTTTTTTTGTTAGTTTATACAACATGGGTCCTGGATTTAAAGTCCGGTACCCGGACCGGATTAATCAAGTTTTTTAAATCCGGATATCGGCTCAGATTTGACCCGGGCCGAAAACCGGAACCGGAATCCGGTATATATATATACCGGGCCGGGCCGGATGAACAGTCCTAATTGTAGTATTACTCCCTTCCCAAACATTAGTTAAAAAATAAAACACTTTTAAATTTTAAATTTTTTCATCTAATTATTACAAATTTTCCAAACTCACAAACAAAACACAAAAAATTAACACCACTTTTTAAAATTTTAAAATAAAAATAATATTAAAAAATTAGTATTATTGTAAAATTTTTATATCTTTTTGAAGGAAAAATCTAGTTGCAAGTATAATTATGTACTAATATATGCACTAATATAATGTGATTGATTAAAAAATAAATTTTATTAAAAATAATATTAATTTAAATTTTAAATATAAAAAAATTAATATTAATACATAAATTAATACACTACTTTAATTATACGTAATAAAAATCTTTTCGAAACGCACGATAGGCGTAGGAAATATTTGAGTCATTTGACTATAAAAATGAATGAGACAATATATGTGAGTCAGTCAAATTATTTGTCCATACACCAAATCTATCGTCACGGCCATGATTAACGTAGAACGATACAGCTGCTAGCCTTTTGCCATTGGAAGATTCCGTCCCATGCCCCATTCGCAAGAAGTGAGGCATGGCCACCACGTGGCTTAATTACATGCATGCATTAACTTCGCACAGAAAGCGTTGAATATTATTTATGGGCTTCTGGAAACTATGCATATTAATTAACCTGGAAAAACAGAATTGAATATTCCACTGTTCAACTTTAAACGCCAGCTTTTTTGGAGTCTTTAACGTATCGCGGACTCCATCCGTTTGATTATTTGGCTATTCAGAAACATTGAATGCTAGTTTTGTAGTTTATTATTCCATGCATTGAACAAAGCTCCCTCCCCCCCTCCCACTGACTTTGACCTCAGTACTGTAATGACTAATTTTGGTAAGAGTAAAAGTAATATGCGTGTCACAAGGGACAAGGATCACCATGCATCGATCTTGTAGTAGCTAGGTTTCTTGGATATCCTCATCATGGCAACAAGCTGCTGCTTATGAGTGATATAGCTAGCTCTTTCCCTTCTTCTCAGTTATCAGCAATGCAGTAGTGAAATAAAGGGGGCATATATCCAAGCATTGAAATATTCCTTTGCAAATTTTTATGTTTGTTTGAGAGGTCTAGATTTAGCCATGCATCAGATTACATCAGTAAATACCAATTAAAGAGGTAATTCAATTGTTAGCATTATATATTAAAGGAGTAGGTCTTCCTTTGACTGTGTTCTAATTGTCCTGCATAACACACCATTGGTGCAACGCAAATCATGATTCCGTACTCGTTATTTTTCCTTCTTTTTTCAACCAAGGCAAAATAGAGGAGGATGATCAAAGGATATTGGCTTCTTTGTCTTATTGTATATATGCATTTCTGTGACTGTAAGTTCTGCTCATGTGGGGCTCAAAGATTTGGAGACAAGACTTTGTTTATTTCTTCTTGACTTGCTCAAATTAGTTGGTACATGCGTCATAAACTTAATTACTTAATTTGGTGCAGCTTTTGAATAATCAAATCAAACTGCACCAAATGATTAATAACTATATATGAAAATGCTGAAATTTTCAGGAGTCAGTGACAAAACATTTCAGCATCTTTCTGATATTATTCCTTTGGATCTAAATTTGTTGATAGAAGCATGTTCATTAATGGCGGTTCTGTAGCAATTCTAGGAACTAGGATTGCTCTTCAGGAGTAGAAATAAGTTTTCCAACTTCTCAATCCGAGTAAAGGCCGAGGTCTTGGAGAACTGTTCAACCTTGTTTGAGTACCTCTCAAAAAGTTGGTCAAGGAGCTCAGCTCCAGAGTGTTCGCATAAGATGCCTTCCATTAGCGCTCTTACATGACCAATGCACAATCGAACATCTTCAAGATTGCTAAGGTTTGGTGGGTAGTTTATTTCCTCTGACTTCTCAATTGTAAGATGCTCGATATTTGAGAGCACTCCTTTTACTTCGTTGCCAGTTGGGATAAAAATGGGTAGATTAAATGAGTCCACAAGAGCTTCACTTACCAGCCCCTGCATGCATGTTTTTATGGAGACAGAATTAGGAGAACTGTCAAATAAATAAAAAATAAAAAATAAAAAAACAAACCTACCCATATGATAATACAAATTTGCAGTTGAGAGACTGATCTCCAATTGCTTGACTGATATATGTAGATAGTTCAGTGCAGAGAGAGAAGGACGGAGATCATGCAAAAAAACACTCATGTGAAGTCCACAGGTGGAAGTGATCAAAATCTTACCTCTTTGGCCATATCTGCAAGCGCAAATCCCAAAACTTCAAATACTTGCATGATAATTGACTCAGAAGGAAGGGTTCCCTCTGGGCTGCAAGGCATGAGAATTGCCATCAATCCATGGCTGGTCAATTCTCAGGAGGTTTATACTCGAGAATCTTTGAAAGTAAGCTCTGTTGCTTCTATTATTGTTTGGACAGAGGCAAAGGAGTTGGGTCCAACTGAACATCCAAGATCCGCAATTCTGAAGACTTGTTGGTTTGCAGCTTTCAATTTGTTTTCGACTGTTAGCTTCTCTTGGATGCTATTGCTTAATAAGATCTTTGCACGATCTGATCCCTTTCTCTGTGTTCAAGTAGTACAATGGAAAGCTTGGTTTTAGAATTCACCTTGATCATAGATTCATAGTAAATTAGCACACACCCAAAAAAAAAAAAAAATGAAGAAGAAGAAGAAAAAATGAATCTAAAAGGGAATCGAATCGAGGAATGAAGAGAGACGAAAGTAGACGACAGTAAGCACTTAAAGAAAAGTCCAAATCACCTATGAGTTTATATTCCAAAAAACTACTCTCCATGTTACAATTGGAGCCCATGAAATCATTATGAAGGAAAGAATTTCTCATTCCCATGCAACGTGTAATTCCATTCATCAGTTGAGTACTAACACAGTCTACACGTACAGGTTGGAACTTTGACAAAATTTTCAGCTTTTTTTCATTCTATGATTCAGGTTAACCTAAACATATATATTATGGTGGGCTTCACAAACAGTTACTATGTTAGTTACATTCACTTGACCACATGAGAGCTCATGCTTTCATCGAAGCTAGCTTTCACCTCATTTACTTTTTCATCTGCATTTACTCATGTAGGAAGAAGAACAGACAGACCTGTTGCTTGGAATTGTGGGTGTAACTGTTGGGGCCCTCTCCACCGTTCATTGCGATTGAGTACTCCCCCATCACTTCTCTGTATATCACACTTTCAGTTCTAGCTCGTAGTGGGAGTGTTGGATCCTGATGATCAGTCTTTTGTACATATATAGTGCGAGCAATCTTTGGGATTCCAAAATGTCAAACAAGGTATAAATTATTTGTGAGCTTTGAGACCGCAGAGATGGTGACAAAGGGAAAACACACTTTCATGCAAAGACAAAATCAACCCGGCCTGCTTCTTATTACATCATCTGCTTGCACGAGAATGATTCTGATCACCACCATTCACCAACAACATCCAGTAAACATGTATATGGTGGACCAGAATAAGATCACATGCCGAATCATCCCTGATTAAAGAGCTCATGCATGATGATCAATACGACTAGGTACGTAATTGATAGGTCGACATCGATCGAGCATGCAGCATGCAGGCAAACACATATGACTTAGGTTGATAGAATATGCATGGTTGAGGCTAGCTGCCGGCCATGACGTTATAATTAATTAGATCATCAGGCTCCACCCAATTAGGTCCCAAACCCAAAATTATGAATGACCAAACTAGCAGATCCACATTGGTGGCCGGCCGCTTGCAACTTAACGTTTCGAGCAATCAACTTATCACCTAGCTTTTTCCTTTGAAAAGGTTGGTTTTTAGAATCATTCCAGCTTCAAGAACACGACGCTTGTAAGCCTTGGACTTATATCTAATACTTTTCATTTAAGAGTACAAAATGAACAACGACCAATAAAACAAAACAGAAATTATATTTGTAGTGGTGAACAATGTAAATATTCTGTAATTATTTTGAAAATAAATAAATGAATATAAAATTTCCATAAAAGAATTAATTTTTTAATAATAAATTTCATTATTTTTTAAAATAATTATATAATAATTAGATATTTTATGATTGTATATAGCATTACTCCTCCTCTCATTTACGTGATCAAGGAATATATAAAGGCCCGGATCCAGCTAGCTTGTTATTGGATCTGTTGGCTCTTATCTTCTTCTTCTTTTTTTTTTTTGTAGATTATTAGTTGGATTATATTCAAAAAAAAATTTCAACATTCTCACTTGATCGACCAAGAAATACAGGCCTAAAATTAACGGATTAATGTTTGGAAAATGAGATCATGAGAAGAAGATTTTATGAATAGTAATGCAATAGTTTTGATTAAATATTTATTGAATTTTGAAAAAAGAAATTAGATAAATAGTTGAATAAAAAATATTATAAAATTAAAATATTATTAAAATATTATTTTTTAATATTATTTTTATTTTAATAAATTTGAAAAAGTTGATTTTTTTATTTTTTATTTAAAAATTTAAGAAAATTATAATAATTAGTTTGAAAAAATTATAATAATTAGTTGGGAAGTGTTTGCATTTAAATAAATTTAAAAAAAATAAAATAGATTAAAATTAGATAAAATAAGATAAGAAAAAATGAAAATTATTTTTAAATATCTGGATTCATTGCCCACGTTTTTATTTTATATATTTTTTGGGGCTGTCTCGCCTGCAATAATTAAATTGTTATTGGGGCTCCACCCCAGCCCCCACCACTGCATCCTATTCTTATATTTAATTTGATGCAATCATTTAATTAAAATAAAAATCTACAAGTGCGCGCGTGCCCCATCCACCACCATATATTATTATTATTATTATTATTATTATCCTTTAGAAAAATGCAAATGCCATTGGGCCAAAAGCTCCATTAATTCACTGCTTAAACCCATTCATTTGATCAGTTGAATTTTCATTTTTCACTGTAAAATTAAGCACAAGAGCCCACCAAACAGTTAGCTAGCTAGCTGTACGTACGTGGCCTCGAACTCTTGTCGATGATTAATGTACAGGACATTGGATCGTCCTCATCGTACACAGGGATTCAAGATTTAAATCGTCCTTATTTTGCCTCATGTCCAAGTTGCGAGTAGGATCATTTAATTTGCATGTGACATGAATCCCACCGACAACTACGTACATTCTTCGAGGCAAACTATATAAGAAAATGTTAATATAGGAAAATTACATAAGCGACAGGCATCATGCATGTCACATTTAATTCAAGCATGGTAGCTAGCAGATCATAATTCATGATGAGTCATAATTATATGGACTTGGAATATACCCACGAACTTGTGTTTTATATATCCTTTTTGTTTGACTTTGCATTGAAGTTGCAGCTAGCACTAATATATATTATTTACATATTATATATATATATTTATTTATTTATCTTCAGATGAATTATTATTGTCTAAATTATTAAAAAAAAATAGTCATAAATAGTATGGATTTGAACATTAAACTTAAAACTTGCTTAATGTATTAATATTGATCCAAGTCCCAACATGTGTATATATAATAAAGAAAACCATATCACCTCTTCTTTCTCCTTGTCTTTTGTCTTGGTTATTGTATGAGTTCTGTTTCGCATGAATGTTTTGCTCCCCAAGTGATGATGCAATACACATGCCGACATGCGCATCACAAAGGACAGTGGAAAGGCACGGAAAGTAGTAGTGTCCGAAACCCCACGATTAATCTTGGTGCCCTAGTAGTACTTGTCCATGTTGACGAGGAGGACAGCGAGTCATTCCCCATGTACGTCCAAAAATTCCATGAAATTTATATGGTTTATTTATTTATTTATAGATATAGTTTGAATAGTGAGGTGAGGTGAGGTGAGGTGAGGTGAGATGAGATGAAATTTAAATAAAAATAAATATAATATTATTTTTTTAATATTATTATTATTTTTAAATTTTAAAATATTGAATTGTATATTATAATTTGTGTGAAAATTTAAGGAAATAATAAAAATAAAATTAGATTGAAACACTTTTACTGTTTCAACGAACAAGACGAAAATTCAACCTCTTCTAGTCACCATTAACAGCTAGCTGGCTTAGCTACTGAGGGATTCTTTGATCAGCGGCCCCACACGCATTCACAGCGAAAATTCGCGTGTCAAAAGCAGACATCAAACAATGAACATGCACTTTCTCAACCTTTTCCCAACCATTCAATCCCCGGCAGGCAATACGCGCATTCACAACACATACAGCCCACCACTGACCAGTGACCACACCTTTCCCCAGTTTCTATCTATCATGCGACACGCACACGATATTTTTAATCGCTTCTGCTTTTCTATCTAAGCTTTTAGGCTTCCATTGACTTGTTTTTATAAGTCACTCCCTATATAAATTCCCACCCTTAAATCTCCCCCTCCAAACAGAGTAAATACCAGTTTTCTGAGTTAATTCACCTCTCTCTTTCCCAAGAATTTTCTTCCTGTTTTAAGAATATGGGGAACTATATTTCATGCACTCTTGCCACCCCTTTGATCAAGAATAAGAGGGCAGCCAGGGTGATCTTTCCCGGTGGTGAAGTCCGACAGTGCCGCGAACCCGTCAAGGCCGCCGAGCTCATGTTCGAGTGCCCAAACTTCTTCCTCGTCAATTCCCAGTCCCTTCACATTGGCCGGAGATTCTCCGCACTCAGCGCCGACGAGGAGTTAGAGCTTGGCAACGTTTACGTCACGTTTCCTATGAGGAGAGTGAATTCTATAATCACGGCAGCGGATATGGCGATTGTTTTCATGGCGGCCAACTCGGCAGCTAAGCGGATATCGGGTGGAAAAGTCAGGATCTTGCCGGAGTCCGGTACCAGTGGTAAACAAGAGGAGGCCTCCTCGTATGCGGAGGCGGCGGCGGCAGTGGAGGAAAGCGAGGTTCGAGGTTCAAGGCTGAGTTTGGAGGACGGAATTGAGGGGCTTTCTGGGCTAGAGATGAAGTATAGGTTATCGGTATGCAGATCAAGGAAGCCAGTATTGGAAACGATAAAGGAAGAGCAAATAATTTCAAGATAAGATTATAAATATGCATGTATTTAGGTAATTAATTCACAGGGTACGTAGGATTCATATCTAATTAATGTTGATGATATAGTGAATATTCATGAATTTGCTCTTAATTATTTTTTGCCTGGAGCGGAGATGATTGCTGTTTTATTTATTTATTTAGGGGTTAATTAGTGCATGGGTAATTACTAATTATGCATGATGGCAAACTCGTAAAACTTGATGTTGGAATTTGATCGATGCGTATTGGTATGTTATGTTTGGGTTGCTGGTAGACTAATAGCTTGTTTGTACAGTGAGATGATATGAGATTATTTTAGATAAAGTTAAAAGTTATATTAAATATTGTTCGAATATTATTTTTTAATATTATTATTATTTTGATATTTGAAAAAGTTGAATTGAGATTGGAAAAAATCGAATTGTTTATTATATTTTATGTAAAAATTTGATAAAATTGTAATGAGGAAATAAGAGTGTTTATCCATCCAAACAACCTCCAAATGTGGCATAATTATATATTCAAGTGAAACTTATATACCCAACCACTGATGGTGGTGATTCAATAGTTCATGAGTTTGGCAATGGGCTAGGTCCTTAGGTTGAATCCCACAATTGGAAGCGTTCAGGATTATTGGTAACTCATTGGCTTATGAATCATTGATGTCCTCGTGGCCGGGGCTAAGGTCAGACTATGGCTTAAGTCCGACTTGTAGGGTGCGCAGTTCTTGTCGTTTAAGCCCTTCTTGTTTGGCTCCCAAGCAGGTTAGGTGCTACTATAGTCATGTCCTGATAAGAAAGCCATATTTAGTCGCCCCCTCCAATCATTTTTCCACCAAAAAAAAAGAAAAAAAAAAGTGAGACTTAATTATCCCCAAAAAAAGGCATTAATTAATTGGGTTCTTTTTTTACCCTAAATGTTGGTAAAATTTGTGAAAAGAATTGTTAGCATGGAATTTAGATTTCTATGTCAATTTTATTTTTGTTTAGTGATGTGATTTTTCGTATTGAATTTTATTATTTTAATCACATGGATCGGTTATTTTAATTACTCAAATGGAAAATCACTTAAAAATATGTCACATAAAAAAATCATAAATATGAATGATAGAAGTAATAAGATGAAAAATAAAATTTATTAATTTATTTTATTAAAGTAAAACTATTCTTAAATATTAGTAAGCTGGTTGACGTAGCACATTTTAAGTAGTTTTATAAGTTAATAAATTAATTAATTAAAAGTAACTTAAAACTTGATGAATCGATCAATATTGACCCTACCTTCGTTAATTATCAACAATTTTACCAGCAGATATTTTTGACCGCCGGCCAATCAATTATAGTGTTGACTAATAGTCATAAATTAGTCGGTTCATACGTTTGATTTCCTTTTTCTTCTTTTTATCATTAGATATTTGCATTCGAAGAAATTGAGGAGCCATGAGGACTACAACAATCGCTATATATAGGTGATAAATTTCTCAATAGGATATTAATTAAGTATAGTACTTTACCGTTGAAATATACCATTCATCAGTTTTGTGTTTAATTCACTTAAAATACATATATATATATATACTAGGTCAAAGTAACGTGCAAAGCACGTTTGTCTAGTTGGATCAAACATGATTTTCATAGTATTATTTTGTGATTTACAAATTATAAAATTTGAATAATGTTCTTTTTTATATTAATAAATATTTTTTCATTTAAATTACACTCTAGTTTAAATTATTTTATGTTAGCCTTTGATTATTTTATTTTATTAATATTTAATTGTAATATTTTTATGTAGTTTTTATTGTACCTTTTTACTTTGTTGGACTTTTAATTTTGGGTGGGCTTTGTTTTAGTGGGTTTTCTTTTATTTTTGGGCCAAATTGCTTCAGTTTTCGGACCCAGTTCCCTTTCTCCCCCAAAAGGGCGCCGTTTGCTGCCCAGCCCTTAGGGCTTCTTCTTATTTCTTTCCTCCTGCTGGCGCCGCTGCTTCCTCTTTCGTCTTCTTCTTCTGTTGTTTTCTTTTCTTCTTCATCGCCGAAAAGTGTGGTGACACTTCTCAAAGCTACAAAGATTAAAAACATAAGAATATATGACGTTAATCATTAAGTCCTCACGGCCTTCAACGGATCTGGTATAGAGATAGTGGTTGGACTCGGCGGTGAATTTCTAACAGAGATGAGTGTAATCGAGGATCGTTCAATGAGTTGGATAAAAGAAAATGCGTAGCGTTTCCTTCCTGGTACTTCCATTTGTGGAATTGTAGTCGGGAATGAGATCTTAGCGAGTAAAGATCGGCAAGATCTCTGGGAGGTGTTGCAACCTGTAGCTAAAAATGTTTACAATGCCCTTGATAGGTTGGACTTGACCAACGTTGTTCAAGACTTCCAGTACAAAGCCCACATTTGCTGGGTGTGCTCGCTAATTCCTTCCCTCCATCTTCGTGTACTTTCAAGGAAGACACTGGGTTTGGCAATATGCAGGTCATAGTTTCTGAAACTGGTTGGCCTTCTCGTGGAGATGAGAAGTAGAAAATCTAACTCATTCATTCGGGTTCGGTCGTTTTGGTTTCCAAGGAATTAAAGAGTGCAGCTCATGAAGTTATAATGTGCAGTCGTTTAGAACGTAGTTAAAGTTAACGGAGAAATACTGTTAAAACAAGAAATTCTGTTTAATACACACTTTTTATATATAGAAGATATATATATATATTAGGACAGGGCACATTTATCTAGTTTGATTAAACAGATTTTTTATAAAAATATTATAGTTTTTTTTTTAAAATTTGATTAATGAATAATTTAATGCATAGAGATAAAAAAAAAGTAAATTTTAGAAAATATTTTTAGATAATGATAAGTCGGTAAGTATAATAATTACATATTTAGCTACATTAGAAAATAAAAAGATTAGTTTAAAATTAAAATCAAGATACATTATAATAATATAGATAAACAAAAATAGCATTATTGCCACTATAATAAATACTACTACTACACTTAAAGAACACATAAGATTTGAGATTTTTTTTAGATGTTAGACAATAAATCCAAATCATGTTTTTTTATGTAATTTCTTTTAATCTCAACATATTTGAATAGATTTATTCAAATCTGAGTGTTTTTCTTTGTGAGAAATTTCTTTTTGTTTTGTACTTGTTGTTCTCTATTGTTTTTTTTTCTACAGATCTGAACATTTATACTCAGATATCTGAGATCTGAGTGTTTTAAAAAAACGTGTGAGATGGTGGATTTGAGGGGTGTAGATAGAGAGGCAGACATTGAAGAGTGAGAGAGAGGTTCGAGACGAGAGAGAGAGGAAATTGAGAATGAGAGAGAAGGGTTGAAAAAAATAATTGTATTCTTAAAACAAAAAAATAACGGACTTCACCCAAAAAAAATTAACAGATATATATATATAGATATATATAGTACTTTTTATTATCTGATATTGTTATCATTAAAAGGTCTGATTTTTTTCGATTTATTTGAGTTTAGGATGAGTTTGCAGATCGATCATAGAAATATGTATATATACAGCGATATATGTACGTGAAAAATATGAGATATTGATCCTAAAAATGAAAAAATAAAAAATAAAGGACGACGGCTCTGATCTCTCCAAAAGGCAAAAACTGGTTTACCTTCAGGTCAATTGTACAACGCGTGCAGGTGAGCACACCCAAGCTTTACAATTTACGCACGTAAATCGACCAAGTTTGACCCCATCCTCTTTCAAAATAGACGAGAAGTTCATGCAGTACTTGTTCACATTTTTCTAAGAATCTTAATTAAAAGTGATGCATGTGGCATATATTAATCTTCAAACTCTCTATAATTCTATAGTGTTTGGTGGAATTAGTTAATTAGACATGATTTGCCACATTTCTTTACAACTATATTCCACCATACTGTTCCATAACGTAATTTAAAAATAAGAACAAATTAATAAATCAAAAATTTTATGTGCAGTCACTTTTATAGACTTTTTTGTACACTCTAGTAATATGATTGGTTGTGTATTAAAAAAAAATTAATTCAGCCAATCATATCAGTGGAGTGCGCAAGAACATACAAAAGTATATAACATTACTCATAAATATTCGCTTTAATTAACATGACATCCTATGTTGATAGGATAAGAGTATCACATGCTTGTATTCTAAAAATACCTAATAATAATAATTCATCTTATATCTCCTTAATTAACTCGTTGTTCGAACTTGAAACTCTTAAGTGAGAAACATATTAAATGAGTTTTATAATATTTATTATTATTATTATTATTTATCTTATAAGACAACATTAAATAAGTAATAAATATCTATAAAACTCATTTTATTTATCTATTTTTCTTTTGCTTGATACTCTTAAATTCGGACAAAACCTCAAAAGAATCTAATCCTTAAAGCAGTTTGTGTCCCAGTAGAAAATAGAAATCAAAGTCTCCATTAGAAACTGTCCAGTAACCAAAGCTATAGACTTTACAGGAAGGTTATCTCAGACTTATAATTTTCCTTGGTCAATGAAATAAACTTATAATCGGGGGGGGGGGGGGGGGGGTGGTGTTGTGGAATGCGTCATCCCAACAAGTTGTTAAAGTTATCCAATGCGCCTGGGCAAGTACAATGGCATGATGGTTCTGCCGGGACAGTTTTGAGTGCAACCCATTTAGCTTCCCCGCATGCTGGTGAAATTATGTTCCATTGTACCAGTTTATAGTTTCATGTCCGAACAGTTAATGGGTGCCACATAGCAGTAGATGATGTACCAGTTTTGAACATTTTATTCCTGTAATCCTCCCTTAGGCTTAGTGCATTATGTTATTTATTTTTTGCTGAAAAAGAAAAAGGATTGGAAAACATCGAAAATGCAAAAAGAATGACAATGACAGAGTAATCATATAAGTTACCACCTTAAGCTCCTTTAGTTTGTATTTTAATGCAATTTGGAATGGCTAGTGCCTTTTACTTGATTGCAAGAACGATAATTCTAGCAATACAGATAAAGTTATTGCATAATGAGATATGACAGATCACTAAGCTTGTACAAGTGTGGTCATGATTATCTTGGATGAAATCAAGTGCTCTAGCATTCAAGATTCATTAAAGATAGTGGTAGGAGTTCCATTACCTCCCATCATTACTTTAACCAAGAGATATTTAATAGCACTTAAGAGCATACTCTATAAAAAGTAATGAAAATCAACCTCCTCATGATTCAATGTCATGTCCATGCTATATTTTGATGTCTGAATGAAAACTCTTACAGAAACAAAAACACAAATTAACTGCTTAATGAATTACAGGCAATGAACAATTATGGCCCTCCCAAATTTACTTTCGATAAGTCTTCAAGAGGAACTTTTTCATGTTCATTCCAAAGCATAAATACATGCATATAAAACCACATAAGCGACACGATATGAAACACAAATAAATAAAACAAAAAACAGATCACTGATACGAACACCATTTGTCAAGAAAGGCGAGAGGAGCATCTTTGACAAACTTGGGTTGTCTCATATGTGCAGCCTGGATTATATAGACAGCATTGTTCCTAACTACACAACACCGGCTACAATATGCTATATAGGCATACAGGAAAGAGGAATGTCTTTGAAAAACTTGGGTTGTTCCATATCAGCTTACAAGCCTGGTTATATTTTTACATACATTCATACAACAGAAATGTTCCCAACTATCTGAGACCGGCTACATACAGGAAAGTAGAAAGTCTAATCCTGCCGCCAAAGCCTCAAGAGTGCAGCATTTGTTATTGCACAACTACATGTGTCAAGAACTTTAACATGTAATCATCATATCAACAGCTTATTGTACTCTCATGTCCATGTCATCGAAAACATCAAAGATCTCCGAATCTTCCTCACAAGGTAATTCAACCATACGAAATTCATCAGCCACCAAATTACTGCAGAAAATAGCAACAATTGAGCCAAAAACTACCAATGACAATTAAAAGGGTACACAGTATTAACAAAAAATAGCCTACCTTAAACAGCACAAACGAAAACTCACAACCCGTTTTAGTTTCCTGTTGTAGAAGAAGAAGTTGAAAGACCATCTGAAAAGAAAATAAGTGCGCCCAAGTCATATTGCAAATCTGTAGACTAACACCAATTAAGGATCAATCAAAACGTACATGGCTCCCCTCTCCAAAAATGGATCAGCATCAGAGTCTGGATTGTAACTGTAAATTTCGCATTCTGTTAACTTTACAACCTGCATCACAAGATATCATAAAATTGTCACTGGGTATGAGTTGCATTCACTCCTTTTTTTCTTTTTCTTTTTTTGAAGACGTGGAACTTCACCAAAGTAGGGCTCTTTGGACCCACCCCTTTGGAATAAACTCCAAATACAACCCCACCCACTAGAAGTCTGGAACTTTGTATCAAGTAATCTAGGGAAACTCTTAGAATGGAATCAAACCCAAAATGCCCGAGTCTACAGCTCATCCCAGGCCCGCCTTTTGACCACAAGTTTGTACCCTAAGGGGTCAATTCTCTAAACTAAGCTCACCTCATCCAAAGCCTTGTACAAGGCCTCCAGCAGAGAACTGCTCCCATTGGTCTCAATCCATTCCTGCAATTGAATAGACCAACAAACCAACAATACGGGTCATGCAGCTATTTCTCAAAATAACACTAATCACCAAGTCATATAAACCACTATGCATCATCATATCTAGAACATACAAGCAAAAGAAATGAGCAACCACTTTCCTCCAATTCATGCAATAAGTAATCAGAACACTACACATATTTATTTCAGACAATGGCAACCATCTCTAGAAGTAAATCGGTAGCTCTATAGTTCTTTCTAATTCAGGTATTAACCTATCAGACAACCATACCATACTTCATAAAAAGTATCCAGTCTATATCCCAAAGTATGATAATGGTGCTTAATCATGGGTAAAGTACTAAGGTGATACTTCAACCAAGGAAGAAATAATTAGTAGCGTGAAAAAGATTAGTTGCAGAAGGCACGAAGTGCACCCCAAACTAACATCTATTTAGGATCATAAGTTCATGGGTCATCCAAGAACATGTAGATTGGGGTGCACATGACATTTAATAGGTTGAATAATATTAAAAACTAATATAGCACTAGCTAGACAAAAAGTAATATTCATAGAAACCTAACAAACATTATCATGGCAATACCTTTGAGGCTTCAAACATGTAGGTATCAACAATTTGCTTAAAAATGTCCCAGCTTTCCTCTGTGAAGAATTGGTGAGCTTTCACTGTACTAGAAAACCCCAACGATGTAGGCAACATAATAACATAAGGAAACCATAGAAAAGACCACAGCAAATCATCTATAGTATGCATATGATAGGAATAAGATGAGTAAATAAGCCAACCGTAAGAATGACCACATTATACTTGGGAAATGGAGAGATTTGAACTCTCAGCTCCTTCCAGAGCAACAGTCCTCTAAACTGTCTGTCAAACCATTTGACAACACTCCCACAGCAATCAGGACAGGATTATTTAGTGGGTTGCCAAGTCGCCAAATAAGCTGACCATGGCATTACCCGTAATCCTCCTTTCAGGCATATGTTAAATGAAAATGTCTTTATACAACATAACATACAGAGATACCTGAAGTCATAATCTGGATACATGTGATTGAGTGTAAGCACAAGGTAGATCAATGTCTTTCGGCTGGAATGAGCAAAAATAAAAACCAGTCAAAGAAACATAAGAGATAACCTACACTTTCCAAGACAAATATAGCTAACATTTCCACCTGGTTCGGCTCAACAAGAAATCAGATGGCGAGGAAGAGTCAGTGTCTGAAGAATTCCCGAGATAATCAAGGATCTGAAGTAAAAAGTCAGAATCAAGCACAAACACAAAGTCCTAAAAATAAATAACAAATCAAATCTGCTGTTGAATATAAAAAAGACATGTAAGACAAAATAATTAAGAAATTTATCTCTTTTTATTCAACAAATAAAGAGGAGAAGAGCTTTTTTTTCCTCCTTTTTGGCCTTCTTCTCTGTAGAAATTAATACTAGGAGAAAAGATACTCAGCTTAGATGGTATATCCAATAGGACAAAGAATCCTAACAGCTGAAAAAAGAATGGGAAAAATCTAAAAGGAAAAGGAAAAAGTAGAAAATGTTTTAAGGAAGTTGTCCATCATAATAATCAAACCTGCAAAATATTTAACATGCCAGATTTACCTCATTCTCCAAGCTGACAGACAGTTTCTTATCTGTTCCAGTGTGTTTGCCTAAAAAGAAACAAAAGAGAACTAAGTCAATCTTGAATTAATAGCAAATACTTTTATAATTTTTTTAAAAAAAGTAGTAAACTTGTTCTTACATGAGTAAGCCTCAAGGCATCCTTTAATGGTACTGTCTCCAAGATTTAAATGAGTCAAGAAATCATTTAATCTGAAAAAAATATTATAGAGAAATAAATATTAATGCTGAAATCGGAGAAAAAGGTGGACTTATTGAAGTCAAGTAAGTAGAGTTTAATTCTTTTACTTAGATATTAAACAATTACCTATCCAGAGGAGTGTATTCTAAGAACTTCATGGTGAGTATACTGCCAATGATTGCAATGATTTTGATCCAGTAGGTAATATACTAACACTAAAATCTCCCAGGGATCCTGTTCGATAAACAACAACTATGAACAAATGGAAAAGGTTATACAAAGAAAGAACCATGAAATAGAGCAGTTTAGCTTCTGGAAGCTACTAGATTGCAAAATGTTGGTCCTCAACGGCATGTATTTTTTTTTTTTTTAAATGTGTAAGATAAATTTTATGAACGATGGAAAAGTTTATTATCCCGAGACACAGGAAGTATACATAAATCCACTCAACATACAACAGCAAGCATATTTTATTTTTGACAACAGCAAGCATATTAAACAACTATAAGATCTTGAAATCCAAAACCGAAACAGTTCCTGAAACTTTTTTTTTAATAGGTATAGTTCCTGAAGATTTGACACAACCAGACCTAATTATTGCCTGCCACTCGCCAACTTTGTGACTTTGCCAATAATAACCGTAAAAATGATGACAATAATAATCAAGATAAAAACAAATTATGTAATATGAAAAAATGACTTTAAGAATAAGCACATCTTGATACTTGATTGGACAGACAATTTATCTATCATCAACCCTCATTATACAGTGAAGACCAATATCTAACCCTACCAACTTGATGCAACAAACAATAAAGGAGAAAAATAACAAGGAAAATGGAGAAAGAGGGAAAGTTTCTCTGATCGGGAATCATGACCTCCAACAGAATAATTTTTGTTCCCTTGTCAAATTCGTACCAAATGACTTTTCTCGCAATTAGAAGCCAACTGCTCACCATAAAGACAGACCACCATCAGCTATCATCATCACAACTAATAGAAGACCGACATTATTTCCAGTTGACAATACCCACATCACCACCACCACTATCATCTTCCATTCTTTCCCGATATCATTAAACCCATCTCCACAAATATCTTCAACCATCCTCACCAACATTTCTTCATGCAGCCGTCACCATTGACAAAACCCATTTGCCCCTTTGCTTTGTGCTCTCTCATTGCTCATTTGGTAGATATACGATGTGCCAAAATTTCCACCTGGGAACTCCGCCCACAACCCATGTCTTTCCAATTTTGTAATTCAAATGCATCGTCATCCATTATTAACCTCCTTTTGAAATAGAATATGGTGGCAACTGGGTATAGGTCAGCGGTTCCAAAGAAGGCCGCAATGCAATGATTCAACCCCCACGAAGGCAAATATTAACACTTCAACATTTTCTTCAATTATGAACCCAAGATTTTTGTTATCCCGCAGAACAAAATTTTAATCATTAGGCATCGGTCTCAGATTGCATTTAACTTCGGAGAAACAGACCAACATTATAGAATTCAGTGTTTTGGTAATAATACTGCACTACCAACTTCAAACTGTAAATAAATTCAACAAACAGGAAAAAAAAAATATACAAGTCCAACCTATAATCCCCTGTCAAACTACATCGTTGACTCTTAAATAACAACGACAAACGATGACCCACAAAAAAATATAGGTAACTTAGCACTGCAAGTGCTATAATAACGCAATAAACCCGAATATGTTCCATAAATCGGAGATTAATACAAAAAGAGAAAGAAAGAACAAACAGGAATGAAAAAACGACAGCGAAGCCGGAAAACAGACCGGATTAAACGAATTGAAAAGCAAAGGGAACAATTGTAAGTACCCGTTGAAGCAGAATTCTGTCAAACTGCTGGAAAGACTTGAGCGGGATTTTGGCGGATTTGGGTTGTGGCACAGCGGTTGATCCAAAAGGTTTTAACGAGCTCTAGATTTGAATTTTCTATATTGGTGGATTTTGATTCGGGATAACGAGACATATGGTTGCTGGGAACGGAGTTTCGTGTGCGAGCGGACTCGCGGCGAGCCGACCTGGCCCATTCAGCCCAATTCGGCCCAACTTTGGAAAAAGGGACGTAATATGAGATAAATAGCCCGTTTTACACCCAAAAGAAGGTTACAACTAGATATCTAGGCATACGAGTTCTTTTCCTCGGTTACCTCCTCCTATTTCTACACCGCACCTTTTGAGGTTTTTTATTTTTTATTATTATTTTTTTCCTTACTGTTAACCTAAACTAAAGCCGTGTGTTTTGCCTATTTGAACTCTATTTCAAAATCTTCCCTCCCCTCTGCCCGCATTATTCCCTCTACCAATCTCACTCGCATCTTCTATGTCTCCCACTGTTTGGGCCGTTGAGAAAAACGGCTAACTGAAAGCCCCATTGACCCAGCCCATATTGTGTTCAGCTTCTCTCCCTCTACCGTTGTCCATAGACATTGTTTGTAGCGTTCTCCACAGTCGAAACTTTGGATGTGTTTTTGGTTGTCTTCTGCATAGGTACGTCTTCTTTTTTATACCTAGTTGAATTCTTAACAAAGCCCTTAAAGGGAAAAGATTGTTGTTGCCCCTCTAATTTACTATGTAATACCATTTTCTATGACTTACCCACTTCTTGAGATTATATCAAAGGTAATTATTAAAGGAAAAAACATAATTATATTAATTGTAGAACTTTGGTCGACTCTAACGTTGTAAGTGGCGATTTAGCAGCTGAATGATGAACATGGGCAACTCGTGGGTGTTGATATTGAATAATGTGTTTATGTTGTATGTTTTTGTGTTGTTTTTGGATGTGTTTTTTATTGGTTTGTTGGATCTAAGGTTGGTTGCTGATTTCTCTGTTTGATGCTCAAGGAAAATTGTTTGTACCTAATATGAGACAAAAGAAAGAGTTTGTATAAAAAATGAAAAAGATTGAGCATTAGAGTGCACCAGCCTTCTACATTGATTTCATCGATCCGGTTAAAATAGTGTGATGGGCAAAGACGAAAATGGAAGGCCACCTAGGCTTCTACATCGATTTCACCGATCCAGATATGATACACATTGGTCATTTGGATACGTTGTTGTGTCTGATATTTTCATTTACTTAATGTATTGTTTATTTGTGTGTTATAGGAACATTATGGTCTCAAATATCCATACAACCCGCCATTTATAATGCTTCAAAATTCATATCCAAGTCTAAGCCTTTTATTTTTTAAAAATATTTTTTCGTATGTGCATTTGAGTATTTCTAACATCATGCCTAATTGTAGTATCCACCAACTATGCCACATTTTGGACCAACTAAGTCCTATCCTCCGTCGAGTAACATGGAGGAGTTGAAACAATTTCAAGAGCCTATCCAGGTAGATGCCTTTTAGTTTTTAAAAATCTTTTTTCGTACATGCATTTGAATATTTCTAACACTGCCTAATTGCAACATCTATCAACTATTGCACATTTTGAACCAACTATTCCCTACCCTCCGTCGAGCAATTCAAAAGTGTTGAGATGATTTCAAGAGCCTATCTAGGTAAATGCCTTGTATTTTTATTTTTTTAATCTTTTTTCGTCCGTGCATTTCAATCTTTCTAACACCTTGCCTAATTGTAGCATCCACCAACCATGCCCTACCCTCTGTCGAGTAATCCGGAGTAGTTGAGACAATCTGAAAAGACTCGTGATGCGTAAGTGATTCATCAACTTTGCATAATAGTGTTGAAAGTGAAAGAATATTGGAGGTACATCACACAACTGATCAAAGCTATCATATTACTAACGGTATTAGACTTTTAACCGATAAATTAACATCCAGTGTATATAATATAAATGTTAATCCTAGCCATTCATTTCCATTTTCGGAAACTTCATTTGACGTAAATAAAAAGGCAGAGGTGGAGGGGACTAATGAAGTATCAATGATGATGAATGAGTTGAAGAGTGTTGAACCCAATGTTTCAAGTTTCTTATAATTATAAATCTACACATGGATTTTGATGATAACAAATTAATTCAAAGAATAAAGTAGTCTCAAACTTAAGTTGTCCACACAATAGAGTCAAGCACATCAAGGAACCAAGTATGAGCAAGAAAGGAACAAATTCACATTAAAGTCATAGAGTAATGTTGTAAATCTCTTAAAAATTTAAAATTAGGATTAAGGCTCAAAATTAATATTTTATCATAAAACATTAAAATACATTTTCTACATGTGCATGAATATTTTGAAAATTAAATTTAAAAATTTTGAAAGATGATTGATTGTCATTTTTCACATATGAATGACATGATTAAAAGTTTGAATTTTGAAAATATTAAGATGATTGATTGTTATCTTTCACATGTGCATATTTTATTTGAATATTTTCAAAAGTAATTGATGATTTTCTTGACTTATGCAAAAGGTAGATGTCTTTGTTTGAAAATTTTGAAAAGTAAAGTGTGCTCCTTTTATCATATACAAAAAGTAAAAGATTAGGTTTGAAATTTTTGAAAAGTAAAGTGTGCTCATTTTGTCACATGCAAAAAGTAAAAAGATTAGGTTTGAAATTTTTGAAAAGTGAATGATGATGTCTTTGACATGTGAATCTTTTTAAATTTGAATATGAAGTCTCATATGCCTATAAATAGATCATTTGAGAGCTTCACATTCACAACACCAAGAGCATACAACTCTCATTCAAAGCTTTCATTCTCTCTTCTCTAAGCATTGAGCCTTAATCCTTTTTCATTTTGAGAGATATAGGTTGTGCTGTATTGTTCTTATTTCACTCATTGAGGAGTGTTTTCTGATATTCTACCCACTATCAATTCTTGTATCAGTAAAAGGGTGTGCATAACCCTTGTGCGCGTAGAAAGTGTTATACACAGGGAACAGTTGAATAATCACATGTAAGGTGATTGCAAGTGTAGAGGGTGTTCTACACGGATCTTTTGTAGTTGTGTTGTTCAAAGGTGTAATATGTTTCTATCTCCACCTGAAAGAGGTTGAATAGTGAATTTGGGGATCCTCAAGGGGTAGCTTGAGACGAGAACGTAAGCAGTGGGGCCGAATCTCGTTAACATACTGAGTTTGCTTTTCTCTTACCCTTACTCTTTATATTTATTGTTGTTTCGTATATTATTTATATTTTATATTGTATATTTGATTTATAATTATTATTTTTTAAATACAACTTAATTCACCCCCTTCTCTTGTGTTAGTCATCTGGGCAACAAAGAGCCAGTATCTTGTATAGAGTTTGCCATTGAGAAAAAGCTTCTGGACTATTACAAACAATATGCCAAGTAATTGGGTTTCGGTGTGAAGACATTTAGGACGAAAAGAGAGGCAGATAAGAGTGCAAAATATGTGACAATTGAGCGTGCGCATGGTGGCAAATACCATCCTAACCACAGTAATCATTCGAGGCCATGATCAACAATTAAAATGGATTGTAAGGTAAGGGTAAATGTTCACTTGGTGAAGGGGGTATGAGTTTTGACCACCATTGAGATTGCTCACAATCATAGTACTGTCAACCCACATAAGTTTATATTTTTCAGATCTCACAAGTGTTGTGGGATGAAATTGTGGAGAAGTTGTGAAAATGATTTTTTGTTGTGAATTTATGGGAATGAAATTGTGTAGCCTGTTGATTTCTTTAAAAGATTTTTGTAAAATATTATATGAATGTTGTTTTTCCTTATTAATATTATCCCAAAATGATCCAGTACCATTATTAGCCATCTCATAAATCATAAAATTTAACATCCATTACCATCTACATCCATAATGATATTCATAGAGAATATAGTGTTATAATCACAGTCTAAACCATCCATTTACAATCAACAGTAACACCATACATCTATAGTCTGAACTAACAAAAAACTATTACAATAGATAACTACTAATACAAACACAATAATATACATGCACATCTATTCTATATGATCTGCTTTCGAAATTCGTACTCTTACTTGCGAAGACCATTCTCTCTCTTTATTAGATCTTTTTCTTTATGAGCTTCATACTCATGCAACAATACATTATCCTCCCTCTTTCAAACTATATACTCTCTTGTCCAAGTTTTCTCCTCTATCAATTTAACTATATATGTCTATATGAAAAATTGACATCTTATTTCTCCTTGCATGCAATTCAAGAATTTTAAACGTTAAATATGACAAATTCAAAAGCAATTTACTGTGTTATACTTCGGGCATGCATAGAATTTCCTTCCAGAATTTTTATTAGTTTAGAAGGCACATCAACTACACATAATGAAGATTGACTCGATGCTATAGGTGATTTAAATGAGAACAAAACTAAATGACAGTGAAAACAAGCAAAATGTCCATGCTGGGAAAAACAAATTTGTCATCTCTCTAATCCTTTAATTGCCCCACAAAACTCAAAAAAGTCAGTCATCAGAATTCAAATGCGTAACTTCCAAAATATTCAAACTCCTCAAATCAAAAACTTTTTCAACATGGGTCTCGCAAATTGCCCTAAGCCTGGAATATATGGTTTTATCACATTTTCATAGCATTTTATCTGTCACTGCTATAATGGTTAGATATTGAACTTTCAATCTCACAATGCCAAAGAACAAAAATAATCTTAACAATGACAACAACAACAACAATCTCACAAACATAAATTTTAGAATGTATGGATGTCAAGTACTTCAATACTACACATCAGATTCAAGTAGTTGGACATAAAAGTTCATTATTTAGATTTACATCTCAGTTTTGTCACTGAAACACCTTTTTTTCTAGGCTAGAACATCTTCCCTGACACAACAATTTATTGACTGCTACTAGCGGAGCTCTCTCTCTCTCTCTCACACACGCATGCATATACACACATCAACTACTACACCATTAAAAAATTTAGAATTTAGAAGAGGACCTTAAGCTGAGAGCTGTGATTTGGCCACCTAATCTGTGTTTGCCACGTCAGGTGTTGGTGTAGAAAAATAAAACCGGCAACTGAACATCAGTTTTGCTAGGTATAGTTGGCATAAACAAGCTACGTGTAATCAAGATGTACGAAAGGAATAAAAACAAATAAAAAGGACAAAAACAAAGTCTCTCTTTCTCTTTCTTCTTCTCGAAAATTTATCTTTCTTCTTCAGTTTCTTCTTTCTCGTCTGTCTTGATCGGTTAGACTGGTTTTTTTATTTTCTTAATTAAGTAAGCTAGAAGTCATAAAATTGTATAATCTCGGCGTTAAGAGAACAATCAGTCGAATATCTCATCCAAACATGTTCAAAGCGGTTTAGAACAAATCAAATTAAACTCAAAATCATTCTTAAGATAACTACTAAGATACTTGATGAAACAACTGTCTTCTTAATAAACAGATAACAAACTAACATGAAATACGACCAAATAGAAACGGACCCCGCTCTCACAAAACACACCAAACAATATCAATCCAATTCAGAACCTAAGCTTGGTAAAGAACCACCTATTCTTCCCAGACTTAAAGGGCTCCTCAAGCCTCTTCTTGGTTTCCTTGGCAGCCGTGACCTTCTTGTCCCTAGATTGGAGGGACTCGACATAGACGATGTCCTTGAAATCCACGTCGAGGGTGTAGCACGTGGGCATCTGATGCTGGTAGTTGACAAGCTTGATGAAGGCCTTGACGCGTGATTTCTTTGTCTTGCTCTTGGATGAGTTCTTGTGAATGACCTTGTTGGGGTACTTGTTGATCCTGATTAGACTGGTTTGATACATTAGAGTGAAATATAGAGATATTTTCACTATATCGAGAACAATAGTAGAAATAAAAAAGTTTTACTAAATGCCGGTTGCGTGCCGTTTGCATTAGGTGCTTGCAACAAGCATTTTTGGCCGAATATATTTTTCCTTAGGCATATAATAATGGAAAGATCTACTTGAAAGGCCGGTTCCCCACCGCACACTACACACACATGTACGTGGCAAATTTGATCTACTTAATATGTCATGGTTTTGTGTATTCAAGTTCTCTCAATTTCAAAACACACTTAAGTCCTCCCCCTTTTGTCGCTTCTCCCTCTCTCTCTCATTTCGTTGCTTCCCTTTGCTCTCTCAATTTAGAAAATCGACTCTCCCGTTCCACCAATTTTAGGGCAAACCCTCTCATGTGACCATGTCGAAATTCTAGGGCAAACTTCTTCCCCCATTGCTTCCCCCTCCGTCGCGTCTCATATCACTGGAATTTGAAAAGCCATTCAACCTTTGAAAACCCAGATGAAACCACTAAGCTAAAAGTCTGTACGAAAATCAATGGTGATTAAAAAAAAAAGGAAAAAAAATCAACTCAATCATGCAAGCATATTCAAGTTGAGAATAATAGAGGAAGAGATGAAGCAGTGGATGCTCTAAGTGAACTAATAGAGCTAATCGAGATTGAAGAAGCTCCACTTGGAGGAGGTTCACTGATAGGAGCTGCAGACGAGTTTATTTCCACTATCTGGCAACAAAGACTCTTCCCCAGTGGGTGCTGAATCTTGGGTTAACTCTGTTCAGCCCAAAGGTGAAGGAGAAACTATCCTTATTTGGTTGCTTCTATATGCTAGCATGACAGAAACCCTTCGAAAATGATGACAGAAAAGATGAAAGTTTTGCAATTTTCACCTAAATTTTTAGTCCATACGTACAGAAATGGTAGAAAATATCTTTCAATCTTTTCCACCTCGTACTAAATTTGTAGTCCATACGTACATAAAATGTTAGAGACCCTTGGAAGAGAAAATATTGGGAGCAACCCCTGTTTGGGATCAGCCGATTGCACACCAAACGTGGCACTGGCTAATGACGAAATTGTTCCTCAACTTTCCGTTCCCTCCCTCAGTATTTTCACATTTGATTTTTGAGAAGAGAAACCATAGGACTCGAGCTCGAGCTTTCCGTTCTGTGTGTCAGCATCCCCCACCAGCAAATGTTTGATGAGAGAGAACACTTGATGAGAGAGAGCTGATGAGAGAGATCTTGAGGAGAGAGAGAGAGAGAGAGAGAGAGAGAGAGAGAGAGAGAGAGAGAGGTCGAAGAGAGAGAAAAAGCTTGATGAGAGAGAGAGGGATTTTCTGAGAGAGAAAGTTTGAGGAGAGAAAGAGGTCGAAGAGAGAGAAAGAGCTTGAGGAGAGAGAGAGGTCGAAGAAAGAGAAAAAGCTTGATGAGAGAGAGAGCTTAAGGAAAGAGACATAATGAGTGAGAGAGCTTGATGAGAGAGAGGAGTAGATGAGAGAGAGGAGTCTAACAATTAAAAGAAATAAAAAAAAATAAAAAATGTATGTAGTGTCAATCAAAACAGTTGCGGATGCGTAGCAACTCTCCCATTGGAAATAGGGCTGCTGTTTCGTATTTCAAAACGTGCAATTTAGATAAAAATGAAATCGATGGCAGGTCATGTGCAATGTGAGGACTCCGAATAGAAGAACTTGTATAACATCACATGAACAGAAGTGCAAGTCTTTTATGACGTGTGCTCGATATGGCTTTAGGCTCTCCATCAGAGATAGGCAAAGACTAGCAAGATTGAGCAATAGTTTAACGACGATCTTCTATGCTATATAGAAACGATAAGAACGACAGGTTGGCCTTCCATGCTAGATAGGAACAATAAGAACGACATGTTGACTTATAATTTAACTAGTATGTTCTTTCTTTATAGTAAGTGATAAAAGGGAGGGTGATGTCGTGAGTTCTACGTCATCTCTTCATAAAAATAAAGAAAATAGTAATTATGATCTAATTGTTATGAATAACGTGCACGTAATGCAAAATTTGGTAATGCGTACGTAACACACAATTAAAAGAAATGAGTAAAAGAAATGAGTTTTTTCCTCTTGACATTTCACATCTAGGATTTGAGATGAGAATTTTAAATTTTAAGATGAAATATAATTATTGTTTAAAAATTAAAAAAGTTAAAAAAAAAGTTAAATTATTTATTATGTTTTATATCGGAATTTGATAAAGTTACAATGATGAGATGAGAACTTCTTAGTGTCAAACTGAACCTAAAGTCTATGCAAACGAGTTTTACAATTGAACTAAGAGTATGCTTGGATAATGAGATGATATGAAAATTTTGTAAATAGTAGTTAAATAGTTTGGAAATAATAGTTAAATAGTTTGAATTAAAATATTTCATTAAGTTTTGAAAAATAGGAAAGAAAATGCTAAATAAAAATATTATAAAATTAAAATATTATTTAAATATAATTTATTAATATGATTTTTGTTTTGAAATTTGAAAAAATTGTATGTGTTTTGTGTTTTGTTTGAAAGTTTGAAAAAGTTGTAATGATTAAGTAATAATTAGATGAAAATGTTAAAAATCTAAAATTAAAATATATTTTGTATTTGTATTATGTTTATGAAAGAAATTATAAAAAACTTTAAAAGATGAAATGATATCATTTCGTTTTCTAAACAAGTCCTAACACTACCAACACAAATATGACAAAACAAAAATATCGATCCACAAAAAGTGTGTACGTGAAAAGCTTGTAAAAAAAAAAAAAATACACATTTTTTAAAATTTAAAATAAAAATTATATTCAATTATTTTTTTATTTTTCTTTAATTTTTTTTAAAAATAGAATAGAATATTTTAACTAAAAAATTATTAGATATTTTGTGTTTGCTACAAACCCTTACCCTTTTTTTAAATTATTATTTTAATTAAATAATGTTAGGTAAAGCTATAGAACGTGGAAACGTTAATCGGTAAAGATTAAGATTTATTATTAAAAAATTAAATTTTTTTTTTATATAAATCTAATATTTATACACTTTTTTAAAGTAATTGAAAATAAGGAATCGCAAGACTTGCACAGTCACGACTCGAACTATCCGTTCTCTTTGTAATAAGTTAAACAGTTACGAACTACGGCAGAAGGGTTAAACGGAAGCATCCACATTCTTCCCGTCAACGATCGTACCCATAACCCAATAATCGACCAATCCATCTCTCTAACCGAACTTCCCGAAGGAAGAAAAGGCGGCCAAAACCTACGAAAACTGAAAACACTCATTTCAAGAGCTGTTACCAAACAAAACCCTAGTGCTGGAAGCAGGTTTGTCGCATCGGATTTGGCTCTCTTTCTCTGTCAGTCGGGTCAAATCCCATGTCTCAGGTACTTTTGGTTCTGAATCTTCTGAGCCTGCTTTCCTTGAGCTCCGGGGCTACGTCGTTGTCTCTAGGATCCCGCTCGATCCTTCGGGCGATCGACAACGAGAACGGTGGTCCTCACGATTACGCCGTTGATTTGAACGCCTCGAATTTCGATTCGGTCCTCGGGGACACCCCTGCTACCTTTGCCGTCGTTGAGTTCTTTGCCCACTGGTCAGTACGCAAAAAAATGAAAAAGATTGTTTGTATTCCGTGTAGCAAATTGTTTAACTAACATTTTAGATCTATACTTTGAAGATTCCCTGGGTTCGTTTGCATTAAAGTATTTAAATTTTTTAAGGAAGCTACTGTCGTGGAAATGTTATTTGAGCTCATTGAAGCTATTTTGCGCAATTTCTTCGGTATTACTTCATAGTTCGTTATTTTCATTGAAATCTCCATAATGAAACAGGAACACGAATTAAAATCTGAATAATTTCAAATACGTTTTGTCGTTTTTTATTATTTTTTCAAAACGTGTTTTACAACCTTTGTCACTCTCTCTAATTCTCTCTATTACATCTTCTTTCTCTCTCTATTTCTTGGTGCGTGTAACAGCAGATCAGTGATTATCTTTTTGTTTATTATCAAAATGACCTTGCCGTTTTTTCCTCTCTGCGTTTATTGAAGAACTTGAAATTTGATATTTTGATTTCATGTAGAGTTTGATTTTAAATTGAACATAATTTGATTGGTCTTTCAGGTGCCCAGCCTGCAGAAATTATAAGGTCTGTTGTGCTAAATTTTGTGACGAATAGTTCCTAAGGAATATTGTTTATCAGTTGAAATTGATTGAGAATAAATTGTGCAGCCTCATTATGAAAAAGTTGCTAGGCTATTTAATGGACCTGATGCAGTGCATCCGGGAATCATATTGATGAGTAGGGTAGATTGTGCACTGAAGGTATTTATGCCGTGTTCTCTTGATCACTGTCTTCAGAGTTTTATTTATTTTTTATGCCTGCATTGTTTTAGTACATTTTGTATCTATGAACAGTAGTACTGCCTTTTCCCTGGCACTAGTAGTTGTTGAACTGTTTCAGCGGTTTGAAACCCACTATAAAGTGATAACTTTGGTGAAGATTGGAAAGGAAATACCTAAATTAAGCCTTAGAGCATTGGCAGTGGGCTAGACATTGCCAAGTCTAAAATGGAACTCTAATATAGTCTTTTGGCTATAATATGGACTCCCAGCTAGATTAGTTCACATTGGACTAACTATTTTGAACTCCAAATAATAATATAATATTATATATTTTAATAATATTTGATAATTTTTTTTTAATATTTTACAAATACACTTCATAAATTAATTAATAACTTTATTAAAAAAAATGAAATTATTATTTTTCAACTATTTTTTCCCTCAACCTAATTATTCAATAAATATATTTTACCACCCATTCACCCAACAATCACATATTTATGATCTACCTCATTTAATGTGAATTAATGTAAGTATAATTTTTTGAACTGCATCATGTAAATATTGACAAGATCACAGGCTATCTACTTCATCCAAGGTCAATGACTAATGCAGAAATATTAAAATATTCATTTGGCCTCAGAATAGTCACTCACCAAACATGAAGAGGTCCTAACATTTACTGTAGCTAATATGTCAAACTTTCACACTATAGCTAGGCAATGCAGCAGGTTTTTCTCACATTTACATTTAATTTGGACTTGCATTGGGCAATGGCCGATGCTCTTATATGTGTTGTATGGCTCATGATGCATTATTTTTGAGTGGCAAAGTTCTTGAGTTATCTAGAAGTCACCTATGTGATTGTCATTTTGGTTAATTATGATTTTTATTGTATTTTTGAAGGCATTCGATTTATTAAGAGCACAGAAGGTCAACTGTTCCCTCTCTTCTTAGATATGCAACCAATTCATCACTATGATTCTCCCCTCCTCATATTATCCATAGTTTGAATCTTCTCTATTGAGCTGTCCAACAAAGATGCCACCCATGATGGAGCTCTATTCTGCCAAATGCCTTTCCAAGGAAAAGGAGTACAGGCGGGTACAAAGCATTATAAAATGTTCTGTCCTCAAGACTTCCTCCTTTTTTGGATGGGACCCACTAGATCCTATCCTCACCACCACCACCACCCCCCTACCTGGTAGAGTACCAAAGGTTAAAGAATGAAGAAAATTAATCCACTTCACCATCTTATGTTGGTTGAATAAGAGTGATACTACATCAAATGTCTATATAAATTAAATTCAAAATTTTAAAGTACTTTTTCAGATGGTTCTTACTTGCCTCATATGGTGTATTTGGAGGGAAGCAATGGCCGAGATTTTGAGGACTTGAATGAATGTTCGATGAGCTCAAATCTTTCTTTTTCAATACTATCCTCCTTTGGACAGCTGCTATAGACTTTAATGACAACTTTCATTAGTTTCGTATCTATTTTTCTCCTTCTAGATATGCCTCTCTCTTGTATTGATAGATTTGTTTGTTAAGGGAGTAAATTATATACTCAATGGAGGGCTAAAGCAGTGGCCACCCAATTAAAGTAGACAGCTGCCCTTCAGATCAATATTTCTTAAACCATGATTCACCTTATTGATAGGTTTTGCCATATATATGATTTTTCATCTTTGTTCTTATCATCATTCGGGTTTTGGCATTGTTCTGTTAGCCCTCTCTCCATGTAGTTGTTGCATTTCCATTATGTTTTGTTTGAATGATACCTGAATCTTAATGTATGGCTTGATGATTAGTTCTTCTACTTTCACTTGTTTGGCAGCACAGATAAACACTAAACTTTGTGATAAGTTTTCTGTTGTTCATTATCCTATGCTCTTTTGGGGTCCTCCTGCTAAATTTGTAGCCGGAGGTTGGGAACCTAAACAAGAGAAAAGTGAAATACGTCTCATTGATGATGGACGAACAGCTGACCGACTGATTAATTGGATAAACAAGCAAACAGACAGGTATGGGGTATTCAGTTGAAGGCAGTATAATTTACCATATGTTTTACTCAAAGGAGTTATAATGTTGGAATTTACTAATGAGTGTTGTGATGTATGTAATGTGTAGGTAACTTTAATGGTTTTCATATCCCGGGTTTTTGAAAGATCTCATACTTTTTTACCTTTGAGGTCCATGATTTAATTAATGGAAAAACCAGTCCTTCAATTGATGAGCTTAAAATTAAATAAAACTTAAAAAGTGTTCAGACATTCTTGACATGCTTAATCATTATTATTTTTCTTTATGGATATAAATTTTTATGCTTTACCGCATGGCTTAGTAGGCCTTGGATTTTACACCTACCAACCATATAGATTGTTCAAGAAATGAGTATCATTTTTTTTTTTTTTTTATAGGTAGAAATGAGTATCATTAGACAAAGAAAAAATTGGTAAATGACCTATGTGTCCCTCTGAGCGCCCCCCTCGCCTCGCCCCCAGCCTATGTTCTTCCATCCTTTTGTTATTTGAAGAAGAATAAAAAATCATCAAATTTAATTATGTGGATCATACATTTGATTCCTTTAGGGAGGTAATTCTATGTAATGTAACTATTGCACCTAATTTATCAAAAAAAAAAAAATTTAACTATTGCATCATTTGCCAATACATTATTTTCCATCATGAAAAGATAAAAAGTAATTGCAACCGTAACAGGTTCAATAAATTAATATATTAGTCTGCAGGGATTAGGAGAAAAAAAAAGTAAAACAAAAGTGGGAAAGAATAGGGAACCAGAACATAAATATAGATCTAAAATTTTTTAATGAGACAATAAAACATGAGAAGGACCCTGTCTTGGCAAATAATGGTATGATCTAGCCTTGAAAAAAAAGCCTTCACGAGTCCTCTGTTGAGCTTTCAAGCAGACTTCTCTTTGCCATCAAAGGCCTATGTGTAGGGTATGCATTAACATGTATAATTATTCTAGCTGTTGAGCTTTTAGGCAGACTTCTCTTTGCCATCAAAAGTCCATGTTTAGGGTATGCATTAACATGTATTACAATTCTCTCTTTCTGAGCTATATGCTAAAAGGTTACTATAGCAAAATGTAGTGTATAAAAATTGAATCACCTCTATGGATAACAGGACTATACATGTACTTGTGATAACTGTTGATGGATTAGGCTAAACCACTCGTACATTTACTTGTGATAACTGTTGATGGTATTACATTTCATTTGTTTCAAATAACTAAACCATAATTCTCATGAACAAATTTGTCCATGTGCTAGTATTTATGAGAAGGTGCCTGATGTTCTATCAGACATGTCCAACCAAGCGCCAGGGAGATGATAATGGGCACATAACATTTTGTTTTGTAACTTATAATGTGAATTTTAGCATTGAGTTTGTGCTTATTACTGCATTCTCACGTGCTTATAATTTTGCAGCTCTTTTGGCTTGGATGATGAGAAATTTGAAAATGAGCATCTTTCATCAAATGTATCAGACCCTGCGCAGGTCCTTAAGAGAACATTAGATATGATTTCTCCAGTTCTATTACAAATTAAAGTTTCTTCTATATAAAAAACATATTGACTCCTGCAACACATGACTTTTGTAAGATTGCACGTGCTGTGTATGATGTCGAGGAGGTAACGTCAACAGCCTTTGAGATCATTTTAGAACACAAGGTATAGTTTTTGTTATATGGTCAGGCTTTATTTATTTGGGCCCATGATTGCCAAAGATTTACCCATCTTTTTTATGCCTGTGTTGCAGATGATCAAATCAGAAACCCGAGCTTCACTAATAAAATTTCTGCAACTTTTGGTGGCTCATCATCCTTCTAGGAGGTACCGATGTAATCTAGTTTGCCAGGTTTCTTTGCCAAATATGATTCTTCCTTCATTATTTCAATCTAGATATATATGGCAGGTGCCGGAGGGGAAGTGCTGACGTACTGGTGAACTTTGATGATTTGTGCCCATTAGACATGTGGTCACCTAGTAAGCAGGGAGATAATAATGGAGAGGGCACACTGGGAAATTTTCAGATTTGTGGAAAAGGCGTTCCTCGAGGATATTGGGTAGATACTCAAAGGCTGTATTTACCCTTTTGAACTTTGATATCATGCTAGACTCTGCTTATATAACATATCAGTATCATCAGTTGTTCAGTTGGGGTGTACGAAATAATCTTATACCTAAATTTGGCTGTGGCTGATATCTTTTGAGCCTTTTGTACAAACAATAAGATATATACGTGATTTCTTTTTTCAATTACTGATTATATTTTCTTCACAATTATTGACATTGTATGGTGATGAATATTAGCTGTAAAGAAGTACATGAGGCCTTCTACAGCCATAAATATAAATAGTTTAAGCAGTATAAAATGCCCTTCCAGCTAGATGTTTGCCCATATAAGAGATGGAAATATGGCTACAGGCAACCATTGCTTGTCTTCATCATTGATGCAATTAATATTGAACAGAGACTTTTAGATGCAAAAAGTGGATGAAGGGACTTTTCTTTGATTACTTCTAATATAATTAGGTTTTTTCAAGTTAAAACCAGTGCTGGGTTGGGTTTTACTGTGAAGGGGCTTAAGTTTTATATTAGGGGTCAGTGCTACTTTTGTAGTCGAGTCCTTCTAAGCCTTTTTTATTTTTTGATAAGTAAGTCCTTTTAAGCTTATTTTTGGAGTTAATTAGGTTTGGTTTCAAGTAATATGCTCAGGGACCATAGAATCTACAATTTTTTGCTTAATCAAGGGTTGTGCCTGTAGCAAAAGAAGACAATTAAGACAATGTTTTCTTTTTTTGTTTCCCTTGTGTCTCTATGGCTTCAATTGTGAGCTCCATAGTTACAAATATTCTGCATATTTCATGGCATTGAAACCAATCTTGCTGGAAATTGCAGAATATCATATCTGCAAGGTTTTTAGCCATACATTCAGGCATCTTTTGGTCCATCATCACTTCTGGGTGTTTGACCTACCTTCTGGGCTATATCAGTTTATTGTCTATATTGTTTCCTGGGATGTATCAGGCTCAAACTATAAGCTTGTTGATTAACATCTTCTTACCTTTAATATGTGATAGGTGAAGTTAGATTTTCTGTTTGCTGGGAAAGTCAATATTGCATGCCTAAAAAACTATGCCCTGTACCTAGTCCATTCTTTATTGACGCTGTTCCCATTATCTTTCCTTTATTTGGAAAAGTAAACGAGATGCTTGATAAAATCACTTTAGACAGTCCAATTGACTTGATGTTGGAGATTGCTGGTTGGCGTCCTTTGGACTTTCTGTTTAGCAGTGAGTTTTGTCAGTGCTTAATGACTCTTCACATTGTATACAACTTAATAATGACCAATTCTTATATATTTTTTTATGATTTATTCTTTGAAAACTGTCTTTCTGCCCAGTGGTTTATTCTGTGTAGTTGCTAATTTGGAGATGTTGAAGTTCCTGAGGAAGTTGAAATTGCATCCAAATTTGATATGGTTTTATTGAAATATATGGATGGTGGATTTATTATATGAGGGGAATCAGTGCTCGAGTAATTTATTGAGTCCATAGTTTGGGATGCTCTTAAATACCTAGACAGTAAGATCATCTAATTGCTTCACCAATAGGCTATAGCTGGCCGGTACATTTATTTCTTTGGAAAATTCACCTTTTTCTTTGGGTTGGTTACCGTATTGGCTGTTGACTCAACTTTATCACAATGTAATATTGTATTTTTTGAAGCAAATTCCTAACTTTGTCGATGATCTTTGTGTGTTCCCTTCCAGATGTTCTGCCGAGGCAGCAAGAATGATACAAGGGGCTTCAGGTAGTGGTCTCCATTTTTTTTAATAAGCAATGGAGGTTTTTTTAGAAAAAGCTAAAGTCATAGTCCAAGTACACAGGTCTCCAAATTTTGGAATTGGTTCAATTTGTTAGTCATCATACACAGCAAGTATAAACTTTCACTTTTTGGTGTGCCTAGTAGTAAGTTTCATATTTTAAGTAGCTCAAAATTACAACATGCAGTTATCTTTGCTCCATGCACGATGAGATATTCTTTTTTCTTTTTTGGCTTCATGATAATGGTGATATTCTAAGAGCAGATTTCAATGACCAACCTTGTTTTACAGTGTTTGGCATCTAGGAGGTAGCTAGTCTATTGGGATAGGTTCATGTTTTTTAATTGCAATTATAGCCTCCTCTGCATGATTATTTGTCTCCATAATTTTGCTTTCAGAGGCCATTATCTTTGGATCCATTGTTACAAGTGCGCGTGCGCACATGCCCACGTAGAAGGTAGCTTTAAATTCATCACCTGGCTATGTATTTATTGATATTGACAAAAGAAGGCAATATATTCCTTTTATCTGCTTTGGCTTTGGCTTTAAACAGCAAGAAGTGTTCTTATGAAGTGACATCTATTGTTAGGCCATCATTTGGTGGCTTGCATATGATGTCATTTACGTTCTTGGTTACTAGAAGTTTACAACCTCACTAACTATGTGTTTTTCATATTGACAACCCCAATCACTTGTGCAATTTCAACGTTGATTTTTGTGTTGGGCTTATTTGTGTGGAGCCTGGTTTATTATTGTGGCGCCCCGATTTGATACCTGACCCGACAAGAACTCATTACAGTTTTTTTGGTGAGTTTTCAATGAGGCTTGGGCCGATGGGTCCTAAACCGGTCTGACCTGACCCTTAATCAGGGTTAACACGCTAATACACCATATAGATATATATATTTATTGGTCGATATTGCTTATAAAAAATATATATTGTACTATTCTGTACGGCCGCTCATTGTATTGCCGCACAGTGTATTCAACTTTCAAGAGAATAAAATCCTCTGCAACTGCACTTAGCCAAACCATGTAAATCTTGTGTATCATGTGTGATTGATTTCGTTTTTTGGGTTTACTTTTTCTTCTTGTCATTCCCAATATTTTGTTCTCAATAAAAGCTGCTTTTTATTTTTGTTGTTTGGCTATGCTGCTAAAAGTTATTTTCCTTTTTCTCCCTTTATTTTTTAACTCCTCCCGACTATGAGATTTCCATTGAGTGATTCTATTGAAAAGTAGCTTTCTTCTCTTTCTGCAGTTGTGGATTGTGGGTTCTGCTGCATTCACTGTCTGTGAGAATTGAGGATGGAGAGAGCCAATTTGCATTTACAGCTATATGTGAATTTGTACACAATTTCTTTGTCTGTGAGGAATGCCGCCAACATTTTTATGACATGTGTTCAAGGTATGCTCCTGAGAATTGTGCATATTTACAGTCCTTTAAGTTTCTTCCAGCTAACTTAATCTGAAAATAAGTAATCTTGATTTCCAGTGTCTCTAGTCCTTTCAAAACAAGCCGTGACTTCGCCCTTTGGTTGTGGAGTGCGCACAATAAGGTTAATGAGAGATTATTCAAAGAAGAAGCATTTCTTGGGACTGGCGATCCTAAATTTCCTAAAATGATTTGGCCTCCAAAGCAGCTTTGCTCTTCCTGCCGTCTCTCTCAGAGCGAGAAAAATAATGGTATTGATTGGGACCAGGAGGAGGTGTTGAAGTTTTTGACTAAATACTATGGAAAAATGCTTGTATCGCTACGCAAGGACAAGAACAGTCTTGGGAATGATAGGCTTGATGGGTTTCTTGAAGATTTGGCGGTCTCAGCAAATGCAGTTGTCGTGCCTCTGGGGGCTGCATTGGCAATTGCTGTCGCTAGCTGTGCATTTGGGGCACTTGCATGCTACTGGCGTTCACAGCAGAAGAGTCGGAAGTATTTCCACCAACTACACTCTTTAAAGAACATATGATAATCAGGAGACTAATGACCTCTTTCAAAAAAGTGTAAAGGATCATCAGAACAAAGAGAAAAAAAACAAAGGGGAGATAGAGAGGGAGAGAGTTGGTTGTTAGGAGCTTTCCAATTTTCTAATCTTGTTTGTTTTCCCCAACATTTCAGGCCAAGGAGAAGCTGGAACTAAGGCGTTAAGAGGACAAAATCAGACAGACTATAAGATGCACAGCCTGGGCGAATTCAGGGTCTGAATAGGGGGAATCCAGATCAAAGCCTCTCACAAATGCCCTGCCTGAGGTCCTCCTCTGTATCCTCCTTCAAGCTGTATATTTTTTTTAACATTTATAATGGACTGTACAGAATTTTACCATATTCATAATTTTGGGATAGAATCATCCTAGATCTCTGTATTTTTTTAAAAACTTGTTAAGAAAGATGAGAAAAAGTAATATTTTGAGAGAATATATCATTTTTATCCAATGCCCTTTGATATACTTGAGCATTACATTATTCTTACGAGTCAATGCAGTAGTCTTCGGGATCTTGAATGGGCATTTGCAGAATAATGTAGCTTTTTGGCTGCCAATTCTCTCTTCATTTTTCTTTCGAAATTTCATGGTAATAAAGTTTTGTATTAGCGCCTTGTAGAAATAATGAGTGCCTTCAGAATATCCCATCAAGGCATCAATTGGCGATCCTTTCCTATCAACACTGATTGTGTAAACAGGATCCCTGTGCACTTTCCTTCTGTAACGATGATGAATATACATTTCCTTTGCATCCCAAGACAAAGACAAGGCTGCACTCCTTCCGAGCAAATTAACTATGCTTTCTTTTCAGAGTTTTGTGAAACTTTATGGGTCAAAATTCTCGAACTTGTAAGGGAGCTCTTGATTCTTAGTGTGACAGTGGAAAAAAAAAATAGATGTTTTAGCAAGAAAACAAGGTTCAGGAGTAGGGAATTTCATAAAAACCCATATCATACGAGTGCTGACCTACTCAAGTTTGGCCATTGACACGGATTCCATGGAAGATGATAGGATTGAATAGCCATGTTATGTCCATAACAAAGAAATGATGCTAATAAAGATATTAAAGCCAAATAATAATCCATTGTCTCGCTCCATTAACTTGTATATACTCAAGTTGGTATTTGAGTCATAAGCCCCAAACTTGGTATTTACAGAATGACATATACAAGAACGTTCTTCACCTTTACTAGTTTGACTTCTACTTTCTTGGTATAAAGTCTGTATATTGGCTTTTGGGATACCCTTTTTTATATGGCCGTAGAAAGTATTCAGACGATGAGCAGCAAGAGCAAGAGAAGAGAGCACATCTTAATAGCTACACCACATCATAATCGAAACTTGATCCTCCATTTTTTTCTTTCCTTTTTGGAATTACAGCACACCACACTGATTAAAGCACTGCATCATAATTTCCATTTTTTCTAATCCATCTTGCACACATTTTCTTGTTGTGAAGCTTCTTCGATTCACCAGCTACACGTGAAAATGAATGATATGAGGCTGAGGCTGAGGCTGCAACGTTGAACGCTCAGCTTCTTCATCCGATGAAGATGAAATTGAAGGCTCCTCCTAATGAGGAAATTGAAGTTGGTAGATGTTTCATAGTTAGTTGCAATGAACTTTAAACAGTAAAAAAAGAATCAAAAGATCATATGGGAATGTACCTGATGATGATGTCGGCGGCGCTGAAGAGAAGTTACTGCTCTCATTATAATGTAGATCGGAAGAACAATCCCAGCAGTTCGTAGAAGTAGCAACTGCATGCAAAGAAGGAAAGATAATTGTAATATCTGCAAGGGAAGTTCCAACTTTGTCTTCATGAAGTGAATTAGCAAGCCCTAAATGATCTTACCAGAGATAGTGGGAAAAAGTACTCATTGTTTCCACTTAGAATGAGGGGAAGAGTATGGCGTAGAATCAGTAGAACCATGAACTGCACCGGAGAAAATGAATGGGATTGGAAGAGGCATCGGTCAAGTTAACAGGAATAAATAAAGAGGATGTATTACAACTTGATCTTAACTATATTGAGCTAAGGTTTCTCGAAAGTGAAAAACAATTAGAATTTATGAAGAAAAAAAATACACTTTCCCCCCTCAAACTATCAAGGGTATTGCTCTTTACACTCTAAACTATTAACATACATTGCACCCTGAGTTAGAAAAAATTGACACTTTACACCCTACATTCAAATCTGATGGTCAAGATTGTACCACATCACATATTTTTCATTGATCTCAATGGTTATAATTCAATTGGGGTGCAAAGTGTCAGTTTTTACTTTTTAGTAGTTTGGACTATCAAATGTAAAACTTTTGGTAATTTGAGGGTGCAAAGTGCACTTTTCAAAATTTATAAATTAGAGGAATAAAGTTGATCATCATACACAGAGAGAGAGAGAGAGAGAGAGAGATTACAATGAGAGCAACTGAACGGAAACATATCAAGCTTCTTGTGGTAGAGGCTGAATACTCGTCATAGTCAGGAGTGAGTAAATTACGGTCAGTTGAAACCATTGCTATGATGCGGGGACGATGCAAGTCCCTCCTAGATATCTCCCAATTTCCCCTGGTTAATCCATCATAGTCAGAAAAACATATTGGTGTGTGAAGTTGAAAAAGAAGAACAACGTATTCCAGATTACAGCCATTGAAATAAGAAGTTTATATAAAGATTACCTGAAGTTCATTGGAACACTCCCCAATTGAAACAGTGGGGGAGGAGCAGTATAACCAGGCTTAAATTGCTGCAATTCAAGAATTTAATCTTAATACAATAGCTTTGCATGTAATGGTTGGCATAAGGCATGGATAAAATGGAGAACAATCCAATAATCCAAAACTAACAGTGATGTAAAAAAAGATCACCTGTTGGCATATCTCACAGATAGTGTCACCCTTCTCATTACACCACCTCTGTACGCATCTGCGGTGGGCATACTGCAAAAATCAGGTAACTCATGACCAAGGTCACAATAAACTACTCCTAAAGATGGGAATTGAAATCATCACATGAATGCTACAAGAACAGTTTGCAGTGAACCAATTATACCAGTTGCATTCAAATAATATTATAATCATTTGAAGAAATCATACTTTTACGTGATAAAATCAGCCATTGTTGAGTTTGTGTTCCTCGCATTCTATTAAAGAGAAATAAGATAACATCTGTGAAACTTCCCAAACACCAATTTCTGAAGAAGAAGAGTTAAGGAAGAGACCAGATTGAAAGCTTAAAGAGCATTATGGGCAACTTACACCATAAGGTAGGTAAATTAGGCACAAACTTGCAGCTAAAACAATTGATCTCGAATCAAATCACCATACTTTAACATTTCTGTTTGATGATTTTTATCGAGGCAAGTGGCAATGCACCTCTATCCAGTGCATGCTAGACTGTCTTAACCTCGATCAGTAACAAAACAACACGAAGGCCCTATATCAATCCAAGAAAGGGAAGTATTGATGCTAAGGCTTAAGTGAGATGGTTTATGTGATCATTGTGATAACAGTGTGCTACATCATGGGATAGTTGCATTAAGATTTTGTTGTCAACAAGCACATACATCTTGCGCAGGCAGACCCAAGAATAGTGTTCCATGAAAGTCAAATTGAAGCCAAAGTTTCAGGTTCAGTCAGTCAAGACGGGAATTTCAAAATGAATATGGATAGACTTTTTTGTTCTTTTGCTTTTAATGTTTCTGGTTGGTACTTGGTAGGGTCAGTGAGGTTGAAGTTGACTGTGTCAAAAATCTGATGATGTGCTCGCGTCTTTTTTATTTTATTTATTTATTAAAATCATGAATGTCCAGGTCAGCTTGCGCGCACTAATTCCACGGAGCCCTGAAGTTAACGGTCAGGTAAACCTCCAGTGGCCCTGAGAAGACTCAAACTGGTGACCATTCGGGAGCAAACCCAAAGGCTGACCAACTGACCAGTAGACTAAAACTTGATTGAATCAAAATGATAAAGAAATTCTACACAATTTTGGTATTGACGTTCAGATGGCTTCAGATGCAGAAAGGTAGTGGATGGTGACAATTCATCTAATATATGATCAAAATTCTAAAATTGTACCGACCATATGAAGAACATAAAAGGAAAGAAGAGGATGCTTGTATACAATATTGACGTTATAAAGGTTGGAATTAGAGAGAGCCCAACTGACCTTCAAGCTGCCACAACAAGAGCAGGGCGTCTCCATATTTGAATCCTCATCCTCATCCTGGCATATCCTGCACTCCACCAATTTCCCGGGAGATGATATATTTGCACCAACCACCTTGGAAGCATTATCGATTTTCTTCTCGTCAGTTACAGAGGATGCGGCTTTCATGGACCAGTTTCTGCTCTCAATTGCAGCCTCTAACGTGGACTCGGTGAGCAAACGATCAACCAGCAACACAAAGTGATCCCCCATCCTCGAATTCTCAACACCCCCACAAAAGACTTAAAAAAAAACTCGAGGAAATAAGCTTGTATCCAAGCCTTAAAACTCCTTACACAGGCTCTTATCTTTTCGAAGAACTCCTGAAAATCAGAACCATCGCAGTTAAAAACAAAGCAAGTTACAAGAACATGCAATTACACAGGGATAACAGTATCTATAACAACGAAGAAACTCCTTTTCTGTTTTTGGATTCGAAACCTTCATCTCCCTGCAAACAGAACAGGAAAAACTATGGCCCCACTACTGCTATTACAACTACAAAAGGAGAGGGCAGTAAACAGAAACTTAGAGACTATTGAAACAGAGGAGAAAAAGAATTGGCCAAACCAGAAACCATGATAAACAGGTTTCAATGAAATAGGCTACACCATCGAGAACATATAAAGCTCAACAAAATTGGCAAAAGAGGGAGAACACCAATAAACACGTGAAGTTTTAGGAGAAAGGTTTGAAATATAAGGAGGGAAGAAGGGGAAAAAATTAACAAGGTGTTGTATCTCTATGAACATCAAAAGACTTTAATTATCAATCACAGAAAAATGAAGGAAACCCAATAAAGAAAGCGTCTTCAAAAACTTTCTAAGGCAAAAAAAGCAAGGAGAAAGTACCCAGAAAGGGAAACATGAAGAAAAAGAAAGGGAAAATGAGAGAGACCTAGACTCATATAAAAGGACAACACCCTTTATCAGACCAAGAACTTAAAAAAGCAAAGGTATCAGCACAAGGCAAGGAATTTAACACAAAGATGCGGAGGAAAGGAAGGAAGAAGAGACTTACAGGATGGGAATCGTATTTTCTTGAAGCAAAGACAAAGGTCTCTCTCTCTCTCTGTTTATCTATGTTGTTTGTAGGAAATCTCTGTTTTGGAACGAAGCAAGAGATTGAGTGTCATCCTCGTCGGAACCCAATTTATAAGCCGAAAATTACATCAACGGATTACTATAAAATTTTGTATCTCTGGCGCCGTGTATGCAGGTTGCAGAATACAAACGTTGGTTAACTATATTTATGATGTTTCTTGCAAGGGGGAGAGACAGAGAGAGAGAGAGAGAGATTCCAAGTTCGCCACTGCAACGATCGTCCTTTTTACTACACCGTTATTGCCGTTTAGACCGCCAGAGTGTTATTCGATTCTCGAATCTCAAACCTTTTTCTTAGCTTTTTTCTTTTTTTTTGGAAGTTTTTATTTTCTTTTTTATAATCCGTTAATTTCCATAAATATTAGTAAATGTTGTAGCGTCTACTTTATATGTTTACGTCTCTCAAACCCGGGCTCTTTTTTCTTATTTTTCTTCACTGTAAGTCTATATAAAGCAAGGCATATAAGATCAAGTCAATGCAATGGGAAAAATGTTGTGATTTATACGAATCTTAATGAGGTGATACTTAAAGAGAAAATGATGATGATCATCTTGCATCACTTACTCGTTACCATTCATAAAACTTGAAGTGCAATTTTAAACTGTGGTGTGTGCATGCAGCCCTTTAAGTGCAAGTCTACAGTTCAGAAAATATCATACAACGTAAAGGAGAAAACTTCTTGTATATGTATATATATGTACATACATGCAACTACGTACGTATTATAAGAATCTATGAATCTATCCTTTACATATATCGTCAAATATTTCATTCAGAATTCACGTTTTTCATGTGATTAATTTAGGTATTATATATGAGGTCCTCTTTATCTGATCATATTAACTTTTCCAATTCCTATGGTGTACAACATGGGAAAAGTTCAAAAATTTTGGCTTAGATATCCAAATTGGACCTTTGACTGCTGACTACTTGGATTTCTCAGAAGTTTCTGTACTATGCCACGTGTTTGGTTGGGTGGACTCTATTTATTTTTTCTTTTCACAAAATTCATTGATTTGTATGACTTCTTTTGATTGGTTTGGTTGGCAACCATGGAAAATAATCGTAGCATATCTCATTGATGAGGTCAAGATCATAAATATAATTCCCACTTTTTTGTCTAATATTTGTTATTCTGATTATTTTCCTTCTGCATTACACCCCGCTCTAAAATGTAATTTAGATTATGAATTAAGATAAAAGTTGAATAAAATATTGTTATAATATTATCTTTTAATATTATTATTATTTTAAAATTTAAAAAATTGAATTGTTCATTATATTTTATATGAAAATTTAAAAATTTTGTAACGATGAGATGGGATGAAACATTTTCAGTAACTAAACGGATCTAAATTGCATCCTCACAAAAATAAATAAATAAAAATATATCTTAGTACATCCTAAGAGAGACACGTGCCATTATTTCATATTTGAGTTGTGTCACAGATCGAATCCCCTAAATATTAAAACATATATTTAAGCTGATGAGATGTGGTTGAACAACCACTTAGAGTTTGCACCATTGCATGGGAGCAATCACCTTAGAAAGGTGTGTTTTCATAGTATAATAGAAATAGGCTTTTGGTATATGTAAAAGACGAACATCATGAGGGACGTATGATCAATAGATAGAGTAGGTGAGTTTGAGATCCATTATTTGCTAAAAGTGGAGTATTAGTTCTGCCTAACATTTTTTCTAAGCCTAAAGATTCATCTCCGAAGTATTTTCGTGATGGGTATTGATTAGGATGACATATCTTACCAATTATACCATCAATACCACTAGTAAAAAAGAAACCATATATAGTAATAGCATGTGTTAGCTAGAGAATAAATATTTTGGTGAAAGGTCAATATGAGGCCATATTTTCAAATTAAATGGATAGGAAGTGCTTCTTATTTGCAAATAATTAGATTGGAGTTTTGAAAAAATGTTTGGAGCTAGGCCTCCTTGTTGATATAGGTGGCAATATGTGACGCGAACCATGAATCTAATATGAACATGACATAATGTTATGAAACTGGTGAGTTTGGTTTGATTTAAATGGGCTTGGGTCAATCTATATTGACCCATTAAGACATAATTAATAAACGAATCGCTTGCTTAACCTAAAATCAACTCGTAATAACCTGTATAAGTTTTATTTCAAAATTACAATTATACCTTCTTAACCCTAAGAATTAAAAAACCCTAACTTATCACTCAACTCTCATTCTCTTGTGCCATCCCCACTTCCCAATATGCTTATGTTTTTATTGTTAGGATTCTTTTTTTGGACCTATGTTCATATTTATTATTGTTAGGTTTATAATATTGATTTTATTATAGGTTAAAATATCTTTAAAATATTGAATTTTTTTTAGTAGTTAGTATTATTTTCTTTGAGATATTGTGACTACTAATAAATATAGATTTTAACTTTTACGTGAAATTATGTTAATCTAGTCAAATAGGTTACGTAGGTTATTTCAACCCATTTACATAAAATGGATTGAGATGAATTGTGTTGTATTGACCAATTTCTAAATAATTATTAAAAAAATCGTATCATTTCACCCGTTATTTAAATGGGTAGTGTTAGGGTTTGAATGTCTGACCTATTTAGCTTAACGAGTTGCAGTCAAGTTGAATCATATAGTCAAATATCCATAATTTAACATGACACGAACAAAACTCGCGAACATGAATTGCCACCTCTACTTGTTGATTCACTTAATATAATATTGATGTGAAAAACTTTCATATAAGTCAATATAATAAAAGGGTTATTTGCAAAATTAGCAACCAAGTTTTTATGTTTCTATAACTCCATACTATAGTTATTAGTTTTTGAAGTATTAATTCTGAATTTCAAAAAACTTGCAATTAGATACTTCCATTGGTTTCCCGTTAACAAATTAACGGGAGACTTGCCACATGGCATACTAATGTTATGTGCCAGTCTGTAATTGGTTGACATGTGACATCAAGGCAAAGATTGACACCTCAGTCAATCTAAAATTGACAAATGGCATTCCTCTCATTAGTTTCTAGCAAGAGATTAACGGAAATACCTAAAATTGTGAATTCTTTATAATTTAGGTATCAATTTTACAAAAATTAAAAACTTAGGCCTCCATTTGTAAAAACCAAAACCCTCATCTATTGATTTGGCAATTAACTCAAAAAAAATTTAGTGTTATGATTTTTTATGTAATTATAATAGTTCCCACAGGAAACTGTATTCTTACTCTGAGTGTAAACACAAGAACTCGACTGAAATATCCTTCAAATATGTGGCTGCTCCATCTTCCAACTCATAAAAAATAGGTAAGTGAAGAAAGCAACCCAAAAACGGCAACAACTACAGCCAGAACCGTGGTTGCGAAGGTAATGCAATTCCAAATGAAACCCACCTTGTGGGAGCATTTACATTAGATTCCCCATAAAATTTCCTATAATTTAGTTAAAAATGACATTTCATAAAAGTTTTCTCTAAATTTAATCATCTTTCAAAAATCTCATACCTTTCATTCCCTATACTTTCTATATTCTATTAAAATAATATTTCTCTATTACTTTTTTCTCACTTTTATTTACAAACTTAACTGTTCAATATTTTTTTTGTTATGTTTTGAACTATTACTCTAGTAAATATTTTAAAAAAAAATTAAATTATTTTTTTGTGAGTGATAATATTTTTAAAATTATTTTTTTTATATTTTCGTTATTTAAATTATTTTTAAAATTATTATTTAAAACTATAACAAATATGAGTATGATAGAAAACGTAGATGATTAAAAGAATAATTTATTTTATGTATTAGAATCAACTATTGATAAAAAATAGTTTAGAGAATAAATAGTAGTTCTCCAAATACGAGGAATTATGTTCATTTCTTGAAAATTTTCTCTAAAATATGGATCGGATGCAGGGGATATTTTGATCAAAACTTTATAATAAATCTCAAAGTATAGAAAATTGGATATTTTGAGATACCGGACGTAAATGCTCTGATAAAATACTGATGGGTAGCTTACCAAACTGATATGCACCCATATTCTCTTTTTGCCTGTCTATAACTCTTTTTGCCTGTTTTTATAGACAAAGAGCTGTGTTCATAACTTAGACTTTAATATTCACAATGACTTTTGAGGGAAATTCGAAATGCCACTCATGCATGTACATAGGCACAAATTCCCAAAAATACCCATACTTTGTGTTGGCTGCATGATTGTAAACCGGTACTTGATTTATTAATCGTCATCGATTCAGAAAGTGTGGTTAATGGTTGTTGTTTGCTGCTCTAAATTTTCAAAATAAGCACAGCAAATAAAAAGTAATGTTAAATATAATCGTGGAGTACGTAAATATCGTATAATTATTTTGAAAAAAAAAATTAAGATCTATTATTAAAAAATTAGGTTTTTTTAAAACTTACTTTTTTTTAAAGAAATTGCACGACAATTGTGCATAACATGATTGTAAATATTATTTCTCTACTAAGAAGAGGTTTTGGAGTATAGATGACAACTTTGAGTTGAGATGAAAGTTTAAAATATTAGTTTTTAGTGTTATTATTGTTTTGAAATTTGAAAAAGTTGAATTGTTTATTATATTTTGTGTGTAAATTTAGAAAAGTTGTAATGATGAGATGAGAATTTTGAATTTGAAATTAGATGTTTAAGTTACCAAACCTGCCCTAAATATAGCAACTCTTTCTACATCAACAAAATTGATCAAGTTTTTATTCTTTCTTACATAATTGTCCATTTTTGTTTTGACAAAAACGAAAATGATTAGAAGAGCGAGGACGATAGGAGGTTGGTGAATGATCAGTATAGAGCAGGTGAGTTGAGGGCGTATCATTAGCTAAAGGTGGAGTCTTAGTTCAGTCTAACATTTGTTTTTGTAGGTTTAACTATGATTTCCCATAACCTAAAAATGAAAGAAATTCAAGCCAAAGATTAAGGTGCCATTTGGATAGTTAATTGCGATGAAAGTTAAAAATTAAATAAAAAGATATATATTCAAGAGTTAGGATTTCTCAATCGGCCCTAAATATTTCTAGAGAGAGAAGCTCTACCTTATTTTTGGAAATCCAAGTCGTATACCACCCTAGAGGAGAGTGGGAGCTTCAGGCCCTATCTCACTCCATCCTCCCATATATAGTTTCTTCAAGTGTTCAATTTTCTAGTTGATGTTTTGATTTTTATTTTTGTTTTTCCAGTCAAAACATGAAGAAGCAACGTTTGATATTTTTCGGTGGCCAGCGACCACCATTGGTTTCCTAAGCCGTCGATCTTTCAGACTGCTGAAGGTTTCGCCAAAAGAAGAGGCCTGTAATCCACACACGCGGGTCAAAGTGTGTGCATGGCCCCCACATGCCACCACACAGAGGGCTCTGCTGCCATCATGCGCGGCATTTCTAGGGCCAGCGATTTTGGTAGCTTCAAAATCGACAGTCCGACACACTCCTAGTGTGGCACGTCTCCCTCACGCACCACTACAGTCTCCTTGCTCAGTGTTTTTTCGATTTTTAGTATTATTTCAAGCTTATGTTTTGTTGTATTTTTATTTTTTTAATTTTTTCTAGGTATTTATGTTCTGTTGTATGTGTTAGGTAAAAATAAAAAGAAATAAGTTATTAGACATGTTGTCCATAGCAAGAGAATCCTCTCCTCCTTTGGAGGATAGAGAATGGTTTTCCTGCTCATTTGAAAGATGGGAGTTGGATACCTTTCTTGCTTTGAAGGTTGGAGAATAGTTATCTCTGTTTTTACATGGTGTTATATTCTCAGACAAACCGGAATTGAAATCTCTGTTTTTATAGAATCTAATATTTAAGAAGATTTTTTCATTAGAGAATTTAAAGAAGTTAAGACAATGTCCGTCATAAAGAAACTTGTGTGCGGGGAAGTCTCAAATAGATGAGTAGTTTGACTTTTAATCTGAGTTTTTTCCTATATTTCTCAGTCACAGCTGTGACCATTAAAAAAAAAATTAAATAAAATATTGTTAGAATATATTTTTTAATGTTATTATTGTTTTTAGATTTAAAAAAAAAATTAAATTATTTATTATATTTTAAGTAAAAATTTAAAAAAATTATAATAATAAAATGAGATAAGACGATAATAGACGAAACACTTGAATGGAGCCTAACTCCCTTTTTTCAAGAAAAAATTTAAAAATTCAAAAAACTCAAATATATAAAGCCAAGCCTAAAAAGAATGTCAATGTTCTGCTATTTAGTAGCAGTGGGTGTGGCGGTGCCGGGGGAGAGCGGGGGGACCTTGAGATGGGATGTTTTACTAACATGGAAATTTGAACAAGCCATATTCATTGCTTCGTTTCTTTTCTTTGTTTTTTCTCTGAATGATGGAGACAGTATGTTATGTTGTTTCGTAAATGAGATGGAATTCTTGACATGAAACATTGAAAATGCTTCCTATGAGGTCATGGGCAACGGCCCGGCTAATAAAATTGTGCAATGTATAATTTACACTTGTGTGTATCTTCTGAGCTAATCAGGAAGATTGTACGCTGTACAATTGAACTTGGGCATAGTTCTTCCATGTCCATCCTGACAGGTACTATGATCTTATTTTTGTACCAACACAGAAGTTCAACACAGATCCTGTTGGTGCAGTTGACACGATAGATTCAAGATCAAGTAATGGATATACTTTTAATATAGACATAACAAACACTACGATATTAGCCCCTCAACTCAAAATGGAGCTTTGCCCCACTTTGGTTTGTTCCCCTAATAGGGGTACAATCAAACTCAAAAGATGAGCCTAACCTTAATACTGTTTTCTACTATACGGACTACACTTCACTTGTTGGGTTTGATACAGGTACCTCACGCTTGATGTCATTAGTAAAGCAGTTCTTGAAGTTCCTGCTGCCTTTTACTGGTAATGATATTTTCGCAAACACTTCCTCCCTTTGGGGGTGGTTTGCATACAGTGTCCAAAGAACGAGGCAGAGCAAGACTCCTACTGAAATCATGCCCAATCCTGCATTCACTATTTTGAGATAACGACCCAGCGGTGGGCAGTAAGTTGTGATGATCGTTTTGAAAGTGTCTCTGACAAAATTGCAATCCTGGAGGTTAAGTAAAGGCGGTGTGTAGTGCTCAAGGGCGTAGCTCTCGTTAACTGCAGCCACCAACTGTGTGTAGATGTTCGGGGTCACCCTCCCTACAGTGGTGCACAAGCCAGCTGGCGACACTTTGCATGTATATTTCTGCCATACCTTTAAAGTTTACACAGCCAAGTAAAGTAGAGCTAATTAAATCTGTGACATGATATTAAAGAGATAATAAAGAATTTTCCACTACCAGAATACTTCATTTCAAGCAGAAAGCAGGTATGACACCCACAAAAATTTAGAATGGGACTATAAAACCCACATTTATTAAACCCTTCCCTATCATAGTCTCTTAACATGCCCCAACCTCCGTGCTTTCTTCCCTTGCTACCTCTGATATCATTTTTAAGTTCACAACTAGATCGACACTTCAAGGTAAGATTAAAATTGTGAGAGATAGAAAGAGAGCGAGAGCAAGAGATTCATAAAAACCTTCAATATTTAAGAGTCTTTTGAAAAGAAGAAAAACAATTACAATTCATTCAATTTCAACAAGAGCTGATAATGAAAAACATAGTTAAGCAACCTAGATGGTGAGAGCAAAGCAAAAGGCCTTTACTCAGTTGATCTACATTTGTACATAATTTGTGATGTTGCAAAAGAAAGCCACCAAAAATTCATATGCAGAAAAAGCTATTAGCCTAGTAAATTATTAGGGGTTGCTTATTAGATGATTAGTTGTTATAATTTTATCTCAGTTTTAGATTCCCTAGAGCCCCTATCCAAATTCAAGGGCCTAAAATGGAGAGAGAGAAAGATACATAAAGTAGTCCAATTAATTTGTTAAGTACTTAGTCCTACAACATTCACTCGAACAACTATAAAAGTTGTAGGGGCCACTTCATGTATCTGTCTCTCTCCCATTCTTAACATCATGTTTCCCATACAGAATTTTAACTTGGCATGTCATGGGAGTTAAGCCGATTCTACAGTTTTAAGGGCCTAAAGTGAATGGAGAGAGAGACAGAGAGAGACAGAGAGAGAGATGAAGTGGTCTAATAATATTTGTTGAATACTTAATCCTGCAGCATTCACATGGACAGCCATAGATGTTGTAGGACCCACTTCATGCATCTATCTCCCACTCTAGTTCTAGTGTTTGGGTAGAACGTAGAAACTCAAACTCTATGAGATCTAAATCCTTTCCTCTCAACATGATGTTTCCAGCTAAAATTCTGTACAAGATTTTTCCAGTACATAATTTAAACTTGACGCATCAAGGGTGTTAAGCCGATTCTACAGTTTTAAGTAGAGTTCTAATGTTTGTTTCCCTCAATAACCAAGTACTTTCCAGATACATATTTAACAAGTAATGCAGATTGCAGATTCTCATAATAGAAAAGATAGCAAATAATCAGAATTGATAAAGCATACCGCAGAAGCATTTGCCACAGACACCTCTTGAGGCCCACATTGGCGATCTTGCAGCTCAGAGTCATATGGGTAACAGAGTGGCGGCATCAGAGGACCAGATTGATTGTAATAATAAGAATTTTCCTGGGAGGGATATGTGTCGGCATATGTATAGATAAATTCATTTACAACATTTACAATTTGATTGATAATCTTTTTACTCTGCACAAGTGTCTGGTTTGTTGTTCTTTGGTCAACGCATGGGAGGATGTTGCTAAGAGCTGTTTCTGCATGTGGATATTCTACCCATTCCTCCATGGCCATACAGGTGTCAGAAACTGTACTGAAATGCCAAAAGTAAAACACTACCGTCAGTAAAATATCTTGGCAAGGATTTTTTATTTTGACCCAGGCTGAATCATACATAGAAGAACTACAGATAAGAAACACAGAACTTGAACTGTTTATGGCAAGCAACTTTCGCAACATCACTTGTGAAAGAACTTAGAAACTTGGTGTTGCTTTATTAAGTTTTTTGTACATGAACAAGTAAAAAATATAAAAATAGGGGGAAAGAAAAAGAACATTTAGTAGAAAGAATCCAAATGAAAACCAAGCCTTACTTGTTGAGGACAACAAAAACTCGACAAAGCAAAAATGTAATTGCAACAAGCAACCAACCACTTATTACGAATCTGCAACATTAAGTATGTAGCATCAAATACAAAAGTGAAAAGTGTCTTGCAGTTTGAAGTGGGAATAGTACTGAACGTGGCACGTGGCCGCCAAATTGCAAAGGAAACTTACATATAAATTGCATGTTTGTGCCCAAGGATAGACAGGACTGCCACAATATAAATCAGTTAGTTAAGAAGAGGGAAGAATCTAATAGAGGAGACGAATAGATAAAATATTTTCAGTGATACATACTAAGACCAATCAGAGCCAGGAGAAGCATTACTGCTGCCACAGTTATTAAAGCAGAACGCCTGCAGCAAAGAATAAAATATTAGCCAATTAATATCCTGATTTTGGAAAGTAATTCTAGATATAGATCTTTTGAAGCAAGGTTAGTGTATACATACACGGCATTGAAGACTCTCTTTATTTTGACAGAATTTTCGTTTGTCTTGTCGGTTAGTGTATCTGCAGCGGTGTTGAGGTCCAAATTCAATTTATCAATGTCATACATGACATCAGAAGGAAGGAACACCTGGGCCACACTAATAGTTTTTGCTAGGGATAGATATTGTGTGACATTTCTTAGGGTCTCCACGGTGTAGTCTGACTGGTTTACAACATAATTCAAAGTTCGCAACACTTCACCATGAAATTCATCTTGCCCAACAGAAAGAAGGATACATCCGATCCTGTGGGAGAAAAAGACGGCATTAGCAAGAGTCATAGAAAAAATATAAATTCATTAATTTTTCAGCCTGCTCAACAGAAACACACAAATGTTTCAATATGGAAGGTCAAAATAAAATCTAGTTCTGTGAATAGTTTTTCATATCAGTTACATAAATTACAGCACTACCAGTCCATTTTTAGATTTATATAGGCAAGGGAAAGGAAGAGATTAAATACAAGTACCAGCAATCAATGGATCAGTGGAAAATTGAAAAAACAAAATAAGGAAGATCTCCACATACAAAGAGAATGATATTTGAAAAGTTGATAATGTCTGAATTTTGAAGTTCAGAATCTTACGCTGCAGCACATGTGAAGACTAAAAGCAGTACAAGACAAATTCTTTGTGAACGGTGTGATCCTTTTCCTTTTATGTTTATCCTCCAACCACAGCAATGATGAACCACGAGGCATAAGCCAAAAGAAATAAACCATAGGACAGCAAGAACGAAAGCAGAAGCACCTGTAAATCCAACAGACTGCAGATGATGGTTAAAATACTAATGAATACAAATCAACAACAACAAAACAAGAAGACGGTAGAAACATGCAGAAAATACAAACTGAAAATAGAAGACTTTAAAACCAAGGATAAAATACACTGAGTGGATAAAATACCAATTAAAAATTTCATCTAATAACTTGTGAAAAAATGTAATACAAACCCAGAAGTTAATATGCGTTGAGTTTCATATGAATCAGGCTCTATTAGACAGGATTTTGCATGTTATTACTCAGTCAAATAATAGTATGAGCCTACAACGTTTTAGACTACAGCTATTGCAGAAACACCAAGACGCCAAAGGAATTGTTTCCCATTGTCATATCCACAACACTCTCATACTCTTCTTATTTGATTGGTTAGCAACTCACACACTCTAGGGTACTTGAAGCATCGAACCCAATAGCTTATCCACTCCATCTTATACGGGGTGAAAGTAGCATTAAACCCAAAGGCCCTTGGCCCTTTTTTTTTTTTTTTTTTTGATAAGTAGGCCTTTGGCCCTTCTTAAGAGATATTGTGGATATGCTCGAGTCTTTGATTGGAACCAATATTTTATACACCAGTGGATGAATTCTTTGGTAAGAATATGTGCATTTATAACTTTGTTATTTTGATAATTAAAATATGTTGGGTACATTCCCTGATTTCGAGCAGTTCAACATGAATAGAAATAAAGGATTGTCATAGAAGTTAATAAAATCCTCTTGATTCATTATACTAATCAGGGGTTTTTTCCATTTTGGTGCCGATCCAACTTATTACTTATAAGCAACAATCGAATTAAGCTTCCACAGCTTTGATTCAATCTGTAATTTTTCAGCCAAAGAATACCTGGTTGACAGGAGAATAATATCAGAAAAAATAAACGAAGTAAAAACAGATGTATTCCTCTTCAAGTCCTGAAGATTTTCATATTTTTCATTAAAAGCTTTGGCTTTCTCTTGGAACCGGACAACATAAAGAACTTAGTTTTCAGCATGATGGTAATGCATTAACGTAATAAATAATTACGAAGTTTCCTGCGTAGCCCCAACACGGAGAAAAAACCAAACTTGTCGGGCATTCAAATTTAAACACATAAATCTTACTACCACTGTATTGTAATAGGGGAAGCAGGACTTTTATTTTTTTTATAAGTAATAGGGGAAGCAGGACTTACTGCCCAGTAATGCCGATTCGCAATGTCCCAACCACCTTGGTAGCGTCGAAACCCACGAAGAATGTCCAGCCTATTCGTCCTGTTTGCCGCCAAAACAAGCGTGCTTTGAGTGGCATCATCGCTTGAAGGCCCTGGAGCTTGTGCGGCCTCCGATATTCCATTCTTCCATGGTCCTAGATTTTCTTCTCCTGCATGTACAACAACATGAATATACCCTCGCAAGTCGCAACTTACTTATTCAACTCAAAAACAGAAAAAGAACGTTTCTTAAATCAGACAGAAATTAATTTGTAAACCGTAAGACTCGCAGAAGATGAAAGGTATGTCTCATTTGTTTGCTGGAAAATGGTTCTCTTTTGTATTTTAAACAGAAAGACTTCTCATTAGCTGGATTCCCCCCGCCGCGGGGCCGGGGGGGATATTTTTCTTTCCTTTTCCTCCGTTTTCACAGCAACCAAACAAGAAAACGAAACGACACTTGTGATCGAGCCACTTCTATCAGATACGAAAAACCAAGAAAAGAGAAAAGCTAATACTACATAGACGGATAGCAATTGTACGAAGACGAGAGGACGGACCTATAATGAACTTAAGAGGATCCGAGTGCGGTACATTGCTTGGCAGAGCTGAAATCGAGCTCAGAGAGGCCAAAACGAAGAAGGAAGAGAGCCCAGCAACCAAGAAAGCCTTCATTTCATAGGAAAAAAAAATCTCCCTCTAACTAGCTCTCTCTGTCTGCGTATCACTCACTGCAGCCACCGCACCAGAGCAATCGAGGAGCTCATTTCTAAGATCGTGTCCGTCCAAACCTTTCACAAAGCTTCAGACCCTGATTAGCATTTTATGTTTACTGGCGCAAATCATTAATGGGAAGGAAAGGGAAGATTTATAGGACAAAGATTTGGAGGTAAAAGAAAGAGAGGGAGTCAGAAAAGAGACAGCAAAGAAAAAAAGACTCACATGGTGGGACTCACCCTGACGGTGATTAGGGGAGTCCGAGTGGAGGAAAACCAAAACAGCGGGTTACCATTTTTTATATAATAAAGTTACTTAGGCGTCGGCTAATCGCCTTCTTTCCTTTTTCTTTGTTCGTGTCTTTTACTTTCAATCAATATGACTCTGTTAAGTAACCGAAATATCTTCGCTGCAAGTGGACTTTGTGTATATTTCTTGTCATTATTTGTGACTGATTAAAATAATTATTTTATATTAATAAAATAAAATAAAATAAGTAATTATATTAATAAAATGTACAAAAATATATATATAAAATCTTTATTATCGAAATCATCCTAAGATGATATACGTATAAATTAATTTTATTATAAAATAAACTTAATATATTATATAAAATTACGATCTAATATTTTATGAATAATGTTATACACCACATTTTTATTCTATTTTCATTTTATTAAATAAGATGTGGTTCATTTATTACTATTAGATGAAAAATAAATATGTAATAAATAATTATTCAATTATAATAAATGTATCACATCATACTTAATGAGATAAAAATTAGATGGTAGTGTGGTGTATGAAATTTTGTTAAAAGTAATAATCGAAACTTATTATATATTTATTACTCCAAAATATTTTTTAATTTTATAAAACTCAAAGTTTTTATAAAAAAAAAATGTTTTAGGCACAAAAATTTTTTATAAAAATAAATTAACAGATTTAATATGGCACGCTACATTAGAAAACTATTTTACTGTAAACTAAATTAATATGATTACTTCTACGGGATATCTTCGCCATTATAGCAATTATCTTTTATCATAGGTTTTAAAAAGTTTTTGATAGAAAAAGTTGTTAAGCCATGAAGAAAGGAAAAGAAAGAAGGCGATTGATTACTGTTGCATGTGTATGCATTCGTTGCATGGCACAGAAAGTGAATGAGAAAATGATTCAAAAGCTCTAAAATATTGAAATTCGATTGGAAACGATTACAACGTCGCGTTGGTAGGAATTTATTTTATAAAAATGGATGAGGTGAAAGAAAGCACGGAAATTGCCGACTACCTACGCTGCTGCAGCCTGCATTTACACGGGTCGGCAGCGGCCAATGCTTTTGGCATTAAAGGCAGCGGCCAATGCCTACTCCCCTCTACCACACGCTGCGCGCACGCCGCTCATTCTGTTGCTTCTGCCTTTTCAATTAGTAAGTCTTTAATTCTAACAATTATGTCAAATAATTTCAACATCATAACTTTTATTTTTTATTAAACTTTAATACTTTATATATAGAATAAGTCTTTTTTATTAAATAAATAAATTAATTCCGTAATATTTTTAAAAAAAATCTATTTATCATATTTTTTTAGTGTTCTTTAATATTGTATTAAATGATAAACCTATAAATAAAATATAATAAATAATATTGAAATACACATAATAAAATTATGAGAGGATGGTGATACGGGTAGTATTACTCTATTTTAAAAGACTATGCATGTCATGTTAAACCAAATAAATTTATAAATTACTTAACTTTTAAGACTTGATTGGTTGCTTTTGGACAATTTTCAAATCTTAAACATCAAGTCCGGCACCCATCCAGAACTTTCGTTGGAGTTGCCATTCTTTGAGCCTGGACAGAAAAATAATAATAATAATAATAATAATAAATAATATGTTTATAAAAATAAATCCATAATTTTATGTGATACGTTATATTTATTTTATATTAAATAAAATTTTATAATTTAATATATCACGTTAAATTATATTAATTTTTATTTTTATGTAATTTATTTATAATTAAATTTTTTTTTTTAAATGAAAGAAAGAGTGGGCCACCATTTAGGTCGTGAAATGAATGACCCCGTACTTCCTTCTAGGCTGAGTCCAACTTCCAGAAAGGAGAAGAGAAGGGCTGGGCCTAATGATCTGTGCGTACGTTATTGTTTCTGTTGGGTATTGCTTGGCTTACCCGTTTCGTTTTAATAGGAGTAGTTTGAGGTCTGCATCAAAGAGGTGGGTCGGTATATCAATATGTTGGCATATTACATGGTTTTTAGTCCTTTTTGGAGGCAAAATACCGAAGCGCAAGACAAAATTAATAAGCTGATTCAATGCAAAAAGAAAAAAGAAAGGTTGCTCCTACGTTAAATTATCGTAGGTTAAAAGAATGCAAAACTGGTACGTAACGCCATTGTGACAATGATCTTTACTTTTTAAAGCGTAATTAAAGAGAAAATGCACGTAATTTGTTCCCATAGACTCATAGTTGTATAATGGTATTGGATAACTCCATCTTTCTGAGGGTCAAACCTTGGAAAGATCTTCTTGTTTTCTCTAATTGTTTAATTGTTTATGACGAAACATGATCATGGGTCGTCTCATGGGAACAAAAACTTGTAAAAACTTCTGATTGGCCAAGACAGCACAAGAATCAAAAGAAAAAGGGAAAATGATCTAACAATTAGGAACTTGGCTTCTTCTTCTCCAACTTCATATTTCTTTTTCCTCCCACTCCGTCTTGTAACAAAGATCAAGATTAATGAGATAAGAGTATTACTCTATTTTGCATGCATGTACGTATTGACTGATCGGGTACATGATATATATATATGTATGTATAGTCCATCATGTAGTGTATCTAAATTAGTGAAGGTTTCTAGGATTTGATTATGTTTTTTTCAACAGCTCTAAGATATGATTAGGACTGATAAGATGTTATCTTAAAACAATTAACTTTGGGTTTTGATGTTTGTATAACAACCTTGATCAGACATTGCAACAACCAACGTTCTTTCATCACAAAATTACTTTACTTTACATATGGCTTAATAAATTATGGAGGGGGGTGTCGGCAAGCCCTTCAACCTTTTAAATTGCCAGGCTTAACGCTTGGCATTACTCAAGTTGGTATGCCTAGAATTAAGGGGTAATGAAGGTTGGCCTTTAAGGATGATCATGTGTATATTTTCTTGAGTGTTCTAACATATGGACTTGGCAACCTATTTATGTATGAATTCAAATCCAACAAAAATTTTATTTGTCTCTCTCTCTCTTCCCCATTTTAGATCTTAGAATTTAGATAAAAAATAATAATAAGGAACCAACCTTAAAACGGTGATTTTTTTAAGTGAAGGGATTGATAAAAAAAGTAACCACAATTTGTGCATTCCTTCACCCAAAAATTGATGGATTTAGACTTAAATGCGACGAAAAGGAGAAATCGATATGATAAAGAAAGTTGGAAATGTTGAGTTGCCATTTTGTCTTTCTCATGGTTAGGTCGTAGTAATTGGAATCATTTGATGGGATTTGTTGGATCTTGGCCATTTAGCTGTTAAGCACCTAACGATGATCCAAATATTAATATTCAGAGATTTCACTAATTTGCCATAAATATTATATACATGAGTGATGCTAAGCTGTCGTTCAGCAATGATTGCTAGATGTGCTGTTTTGCACAAATTTGATTTTTTTTTTCATATTTTTTAACGTATTTAAATATTTTAAAAAAATAAAAAAAATATACCAATATATTAAAAGTCACTTGTTTAATCATTAAATAAAAAAATATTTAAATATATAAACAGTCAAAATGAGAAAACAAACTCAAGCAACGTACTAATTTTTTTTATTTATTTATTTACGACGGAGTTGGTATCATTAACATTATCTTTCACTTTTGACAAAGACAAAAAAGTGACAAAAAGGGATGATGCCTAACAAAGATAAAGCAATAGGAAGAGATAAGTAATTAGGACATTGCCTTTTTCCTCTTTTTCCTCAACCTCATAATAAAAAATAAAAATAAAAAATAAGAAGAAAAAAAATAAAATAGGTATATAATGTATGACTGCTAAATAGAATTTTTCTTACACAAATAAGCTACCCTTTATAGATTTTTTCTCTTCAAATTTTATGTTTTATTTTATTTTATTTCACTTCACAGCTTCCACATATGTCATATAAATCAATATCAACTTATAAATAATATTATTTTTTATATACTGACAAATAATTAATATTACCTTAATATTAATATTTGGTGCCACGAGTTTCACGGGTGGGTGTGACTATAAAAAGTTGTGAAGGAATGATTAAAACTAAATATAAAAGATGAATAATGTTCAAAATGAAGCTGCAACCACCATTGATATTTTAACCATCTTTCTTTTGTGCAAATCATGTCATTATTCTCTTTTTTAGGTTGGATTCTTTCATGTTACCTTTTGTTTTATTGGACTTATTGTGTATCTGTCCGTGAATGCAAGGCCATTTGGGCAGGATTTTCTACCAGCCCAAGGAAATTAACCCAATATTGGTCTTTCAGAATAATATAATATAAACCCAAAAGAAAATCCAGAGAGTTGACATTTTGGGTACAGTTCGTTTCTCCGACTCCGAGGGCCCGACTTGACCCAAAAACACCTATATTTATTTTACATAAATGATATTTATAAGAATATGCAAATGTCATATACTACTTTTAAAAAAAATGAGAAAATATAATAAATAATTTAGTTTTTTTAAATCTCAAAATAAAAATTATATTCTAATAATATTTTATTTAACTTTTATCTCATGTGTATCCAAACGAGACTTGGCTTGGTGGCCGAGACACAGCGATCCTATCACCACCACCTAAATCCATCTTTAATCTCGTCAATGCTGGTGGTAGAACAAACTTCTCGCACACCACCTCAGCAATGTCTCTCAGAGAAAGCCGCCCACATGCGCTATTTAATGAGGTTGAAAACGGAATCAGCCTCATTCATGGCGGCCACCGTCATGCATAAGAGCCGCACTAAAACGGAAACCAGTAAGATATACTTGCTGAAGAAATCTTTTATCTTCTGCAATGTGGAAAAAATTCTAGTTCTTGTAGTTTTATTTCGGCTCAATTTGAAGTAAAATAGAAAATGGGATCGGTGAACAAATGCGTTCCCAAGGAAGAAACCATAATACCAGTCTCACTTCAGATTTCCCAGACCAACTAAAACTGGAATAATACTAATACTAATGAAGGAAAGGAATAGCCACAGTAGAAATAGAATAACTATATTACAAGGCCTTTACACCACACACGCCATCTACAGGCCTTAAAATAGCATTGCTCGTGGAAATATGATAGCGGTTTAGTGCTACATGGTACATACAGATTCAATGCAAAGTGCGAAAAAGGTTGGGTGCTGCGTACAGAACGAATGCTCTGTTTAAACTATGTACCAAACTACGGGAGACAGAGCATGCACTCCCAAACCACGAGTAGAGACAAAGTTATATTTGGAAATGTGACAACTACCAGAAAGTAGTGTCAAGTGTCCTGAATCATTTGCATGCCTCAAAAGCATCATCATCTGAATGTAATATTGTAACCAACATACTTAATATTAGGTGAGCAGCTTGTCTGCCAAGAAAACGAGTAGCCAAAAGTAAATCTTAATCATCTCAATGATATGAAAAATAAAAGATAGCCATATACAAAAGATGACCTAGTTTTCTGTAGATTCATCCCAATCAAGTAAGATACAGGATTTCAATCCATGGATACGAAGAAATTCGTCTGTTACACAGGAAAACAAATGAATTACTCCAAACAACTTTTTGAACATTTCATATATCTTGTACTAACATCCCCAACGGTCCAAGACTCACTACCATGAGCAGAACCAAGTAAATCAGGCAGCTGCACGCTCACATATCAGAATGTCCCAGAGCATGGTTCACACAGAGATCTCTCAGAAAAGTAAAGCTCACAAACTAATGTTGCTAGATGTGATAAGTTTAATTTACTTTATGGTAAAAAGAGTTTTACAATCTGACATAGGACAACAAGCTTACATTTCTCTTTATGCAAAACTATACTAACACGGAAACAAAAAGAACCTGATAACATATCATAATGAAATTTCAATCTCCATTGCAACCAAGAAATCAAGAGATCACAAATGGAGAAACATCATACCTCCTAAGGTCAATCAAACCTCTATAACAAATTTATTTGACATGTGCTACATATACCACGCATGACGGTAGCACTCACTTCTCAGTTGACACAGGCAACAGCTCCCCACACCCCGCTTGTTTCTTAACAATAATTGAGCATAACCTTCCGTACTCAGTAACAGATGCATAATAGACTCTAGACATTTGCAAAAAGAGTCAACAAAAATGTTAGCAAAAAAATGAATGCAAAAATATTTTGAGAAGGATCAACCCAGCAATTACAAATACAGATTCTTCTCCAACCTACGCGAATAGAAGAAAAAATGGTGAATCATACCAAATATATCTTCATGAAGTCAAAAGTGGCCCAGCCCGATTTCAAAGATATTGGAACTCCATTAAATTAGCATATGCATCTATTCATAAAAACATATATGCCAGATCTGCCGAGTTCCACGTACAAACTATAATATGAATACCTATGCGTAATTCAACATTGAAGGGCAACAACTATGCAATACCACTTCTGTCCAAAGAGAAGAAAACCTCGTATGCAAAACAGACAAAAGCAGAAATTCCAGTGCATCCATTGCCAAAAGTTCTGAGTAACAAATGAGATAAAGAAGCGGAATTTCATTTCTAATAGAGCATTACAGCCGACATTGCAAAGGCCGTTCATTCAGCTGTCGACAAAAATTTAAAAGAAAAAAAAAAGAACTCCTAATTCTTTCTTCCTATTCTTTTATCTCAAAATTTGAGGAGATCCTCCCCCCAAAATTTCTACCGTAACAATGGTTCTAGCGAACCCAAAGGGCCAAAATTATCCCCTGTTACGAATAATAACTGATTAAACTTTTCCCCAATTTGCCTCAAAACAAAAAATTTCCAACATTCCTCCCTAAATAAAAATAAAGTTAGACAATGATCATAAAATCAGTTAAACTTATTCTTCACCGTCACGCCAAGCTCCCCCGCTACAATGACCGTGGTGGCCAGGTCAAGGAACATCCCGTGCTCCACAACGCCAGCGAGCCGCAAAATCTCATCGCTCGCAGCCTTCAAATCCCCAATATCCTTCTTAAAATATAATTCCACAATGTAATTCCCGTTATCGGTCACAAAGGGTTCGCTGTTTTCTCCGGAAGTCCTGAGCTTTGCAACGCAACCCGAATCAGCAAACAGGGTCTGCAGTCTATGCGCCGTGAATTTCCAACAAAAGGGCACGATCTCGACAGGCATGGCGAGCCCACTACCACCCAGATGCTTAACGAGCTTGGACTCATCCACAATAACGACGAATTTACGACAAGAGCTCTCCACCATTTTCTCGCGGAGAAGGGACCCACCACGGCCCTTGACAAGGTTGAGGAAAGGGTCGACCTCGTCGGCGCCATCGATGGCGAGGTCCACGACAGGGTGGGTGTCGAGATCAGATAGAGGGATGCCGAGGGAGATGGCCTGTTCATGGGTTATCTTCGACGTGGGGATTCCGACGATGTTGTGGAGCTTGCCCTGGCGCAAGAGCTCTCCGATGCGATTCACAGCGTGCTTGGCAGTGGAGCCGGTGCCGAGGCCGAGGACCATGCCGGACTCCACATACTCAACGGCCTTATAAGCCGCGATCTTCTTGAGCTCGTCCTGGGTCAGAATGACCGGAGACACAGAAGCAGAAGATGGAGAGGAAGGTATTAAAATCCCCGCCTCCATGGGAGATTTCTCTGAACCAATAAAATGGGGATAAGCGATAGCCATCTCCTTGAATATCTTTACCCCCACCAAACAAATTGGAAAAAAAAAAACCGGAATTGGGTTTCTAGACTATTAAAGTACAAAAAGAACTTATTGTTATCTAGGGTTTTGATGTGTGAAGGAAACCCAAAAACTTGAATGGGTTAGAGGTGGCTTTTATTGGGGTGCGCAAAATCTACAAAAACGAAAAAGGCAAAAAGGAATATCTGAAGAGATATGGGCTATCTTGGAACGTGTGGCGAAGAGAGAGAGAAGGGGGGCGTTTATGAGGAGGAGGAGGAGGAGGAGGCGCAGACACATGGGGTTTGTGTGTGGTTATCATTATATAGAGGGAAGGCGGGAGGTAGGAGGCGGGATGTTGCGGGGAAGATGGTGGAGAAAATTAGGGGTAAAAAGGGAGTCTGGATGGGAGGAAAATAGATTCCTCCAAATCCAAGGACCAGAATCCTAATTAAATCCCATGGCTATGGGTGTTTTGCACTTTCAGGATTAAGGATTTTACCTGTATTTTGACTCATCGGAGAATTTCTTGAAATTAGCCGTGACATTATTATTTTTACGTATATTTTTAAATTTTATGTTGAATAAATTAGATCCTTGTCGTATGAATTGGTAGTATACTATCCATTCTTATTGCATTGACAAAAAATATATATATATTGCCAAATACTATTATAATACAGCTATATAAAGCAAAATGAAATACTACACAAATATTTATTTACTAAAATACACAAATATTATAATGGTATTATCCAAGCATGAACAACCCACATTTATGTGAATATGGGAACATTTTTAATTTTTAATTTCAATTTCAAAAATATGATAATTATATTTTTAAATTATTTTTAGTAACAAATGACAAAAAAAATCTCATATTCTATATTAAGGAGGTTGCATGTATAGACTTGTCACATGAACATCCCTCGTGAGTGAGAATAATACATAGATTAGAGTAGTTTTATACATCTATATGTTACTTCTTCTTCTTCTTTCTTTTTTAGCCCCCGGGGGAGTGTTTAGAATACAGAGAAAATAAAAGCCAAATCTGAGTAAAATCTGGAAAAGGTCAAAGAAAAAAGTTGGAAAGAGTGGTGGGGTTGGCTAATATGGACCATCCATTGTGTCGAGTGGTCTGTTAATGGAATCGAGGTTGTCTTTTAGGACATGGCAATCCAAATCCACATTGATATGAATGAAATCATAGACTTCTTCGTATTATTTTAGCAAGTTTAGTGGGAAACAAGGCGTGGAGCTTCTCTTATCACGAATCTCCGCATATACCCCCCATCGCTCCACTCCATTCATTTCCCTGCTATTTTTTTGTCCCCACCCTACCCCTTTTTCCTTTGCTATAAAGCCAGATGTTATTTACTTTTAATGTGAAAATATATTTGAAAATTTTATTATTTTATTTATTGTTATGATATATTTTAAATAATTTTATATAAATATTTAATATATTATATTTGCTCCGCTTTAAATTTACAATAAATATAAAAAATAATAAAAACCATCTTGTGAAAGTGAATTGCTAGGCTATGCAGATCTACACGTCCGCCATTTTTGTCTTCACCAGCCACAGAGTTTGGGAACCAACGCAGCGGTGGTGCTCTTGGAAATAAATACAAAACAAAACAAAGAACAAAGAAATTGCTGCAACATGCATGCATCTTAATTTGCGACAACTGTTGTTCTTTCGATTTCAAATAAGGAGTTTAAAAAACAAAAGTATTATCAAATAAGGAGGTTGTCACCCACCGAAGATCAATAGGGGTTGTCTGCAATTCTGCAGCTGAATCAAAGGCTCGAAGCAGTTTGGCAGAGACGCGTAGGTTCTTGCAGAAAAAATTAATTTTACCATGGAAGACTTGTTCACACGTAGTCTGATAGATGTCGGTGGTGAATTTCAACCTTTCATCTTCTCCTTCTTTATCCATTTTTTTTATTAAAAAATAATAAAAAAATTCTACACACTATGACTATATTACCCTCCCATTTTTAAATTATTCAATGAGATGTAATATATTTATTATTATTAAATAATCATTTATCGTATATTTTTTTATCATTCAATGGTGATTAATGTACCACATCTTACTTAATAAGATAAAAATAAGATAAGAGTATAATGTATAACAATACTTAAAAATAATTTGTATAAGCTACAAATAAGTAAATCTCGCATAAGTCTTTGTAAAAAAATAGACTCTACTTTAAAAATGTATAAAAAAAATTATTTTTTATTAATAAGACCTATTTTCTTTACAACTAATTTACATGAAACTTGCCTATTTAAGACGGTACTAGTCTTACTTTTTTTAATTCACCGGTCCTGTGTGTATAAGTAGCCAATTTGTGCAATTTGATTCAAAGGATAAGATGTTATGGACAGATAAGCAACAGGCAAGTTCAATTTGACCACGTAAAACATACGAACGACATGCTTTTCATGTGCACTGGTCCAAACATGAAACAAACATGGGATGGCATTCTCGGATTTGCCAGTCAGTCTCGGTCTTGATCCATATTCCGCTTAGGAACAGGTTTGGTCAGGAATTTTCATTTATCTATCTAGGACGATCGAACAACCTTGACCATGCAGAGAATATTAGAGGTTTAAATGCAATAAGCATAAACCAATATTTGAACCGAGACTTCAAAACCAAAAACCATATTCTCTATGAATTCAACCTCCGAATCAAATAAATCTTTCGAAAGAGTTCAAACGACAATTCCCTCATTCCTAGGTCAAATAAATCTTTCGAAAGAGTTCAAAAGACAATTCCCTTATTCCTATGCGCATGGTAAGAGTTCTCCCTAAGACAGTCCTTATGGTATAATATACCATTATACCAATTCCCCATTTTGAATCACTTTGAAAATGGGAATAAAATGTTGGGGCCTGCATATGTAGTAAAAACTTTTTTAAGGACTTCTAAGATGGTTTCTCACTGCTAACAGCTCTTCCTTCAGAGCAGCCTGGGGTTTTGTTTAAGGCCTTCTGTTATATTAACTCATTTTTCCTAGAAGTCTGGCTTCTATCTAGCTGGTCAATAAATGTCATAGGAACAAGACCCTCTTGTCTATCTTCTTGTTTCATGCACGATGCAGTAAATTAAATCTCATTTCATGGCTACATCACCTCTATCTTCTTGTTTCATGGCTATACGTTTTAGTTTAACAAAACTGACAGTAAAATACATTTCTTCACCTACATCAGCTGTATGAATGGAGTGATAGCAGTAAACTGATGGAACATTTCATTCTTTGTTATTTTCACATATTGGACTTGAAGCCAAAAGCTTTGAGACAAACTAATGGATTTATGAGATTAGAATAAGATGGCACTTTCGGCCGTACACAAAAACAATGGTGCGAAGACATGAGTGCATATCGACGATATCGTATATCGGCACACATAACTCTTAGAACAGCATCAAACTAGGCACAATTACTAAAGCCAAAATCATCACAAAAGAAAACTGATAACATGCTCGAACCTTAGAAAAATCAGCCCTCCCATTCACATGGCTTTTATCCTTATCTCTGCCTACAGCAAGTCTAAATCACATAAAATGGTGAGTAGAACTAGATTCGGTCAAATCACTTATTTCAGTAGCCATGATCTGATTCTATGAATCAGTCGCAGAATTGTCTATTCACTAACTTCGATGTTAGCATCCATGGTACACACTACCAATATAGTCTTGTAACACCCCAAGGGAAGCCCAAGTCACATCTGAGCTTATACTTCAAAGAACTAGTCAATGATATAATTGAAGCCCTATTGAAACCATTATAAAGGGTAAAAACTTCACATTCCCAAGCAATGCGGGATTCCATACACCATATACCCTTATCACTTAGTATGGGGTATCACAATCTCCCCCCCCCCAGGCGCGGGGATCAGTCCATCATAGATTCGTCAGTGGCACAGCTCAAATCTCACATTTCTGGTTGGGATAGGCTATAATAATACCATTTGTAACACCTTAAGAGAGACCCAAGCCACATCTGAGCCTATACTGAAAATTTTTTTTTTTGGATCAGTCTATACTGCAAAATGACTAGTCAATGATACAATTGGAGCCCTATTGAAACATTATAAAGAGCAAGAACTTTTCATTCCCAAAAAATGGGAGATATCATATACCACCTACCCTTATCATTTAGTATGGGGTATACAAGTCTTCAATGAAATTTAAAGACAACAGATTTATATCGAGCATATGAGACAAAGGATGGTTTGGATAATTTTGTATTGAACTTCTTCCGTATTTCCCTTCTCAGTACTTTATCAGAGTGATCACTAGGATTCAATTTGATAATATAAACTGGTTGGGAATTAAGGCATCATTAAGAGAAGATGTATTCCCTTTCTAAATGAAACACTTTTTTTTTTTATAGGTAAACGGTAGTATTAATAAGAAATAGACAGAGTCCAAGTACACAAGAAGGTATACTAGAGGAGCACCTATCTAGTTGGAAATATTAGAAATAAGGAAATCATGAAAATTTAGGCCTTTAAAATCTATGGCTATAGCCCAAAGGAATAAAGTGCGGAAAAATAAAGATCGCAACTCCTCCCAAGACCGCTCCATATCTTCAAAAGTCCTCTCATTACGCTCACGAACGAAACACTTTCCAGAAAAGAAATTAAATAAAAATCATATACTTCATCAAATGATCTAATAATGTAGTCAAGGGCATAATCTAACAGAACTTTCAGAGCATTAATACACAATGTCCAATCAAGAATAAGAAGACTTAACTTTTTTGATTATCAAAAGAGCAATCTGATGGATCTCATTGGATTAGGAATTTTACAACATTAGGCCTGGAAACATTAAAGAGAAGCTTGATAACCATAAAGTATATCAAACTGAACTAATAAACAATAGATATTAGTCAAAGAAGACCACTGACATATTCATTATAGAAAGATTCTTACAAGTATTGAAATGTTTAAACTTTACCATAAGAAGACTAACTCGGGGGCTAGAAAGCTTTTATAGAACAAGAACCATAATTAATCATTTTGCAAAATCGGCTCTCATAAACCAATCATCACTGAATGGGGAAAATCATCATTCACCTCCACAACTACTACTCAATAGAGCAGACAGAGCAAATAAACAAGTAAATCTGGCAACATATTGTATTTTTTTTTTTTTTTTTGGTGGGGGGGGGGGACTTGAAGGCAACACAATATTATTTTGAAGTAGATTACAATATAAGATATTATATTGATTGCATTTACGCTAACTACTAATTGAATGGCCTCTAAGGCAAGAAAATATTATCCTTACCTCAAACATATGGGATTATTTTGAAGTAGATAACAATATACAAGGAAAGGGAGAGAAGGGCAAATATATGCTGCCAGAAAAGAAGTGTCGAAGCCTCACCAACTGCATATCCCCTCAAGCTGGCAATTGCTCCCAATAAAATGGCACTTGGTGTTGTGTACTGCAACAAAAGAACAAATCTGTACATTGCATCATCGTCGACCAGAAGATTCATCTTATCAGACAAGGCTACTATACCAATTCCAAGCACAGGAAGCACTAAGAGCCTTGCTATGCTTATACCAACTGTAGTTCGAAGCCCAAGATTAGAATCAATTGGCCCCTCAGCAAGCATACCCCCAAGAATAAGCAACACAGATGGTACCATTGCACCACCTAAAATCTCTAAACTGTCTGTGAGAAAAGATAGTGGAGCATCATATCCAAAGAAAAAAGCCTTTAACTGAGGCACTGTACCAATGATGATGGCTAACAAAGAAGCAATCATCGGGGGTTGAAGTATGTGCCGTATTGGAGTCTGTTTGGCCACAATTCTCATCCTCCTGAAGACTTTAGGCGCAGCTAAACATCTAATGGACCTGGGGCTGTTCGCACCACCTTCTCCCGAAACCTCAATGTCAGGAAAAGAGGTTTGAGAAACATTTGATATGCTTTGGAAAATTCTAGCAATAAAGGGTGTCTTGGAATGCTCAGTTTCTTTATCTTCAATGCCTGGCCATTCGGCTTCTACAAGGAGAGGTCTACTGACATCATTAACTGCTAGTTCTTCCTCAATCTCAATCCCTTCTTCAACTATCTCATAGTACTCCAATGGAGGCTCCATCATGTGATACACAAGGGTATAAACCAAAATCACAGAAACCCAGGAAGAAAAAGAGACATAAGCCACCCCTCTCGAATGACAATGTGGTCCAAATGGGTTATCCGCAGTATGACAAACAGATCCAACAATGGCAAGAGGGAGATTGCCTGTATTACCAAACGCAGTCATGATAATGGTGAATCTTTTGAACTGAGGAGGTGGGCGGCAAATAATCACGACCAAGTACCCAAGTATACAGCCAATACCCGTACTGACCAACACATTTACCGGAATAAACCACCAATGAGCAAAGTTCTCAAGCGTGATGCTTTCACCAAGTTCAGTAAAGATTAGGCAGGGCAAGAACAGAGCAAAAACAAGCTTGCTGAGCAGCTTAAACGTCGCTCTTGGGATTATTTGGGTTCTTGGGTGCGCAAGAACCAGACCGATAACCGTAAGGGAAAGGAGCTTCATTAAAGGGATTATTGCACTTAGCAAATCTTCGCCACTAGACTTCATATTGTTTTGATATAACGCAGCCAAGTAACGCGACATTTTTCCTTTTGTACCAAAACCGACGAATCTTTCTGCAATAGATCAATCAACAAATTCACGAAAAATCGAATGAATCCAGTAGAAGCTCAGGTTCCTATAAAGCCAACAATAAATTTTGGAGTGCCACCTTACGACATGGATCTCACAGATTATCACAAACCACAATTTCGTTGATCAAAATACAAACTTTAATTTGAGAAATTATCGTGAATGGCGAACAAATCAATAAAATTACCATTGACAAGTTTATCACAAGCTACCCCAAATCAAAGAAATCCAATTAGCGAAAAGTGAATGAAACACGGGTCTCTCCACACCATAAGAAATAAAAGAAAAAGGGAATCGCAGATTTTTCACTTACACAAAGAAAATCCACGACAATAATGGGGGTTTCAACTTTCATGCATTCAACAATAACATTGAATAGAAAAATTACTAACTTTGCATAAACTAAACAAGAGATAGAGAGACAGAGGTCTTACAAATCATAAAAGAAATAAAATTCGAGAGATCTGAGGATTGTGGCCGAGGATTTGAATTGCTGAGAGTAGATTCGCGACGTTGGATCGAGGAAAGCCGAGTCCTTAATTGCCACGTTAAAACGAGGAAAATCCCGAGTATAAAAAAAACTCGGAAGGATCAAATAAACGAAATTGGCTTTTTTTTCCTTTAAAAAAAAAATCATGCGCTCTTTCAAAATACGGATTTATGATAAGATGGTTAGTAAATGATAATATTCAATTTAATAAATTTTGAATAAGGTTATACATTATATTATTATTTTACTTTCATCTTATTGTATATAATATAATACATTTATTATTAAATAGATTATTTAATAAAAAATTATTTAATAATAATTAATGTTTCGTATTTTATATAATAAGATAAAAATAAGATAACTGTGGTGAATAGAATTCTCTCACAACAAATAGTAAAATGATAAGAAGTAATAATTGGTAAAAGATAAACAATAAACTTTAAAATTGTTGACTGTGGTTTGAAGAATTATCCGTGTTAATATACCTAAAAAAATGTAGCAACCTCTACCTGGATAAGGTTTTTTTAGGACATATCTACACGTTTTCAAATCTTAAAAAAAAAACAAAACAAGCAAATTGCAAAAATATTTGGGGTTTCTTGGTCATAAGTGTGGGCTGGGGTCTGAGGTTTGTAAGATTTTAATTAGAAGGGCCTATGACAAGTATTTTGCCCAGCCCAGAGGCTTTCCAGCAAGAAGCAGCGCCAAGGGCCCAAATCTGAGACCAATTGTAGAATGGGGGGCTATAATTATAGACCGTGCATTCTTCTATACTTCTCGTAATTATATTCTCTTGGCTTGGTAAGTTAGTTATACAAACTAATAAAATGAAATACTTTGGTTACAAATAAATTTTATAATAATAATTATAAAGAAGATCTAGCATATCACACAAAATTATATCGATTTATAAATTTATTATTGTGAAATCTATTTGCAGTTATAACACTTATTGTTGGGAATGGACCGAACAAATAAAGGCTAAGTTGAAGTAAATAATAGCGGAAGCAACAAAAAAACAGCAAGCACACAAAGAACACCAAAATGTAAGTGGTTCAGCTCAATGTGAGCCTACGTCCACTGCCGGGGTCGGTTTCAACAAATTCACTATGAACAAAAGATGGAGTACAAGAGTATTGAACACAAAAAATCCTTAATCCTAAAGCTCCAATACACCCAATGGACTCTTAGGATTATATACAAAAGGATTCTCAAAACTCTCTCTAAGTTGGCTGCTGAAGGGCTCTTCAAAATGAAGAGAAAATGATGTATTTATAGCAGGGGCGCTGATTCAGAACATTCGCTCGAGCGGACGTCGAGCGAAGTGTCGAGCGCACGTTAGGGTTGCATTATTCGCTCGAGCGGACAGTCGAGCAGAACTCTCAGGAAGAATTCGCTCGAGCGGACAGTCGAGCGGAATCGAGCGAAACTCTCTGGAAGAGTTCACTCGAGTGGACTGTCGAGCGGAGGTCGAGCGGAACTCTCTGGATGAGTTAGCTCGAGCGGACTGTCGAGCGGAGGGTCGAGCTAACCTTAGCTTGAGCCAGGGTCGAGCCACAGTCGAGCCAGCGTCAAGACAGGGTCAATCAACAGTCAAGCCAAGCTCCAAAACATACATTTTCAACAGGAAATCAAGCCAAACTCAACACTTATGATGCACACCCAAGTTGATATGGGATATTTAGGTAGATTTTAAGTTGATTGCACTTGACTACTTTAAGGTGAATTTGCACAAATATGACAAGAAAAACTTAATCGTCCTTGGATTAGGGCAATATCACTTCTTCTTTTTCCAAAATCTTTAATTTATGTTCACTTTTTGTCTTCTTAGGAAATATTTTGTTTTATGTTTTGAAAGTGATCATGATTTCAATTTTGTCCAAATTTTTTGCAGGATTCTTTTTACTTGCATGGTTAATTTTTATGCAATAATATGGATTTTCCTTTTTGAAATTTTTTTTATAATTTTGAGTTTTGCAGCTATTTAGCTCGGCTTGTGGGCATCATTTATTAATTCCGAATTTTATCATTAGTGAATATATTTTAGAGTTTTTTTTTCTTCCTATTTCAGTGTTTTGCAACTTTTCTCAATCTCAATCACTACTTTTGTTAATTAACTAGCCGTTAGGATAATTATCCTTATTCTGTCCAGCATCAGTTGGCATCAGAGATTTAGGCTTCATTTGGATTCTTGAATGAGCTCAGCTCATCTAAGTTAAGTTCTATTTTAAACATATTTTAACATCCAAACATACAACTTTTAAATCATTAAACATCACTCAACTCAAAATCTTTTTACACGTGAATTCATAACTTTTTTCAACCCAACACCTCTTTACCACGTGAAACCCATAATCTTTTTCAATTTCTTATAAATATAACTAAACTTATTTTAAGGCTGCGTTTGGATAGTCGACTGAGTTGAGTTGAGTTGAGTTATTTTTAAATAATATTGAGTTGAGATGGTTGAATAAGTTTGGTGGGATCCACTTAAGATGAGTTAAAGTATGTTTGGATGTTAAAATGTGTTTAGATATTTATGAAAAATTTGAAAAGTAGTGGGCCCCACTATTATTTTATATTATATTATTTGACAGGTTGACCGACGGAACACTGCATCATCTGAATGCACTCCTGAGTTTTTGTTTTGTTTTTTTCATGAATAACCACTTTAGATTACCACCAGTCACACCTAAAAAGTCATCAAGCTGTCACACGACTTCCAATATTTTTTGCACTTTACTATTTCTTTAATATTTTTTATCCATTCCATTTCATTTGTTTTTCATATTATTATTTTCCATACTTTTTCTTAATCAAATATATTATTTCTTATTTATATTTTGAGTTAAATGAGGAACACCAAGGACCATTATCTTTTTTAATTTTTATTTACAAATGTAAAATATAATTAGTTTTTTAAAAATTATTTAAAAATAAAAAAATTAATAAATAATATCACTTTTTTATTTAAATGTGTAAATGCATGTAAAAACTGATTTTACACTACATTTTGTTTGTAGATTTTTTCAACAGAAATTATAAAAAAAAAAAGATTGCAACACCATGGTAGCAATTAGGTGTTTCCTTGTTGTCCAGTAGTATGCATCCACATAGCCTGTGCAATAGCATCTCTACTTGCAGCCATTGATTATGCCGATGCAGTCGACATGTCAGGAGCATGAAATTGTTCATTACTGTCCTGATCCATACTCATTTCTGGATAATCATCGGGATTGTTAAATGCCATAAATGTTTGATCATTAGGCGTAACGGTCCGAATGAAGTTATGTATCGCACAACATGCGATAATAATATAACGTTGCCGAGTTGGACGGTATTCAGGCATGTTTTTTAAAAGTCGAAAACGCCTCTTCAAAACACCAAAAGTTCGTTCAATGACATTCCGAATAGATGAATGCCGATAATTAAATAGATCTTTATATCCTTGGAAGGTACGATTTCTATGACGTTCAGATCTGTGGTATCTCACCCTTGGATATGGCGGCATATATCCCTCCGTGCAAGGGAATGCAGAATCTACCAAATAATAATAACCTGAGATTTCAATAGAACATTAATCTTTTTATAATTATGGTATAGAAAATTACTGACCACTCGTTAGGTACAAATTAAATAATGTGTAGAAATTACCGTCTTGAGGCCATGGAAAATTGTTCTCCGGACGCCTTAACGCATCAATGAAAACGCGAGCATCATGGGCTGTACCCTCCCACCCGGCGTATACAAATGTGAATTTCATATTGAAATCACAGACACACAAGACATTTTGGGCAAGTCGCTGATACCGATTTAAATATGCATTAGTTACAGAACTCGGCATAGCTGCGTCAATCATGACCCCATCCATTGCACCATGACATTTCTGCAGATTTTATTTTAAACTTTCATAAATTCCCAAATCATTTTTATAGCAAACATTTCCACATTTGTAGAGTGCATTTTAATCTACGAAAATAGATAATGTAAGAAAAATTTACCTCGAACCATGGATAATATCTGGGATTTCCTTCAATATAAGGTATCACCCCTGTCGTCTGACTTGCGTACATATGTCGATTCACAGTTTCAACCGAATGTTGAAATAGATTAGCTGAATTTCGTTGAACCACACCATGTCCGACGGTGTAGCAAAACATTCCTAAGGCTTCCTCAACAGTAACCTCTCGAGTCGAATCACGCAAGGTCACATCTCTACGTAACCGATCGCATAAGGCCCGGAATGCATATACCTCCATTCGAAACATCTCGTAACAGTTATCAGGATGTCCATTTAAGACTGCGATTATATACTCCCTTCCACGCAAGCCAATATTATGTTGTGGCCTAGGCATACGACGTTGGGCACGGGATTGTTGCTCCTCCATCATCATGTTCAGAAGGGTCACCTCTTCTGACGTACCATCGTTACATCTTCTCCATGCGTTCCATTCCGCCCATCTATCTTCGTCAAATGTATTTGACACATTACTACTAGAGCCCTCCTCGCTTGCCTCGTTCTCTTCAGTGTTTATCTCATCATTCCACCAACTATTATTGTCCATGCTGCGCTTTTAAAAATATGTGGTACGTAAATATTTAGCAATTATCAATATTTGTAATACTAGGAATAAAAGGAACTCATTTTGTATGAACTTAGCAAGTACTTTAAATATAATTACCACGCTAATGTATAGCTACAAATTAGCCCACACGAAATACGATTGTTAGAAATCAACATACAACTAATAAAGTCAGACAATAAAATATAAGTAAAAGAAAGTGTCAGATAATTCTATAAATCCAAAGCAAGCCCAATATGCGTGGTTAGCGTAGTGACCACACCCAGTGCAATTTTAGCTCTGGAGTCATGGTCTGGAAGACATTGATCATATTAGGATCCAAAAAAGCTTTTGCTGCGGCAAGCTGGATGTCCAAAGGTAAGGGAGGGGTGATATCATACAAAAACTGCATACACTGTGCAACACTGTTATAACCTGCATCAGACCCAGTATTTGAACCCTCGCCTCTACTGCGCTTTGAACTGCATATGTCAAACATCTTTGCATCCAACTCTGCCCGCGCTTTAGAACTAGCGGCAATTGTTTTCAAGGCATCAGCCAGATCTGGTGAGATTGATGGCCCGGCTGCGTCCCTACGTCGTCGTCGAGGATTCATTCGCTGCCCTACCCCTCCTTGCGTTTCGGAAGTGATCTCGATGGCATCCAGATCAATAGTCGAGTCTAATCCAGTGCCAGTGCCAAACATAGGACCCCGGGCCCTCAATTCATCCTCTAAATGTTGCTCCTCTTCTCTAGAGGGGGGTTCTTGCGTTGAGGCAAAATGCAACACCCCTGTTGCGACCGCCTGACCAAAAATTGTGCAAAGGACATCGTAGTTGCCACAACCGCTGTTCTTGAACTTTTTCCACTCAGATCGGACCTAAGAAATGGTAAAAATAATTAAACTAGTTGATTGTAATAGTTAAATGCATTTAATGGGCAATAATGGACCATAAATTGATTACATAAAGCAATAAATTAAAAATACATCAATTAGACCAAAAGAATAGGAAGGTTACCTGGATCGCATTTGCCCAATGTTCGTCCAAACCAATTACAGTTTTTGTGATGGGGTTCCAACCCATGCCAGTTTGACCCATTAAATCTGTAAACTTGCGTTGTATCTTTTTAAGACGGGCAATTTTTCCCTTCACTTGTGATGAATCAACCTGCTTAATACGTAGGTTATTAAGGCGCTCAGCTAGTCGGACACAGTCACGGTTTGTTATTTTGGACCCCACCAATTTACCTTCCAATGTTTCTTGGTACAACATATCAATCAGCTTGTCCTCAAACCCTCCAGCCCACAAGTCATGATCACGTTGAACCTCAACGTTAGCCATGGTATGCTGCTAATGGGCAATAATGATAGCACAAATAATAGACAATGCAAATAATAAACAATGCACTTAAAGCTATGGTATATGCAATGTGTAGAAATATAGGAATTCACTAATTAAATACATGTCAGGAATATATTTTTTTTTTATGAGTCAAACGCATGTAATATATCATAGAAGGATTCAAGGCAAACTAAAAATGCAAGCTAAATTTATAATATATTGATACTGAAATATTTAATACCTTGTACGAGGAGCTGTTGGATGAGCGTAGAAAGTATGGCTGCAGATTTTAATACAAGCCAATATTAGGAAAGTAATTCGGTAGGGCTGCAGCTTTTATTACATAACAAGTAAGAAAGTAATCATAAAGTAATCATATATAATAAGTGCAGCACATTTGCCCTATCCACTAGAGATCCTAACCAAGGTTTAAATATATAACACTTTGTTTCCAGTAAAGTTCCGAATCCAGCTCTTGACTTATAAACTAAGAAACATATCAGTATTAGTACCACAAAGTCCGGTCCTGATGAAAAGGGAGTGGCAGCGCTTTTCCTCATTAACATAGGACATGACACTTCAATTTAGGGGGAAACATAGCAGAGTACATGAAATAGTACTTCCCATGACCAACGGGTTAAGAAGTATGAAATATGTATACTATATGCATACACGCACCATAAGTCTTTAGAATACGATCATTGTATAAAAACCTGACACCAAAATTGTCCCACACTGTAAATTCATTTGGACACCCAAAATATGATGTCAACCACATCTGACTCAAAATCAATGACGATTCAACCTAAGTTTCAATTTCCAAGAAAGAAACAGCAACAACCACAAGTGTAATTAACAACTCATCCAAAGAAATTAAACTAGACCGCTTGACAACATGGCTACTTTCTTAAATAAAATTATGCAGAGAAAGAAGCCTACATAAATCAACTAAGCAAGCACATCAAGCAACAACTCAAGACACTTAAACTGTCGGTTGTAGTTGTCCCCTTTTTAATTTAATTCAGACACACTTATTATTCAAGCAAGAGTTCAAAAACTCTTTCTCTTTTTATAAAGGAGTGCAGAATTTGAACTTTAACTTTCCAACATCATATCTCGGCTGAAATAGTTTATTGTGAGACAAAGCACCGGTGTTTGGTTATCTGTTTAGTCCATATTTTCCAAACAAACAGAAAAGGTGAAAACCAAGCAAAACAAACCCAGATGGACTGAATCCCCAATTTTGCTAATGCTTCTTGATTGGCAGTAATTAAGAAGATAATTGTTACAAATTTGTGATATATTTTTAAGAAAATATTTTTTAAAAAAATTACAGTCTCAGTTTGTATAGCAACACTCCTAAACAAATAAGAAAAAAACTTTATTTAAAATATTGTTCTTCACAGAAAATTCTCTCTAAACTAATTTTACAACCTACCTTACACAAAATTCACCACTTGAGTGCTCTATAATCAAATGCACCAACGCCAAAGCACAAACAATTCTAATTAAGAAAAATGCACTCCACATGTTTGAAAAAATTATTATGAAAAGTTGAACGGGAATCTCAACTCAAGTTTGAGTTCAGATCGATGCTTACTTGGTAAGAGCGCGTCCTTGGAGCCGTGATTGATAATCTCTTTATGGTAAGAGTGCGATGCATATGCTTGACTGTGGAGGAGCTCTGCTTCCGTAGTAAGATTGTGGTGGAGCATATACATTTCGGCATAATGGACTTATATAGGAAACACAACAGCAAATATCTACAAATGCTTTTCTAGTCTGCCCCTACAGAGATGATGCTCAAAGAAATGAGAGATTGGAAATAAAGTAAATTGCAGATGGCAGGGGATCAGTTTGACTAAAGAAATTCAAAAACTCATGTGCACGTACTGATCATTTACCACGCCGATTGAAGAATCTAGAGGGCTGCAGCATTTCAACTCACAGATTGTAGATTAGCTGTCTTTAGGAACTGTTGGAGCACGAGGGAGGGCAGATTTTAATGCCCTTTGACAGTGGGTTGTTTTTCGTTGATAAAGTAGGTTGCCGTTAGCACTTTTCCCCTGTTGAAGCTGTCGACTGAGATGATCCGGAAGAGATGCTCGAAATATTGTGAAATTTGTAATGAAAGTGTTGTGTCGGTTACAGCCGAATTGGGGAAGAAGAAACAAGAAAGAGAGAGGGAGTGTAACAGCCCGCTAGAAATTCAATGGTGGAATTTCTATAGACATTAGAAACCTCGTGAAAACCCCATAAGTTTTTACGAATCGGCTAATCGCATAAGTTCTAGTCTGTCAACATAGTTAGTATTATCACTCACTATGGTGCCAGAAATGTGATTTTATTTGTTTGAGGTAGTTAGAAGTGTCAGATTACGTTATAGTTTACGCCACTAGACTCAGTTGAATATTTAGGATTTTTCAGTACTAAGTTTATTATGCACTTTTTCGGAGTGAATAGTAACCTCGATAAGCGTACTAAGTGCAGTGGTTTCAAAATCACAGTGTGAAATGTCCAAATTAGGTTAGAGAAGTTTTATTTGGACACTTGGCAAGATCTTAACCACACATAATGAATAGTATTAGATACTTGGCACAAAGAGAAACCATTAGATGGATTTGTGAAGGAAATCAATGTGTGAGATCATGCCACCTAAGCAAAACAGTTTTTTTTCATCTGATCAACCAAATTGAGTTAGATGAAGAGGGTTTCAACCCTAGTAAAACCCTAAATGGTTGGAATCCTTTTGAAACCCCAAAAACTTGGTTGAAACCGAAACCCTAAACGGTTTCCCCAAACCCTAAAGTTGGCATTCAAACCCTTTTTGATCCAATTTCTAGTATTGTGTTTAATCACTTGATTAAATCACTTTCACATGCTATTAATTTCTCAAATTCCTATTATGACATCTTTATCCAACATTTTAAACCTTAGAAATTTGATTGGGCCAAGAAAAATTGGATTTGGGCTTGATAGCATCTCAAACCCTAACCAAACCCCCTTTAAACCCCAAATTGAAGCCCACTTGGTTGAGGCCCACTAAGGCCCACTAAAGCCCACGAATTTTGGCCACCTTGGCATAGCTTCTTGGAGAAATTTCCTCCCCCACTTGGCAGACCATTCATTGCATCAAGTTGCACTCATTAATATGGAGGAACCCACCCCATCAAGTCCCATGTCTCATAGCCTTTGTAAGTTGTCTTTTGCCCCCCACTATCCTCTACATTATGTCACATGTCTACACCTCCACTCAATGATCATTAAGGTCCAAATATTCTCCCTACAGAAGTCTTGAGTCGTGCAAGACACACTTACTTCACTTTAATCATTTCTTCACCCCGTTCTTAGAGAGAAACCCAAAAGAGCTCTCTCGGGCAGATTTCTGGGTCTTTTTGCGTGGAGTTTTTCGACCCTTTGTAAGTATTTTCACACGATGACTCCTTCATAAAAGTTGTTCCTCTTTGAGTCTAGTTTCCGTAGATGTATTTTTCGTATCATTCCATGGTCATTTGGTCGGTCAAAAGTATTTTTAACCATGGAAAGGTCATTCTGGGCGTGAATCTGGAGAGTGTGTTATGTTTTGGAGTTTTTGACCAAGCTAATGGATATATCTTGGTCCGAAAATTTTATGGAGTGTTCTTAGAATGTGTTTAAGAGTTTTCATTGAGGTTTTGTTGCATGAATAAAGATTTTGATGATAGATTTTATTAGATCTAGAAACATGAAAACTGGAAGTGACAAAACAGTTTTTATTTGGATAAAGTTTGAATATTTTGAGGTTTGATCTTACTCTAAAGGCTTTGATATTTTTATATGATGATCCTAAGTCTCTTATTTTCATGTTAGGATGTTATTTTGGAGATATTTAGTATTAGTTTCAAAGATATGATTTTTCTATGCAAGAGAATTTCGGTTAGGCCTAAGATTTGATGTTTTTAGGTTAGATCCATGTTTTATTGGGTTTTAGCCATGTGATTTTAATTTTGATGGTTGGATATTCTTTAGGACACGTTTTTAAACCATGTGATACTTTATTTCAAAGATCTCACCTTCTTAAGCCATTGATCAAGAGATTTATCAAAGCTAGTTAAGAAAAAGTTTCTGTTTTTGGACTAAGTGTAAAATCAAAAACTCCAAGTGTTATTTTTGTGATTTTGGTGACTTTAGTTTGATGATTTAAAGCATGGTTTATCTGAGGATGATGTTATGAATATGTTAGAAGTAAGATTAGATTTTTTGGAATTCTTGGAGATGTTTTGATTTAAGGACAAAGCTTGTGATTCAAGTGTTTTGATCTTTTTACAAAAAAGTTTGGTGTTGATTATTAGCTTTTTCTAAATGGATGTTTCAAGTATGGTTTTAAACTTAGGATTGGAAGATGTTTGTTGTAAAATTTTGGTTTAAGCATGAGTTTTGAAGTTGGAAGGAATTGTAACAAAAATCAAGAGAAATGGCCTATGGATGTTTCGGCCATAGTGTGTTTTCCATAGTGTTGTTTTGTTTTAAATTTTTTTCTGAGTTGATATTTGAGTTTAGAACAAAATTTACATGAGGAATGTAAATTTTGGAAATTTTTGGAGTTAGGATATGAAATCCTTAAGTTATGGGTAAAATGGTCGTTTTCCCACATGTAGAGGGTAAAATGATAATTTTACTCTAAGATAACTTGTTTCCATGTTTCTAATTGTTAGTAATTAAATTTCTAACTTTTAGAATGACCTTTTACAGTTTCTCGTATATCGCACTTTATTCTCGTAGAACGTGACAATCGAGGTAAGTTAGCCTCTAACTTACTATCAGTTTATTGTGTATGTGTGATGGGTAAGAGAACTACAATTTATGTATGTATGTTATCGTATATGCCATGTCATGCTATGTCATTACATGTTTATCTGCTACGTATGATTTAATCTCTCATGAATAATTATCTGTTACATAATCTTTTCTATCATACAATGATGTATGTTATAAGTATGCCATGTTAAGTATGCCATGAAATGTTATGATTAAATCATATTGTGTCATTTACAAGTATACGCCATGTTAGAAAAGTATATGATATTAATTAATATCTCATGCATTAAGAAAGATAAGACATGTTATGTTACGTATAATACGTGGGGCCACAACAACTGTGGAGTACGTATTATATTTTATGTTACGTGAATACGTGGGGCCACAACAACTGTGGAGTACGTATTATATTTAATGTTACGTATATACGTGGGGCCACAACAACTGTGGAGTACGTATTATATTTTTATGTTACGTGTATACGTGGGGCCACAACAACTGTGGAGTACGTATTATTTTTTATGTTACGTGTATACGTGGGGCCACAACAACTGTGGAGTACGTATTATATTTTATGTTACGTGTATACGTGGGGCCACAACAACTGTGGAGTACGTATTATATTTTATGTTACGTGTATACGTGGGGCCACAACAACTGTGGAGTACGTATTATATTTTATGTTACGTGTATACGTGGGGCCACAACAACTGTGGAGTACGTATTATATTTTATGTTACGTGTATACGTGGGGCCACAACAACTGTGGAGTACGTATTATATTTTATGTTACGTGTATACGTGGGGCCACAACAACTGTGGAGTACGTATTATATTTTATGTTACGTGTATACGTGGGGCCACAACAACTGTGGAGTACGTATTATATTTTATGTTACGTGTATACATGGGGCCACAACAACTGTGGAGCATGAAGTATGGGGCCACAACAACTGTGGAGCATACACTACGTGAGACACAGCAATTGTGACACGTAGAATACGTGGGGCCACAACAACTGTGGAGTACGTATTAAGTCAAGTTTCAGATCAAGTGCATGATAAGTCAAGTTTCAGATCAAGTTCATGTTTTGTTATGTACACGTACATGTTATGTTCATGATCAAGTTATGTTCCAAGTTCATGTTCACATCATGTTAAGTTCACGTTTACAGTATGTCTCAAGTTCACGTTTATGTCATGATATGTTCAAGTTTATGTTATTTTCAAGTTCATATTTATGTTATGCATGTTTACGTTCATGCTACATTTCAAGTCCATGTTATGTTTTAAACTCAAGTTCATGTCATGTTAAGTCAAGTTCAGTTCACGTTTAAGTTCTGGTTATGTCATGTTATATGTCAAGTTATGCTATGCTTATGTACGACTTTACTTATGCATTTATGCTTTTACTGCCATGCATGCATCTTTAACCTGTGTGTGAGTTTTATGTTAACTTACTGAGATTTGTAATCAAATCTCACTGTGGTAGTCCCAACTACCATTCCCCCCGAATGGTAGATCTTGTTACAGGACCCAAAGAAGAATTGGAATCTGACCATCTGAATACGGTCATCTAGGCTACGGTGCGATGTTGATGATGGTATAGTATTTAACTTAGGTTAATGCTTGTACTTTTGGAGTTGTATCTCAAGTATTCTTTTGATCACAACCATTTTGGACTAGTGTAGTGATCACGGCTTTTTAGTATGTTTTTATGTATGAAATATGTTTCAAGTATTTGGGATATTTTTAGTTTGGTGCATAGTTTTGCTAAAGAAAAAAAATTATCCGCTGCGAATATTGCATAATGCTAGATGCATGTTAGGAACATTGCATCTTATATGTCATGAACGGGGGCAGGTAACCTTGTGTTACATGCCTCGACGCTTCAAATGTCCGTTCAATCCCAAGCGGAATTTGGGGGCGTCACAGGGAGAGACGGAAGAGATGGAGTTAAGGGGGAAAAAAAATTATAAAAAGTCTAATCTATGTCAGCCCATCTCTGTAATGTCTGCACAATGTCAATAAAGTAGTCAATAAAGTGAACTTGGATGAGTTTAGACGGAACCAGCTCAGCTTTTTGTTTGGACAACCAAATGTGTTAAAAAGGGACTGAACTCATAGTAGTTGAGCTTGATTAACGTACCAAACGGAGCCTAAGTGGATACCACAAAACTCACTCAATCATCTCAACTCATTACTATTTATAAAGAACTCAATTTAACTCATGATCCAAATGGAGCTTTAGAGTTTTTATGAGGTGATTATCATTAGCTTTCATGGCTGGTGGTATAGATCATGGTCGGAGTGTGTGGATTTTGATTGAGGAAGCCTGTCGCTGTGATCATAACTTACAAGACGTAATGATTGTAGATTTGTAGAAGCAGAGGAATTAACCCACCATCTAGAGGTGCAAAATCTGGAGGGTCATATGTATGATCATGCTTATGACTCTAATTTTGAAATATCATATTACAATCGTGCTCTATTTCGGAGGTACAATGTTCGAGAGGAACAACACGAAGACTATGAATATTCTTCCATAGAGTGGAACTCTACACCTTTCTACAATACCTATTCTGATGAAGATGACCTAATGGAAAATGTAACTATTTTTATTGAAAACATTGAAAATTTTGGAAAAGAAAATGGTAATGAAGTTTGAAGATGAAACAACTTTTGATACAATTAATTATGTTAATTTTTTTGGACTTGAGGATTTCTTTTCAAATTCTCCTATACAAAATATTGTTTTTGGATTTGAGACATGGAAAAGAAACTTGATTTTGGAGTATGAGAGATAATCATCCTTATTCCATCTTATGTCAACTTCTCTTTAAAAAAATAAAATTTATAAATTAATATGACTTGATAAGATAAGTTAGATTATGAAAATCATTTTACTTTAAGTTCATCTGATTTATCATGTTATCAATTTCATGTAAACTTGTTATTATAAAAATTATTTATAAATCTAGCACTTTCCTACAAATTTAAATTTGGTTGGCACGTCTTCCGCCATCTTTTCACTTTGATTCATCCATCCAAACCAAACGTGAACGATGTATATATACAACATCCTCTACTCACATTAACAATATTGGATGTCTATGCAGGTCGAATCCAAAAATCTGCTTATGATCTGATCAGAACGTAAGAAATTACTAGTTGCTTTAAAAAGATTTGAATTAAGAGTAGAGAGGGTAATAAAATTTATTAATGTTTAAATAGTAACTGGTTTATTAAATACAATCTTTTGCCAATTATCATACAAAATCAGCTCCTATGGATAAAGTACTTCATTGTTCTATGCACACATTAATATAAATCTATGATGATTTTAATTAGTAAACATGTAGTTGCATATGTTCATGAGTTGGTATATGTTTACTATTTACTGAATTGTTAATAATTCACCTAATTATCTTTACTATATTTTCAGATGATCTTGATGATTCAATTAAGAATCAAAAATAAAAAGCACGTGCAGGATTGAATACTAAAGGGTACTATAATTATTGGACGGTCTTAACCAGTAGATTTGTCTTGTTCTATTGATTAGGTATTTTGAGAGATTGACATTATTATTGAGATTTTGTGGAATTGTTGATTTATTATTGGATTGTTTCGTTCATGTCCTTATAGAGGAATATATTTACATTTTTAATTTTTGTTTTTGCATAATTTATAACATTTTCTCCTAACAATAAGGTCTAGTTATGCTTTACATTAATTAAGAGTTACTCTAATTCTCCATATAGCTTGGATAAAGAATTGTCATTTACATCACAGTCTTAACTCTAAAGTACCATTCCCAAAAAAAAAAAAAAAAACTCTTAATTAGAAATTTGGTCTTTGAGCTTAGAGCATTCACATTTGGTTATTTATAAATTTTTCTAAAATCTAGCTAAAAATCACATTTCTAAATTTTATTCATATTTCAAAAACTTCATATATCTCTTTTCCTATCATTTCTCTATTTTATTAAAATATTTTTTTTATTATTTTTATTACTTTTTTCTCACTTCCATTTACAAACTTAATTACTTACTATTTTTTATTTTTTCTTATGTTTTGAACTATTACTCTCTAGTAAATATTTTAGACAAAAATTTAAATTATTTTTTTGCAAGTAGGATAATATTTTTAAAATTATTCCATAAAATTATAATAAATATGAATATAAGAAAATTTGTATATGATTGGAAGAAGAATTTATTTTATTTATTAGAATAAAATATTTATAAAAATAATTTAGATATAAATAGTAGCTCCCTATATTTTGAAAGCTACTTTTCACGGCTCACATCTTTTTCCTAAAATAAAAAAAACTAGACGGAGATAAATTTTTGTCAAAAAGTTAAATAATTTTTACTAAAATTAAGGGAATTAGCTGGGCATGCGCGGATGCTCTTGGATAAAGCTTTAGGTGATTTAAATTGTTGATAGGCCATAAAGAATGACTCACCAATTAAAGACGCAAAAAATTTAAAAATGTGTGCGAAAGGGATAATTATTTTAATATATAATAGGAAAAGAAATAATATAAAGACCGGTGAGTTTTTAAAGAATAATGTTACATTAAGTGATTTTTGCATATTCTCTATGCACTCCACTGATATAATTAGTTAGATCAATTTTTTTATTATATAATAACTTATATTAGTGGAGTACATAAAAAAGTATGTAAAAATAATTATATATAGAATTTTTAGTTTTTAAAAATATTTATACAATGTTTTTGTATAAATATACTCTCACAGTTATTTTTACAATCGTGCTTTAAATTAAAAATATTTTTAGAAAAATTCTTGCATTTAAAATAAAATTACGTACAAATTTATAAAAATTGTATCTATATTATTTTTCTCGTAATATCGAGGAAATTCCTCTAATATTGTTTTTGATTTTCCAGTAAATATATATGGACTTGGGGCTTTCCAAGAGAGCAATTTTTATTCACACACCACCACATACTGACTCTTCACACGAAGATAACTTTCAACATACACAAGACATTCAGTAATCAACTACCTCTAAAACAAAGCAATCAGAATTTTGGAACATCTTATGAAATGGAAAGGAAAATAGAAACTAAGAGCATTAGTATTAGATTCATCAAATTCATCTTTGAAATTTAATAAAAAGTATCGATTTTTCATAAATCTAAAATCTTTTTATCAATAATTTCAGATTGGATTAGTTATTAGATTTATCAAAATAATAATATAATATTATATTTTTAATAATAATATTTTGAATTTTTTTTTCATATTTTGTAATTACACTAACCATATATACATTAATAGTTTAATTTAGTAATTAAATAATTGATTCCCAACTAATTTATAATAAAATAAAATAAAACTATTATCTATTAAAATTAGAATAAGATATTAATTTGAAAGTAGAATAATAAACCTTTAAATTTGAGGAAAGAGTAACAAATAGTGTAATTTAAATCTTCTAAAATTCCCTTTCCTGAATTCAATGCAGACTGATTTTAAATAAATTTATTAAAATTTAGAAATGTATTGATTTTGATGAAGCTGCTCTGATTAGAAATAAAATATTTAGTTAAGTATGCTACAGCACTATAATAAAAACTATTTTAGCCAAATATTTAATGAATATAATGCATGAACATTCACACGGTATTTAGTTAAAATACACCTGCCTCTATGTGTGTATATATATATATATATATATATATTATAATGACTGCTGTCCCTGGTCTAAAAGAGAAGCGTGAATGACAGCAGAACTAAGTGAAATGACAAGACATGCGTACTTTTCGTTAGAGATTCCCGGATTCTTAGTTCTGTGATGAGTCCAACACAGTACTAGACAGTGAGTAAGACTGCCAGACATAACAAGTCATCCAACACATCAATACCTCTAAAGAACGAGCTTCTGATTAATCTGCCAAAAGTAGAAATGTCTTCTCCCAGAACTTTGAACGATGTTGTCCTTTCTAATTTATCTATGGTTGGAAAGGAACTAGCTTGGTTTCGTTGGGATGAAAATCCAACCAATAACCATTTTGATAGCTGCTGTCTGTCAATCATGCACTGCATGGCTACCAGAAGCTACCAGGGCTTGGGATTTGTAAATGACTGTAGTTTTTGTGATGGAACTGGCTTGGTTGGGATCGAAATCCAATCATGGGTAAGTAAGCATGTAGAAGCCAGGCTGGAAACAATGGGGAAATGCATGCCCGGGAAATGAAGTGGGACAGCAGCTGCTTTTAGTTGGGGTTGGGAATATAAGTTATGTTAGTTGTAGAGAGTATTAGTTATTTTGAAAAAAAATGTAAAATTTATTATTTTTTTATATAAAAATTTTATTTGTAATAACTTTTGTGAATTTTTCTTACACTTCAATAATATGATTAGTTATGTATTAAAAAAAATAATCCAATCAATCATATTAATAGAATGTATAAAAAATACGTAAAAATAATTATATGTAGCATTACTCTTTTTCATATAGATCCTGTATTTATTTACTTTTTAAAAATAATTGTATCATAAATATATACTCATAATTGTAACTATTATTTTATTTAAAAAAAAAATTAAGGATAACTTTACCACCATTCTTCATATATTTTACTATTTAAAAAAAAAAATTATTTTTTTAATAATTAAAGAAATAATTATTATTGAAATGGTATATTTTTTATCCTTAAAATGGGATGGTAATAATGGGATAGGAAGGTATCATTAGATTCATCACCCTGGAACAATATATAGCAGGTAGATGTCATCGGGTACGTGTCTTTTGTCGATCTTCATGCATGAGCTGGCCTGCATCGAAATTGAAATTAAAAGTGAAAATGTGATATATATTATATAGTACAGGTTGAAAAGATATATATTTGATGAGAAATGATATTTATAGTTGTGGTTGTGTAAGTGACGTGCAGTTATTTTAAGAAAAGTGAATTAATATAAGACTCACATGAAAAAAAATTAACTTTTTAATCGTGGACTCTACTCTTTTTCAAAGCGATTGCGGAACGTTTGCATATTTCACGACTGTATGTAGCATTACTCATATTGGATGGAGAAAGATAGCTAGCCAGCGCATGCACCCGATAAAAATAATGTTAATTTACTTTACAATATCGTTATGATAGATGTATATCCTTAAATTTCTATTTTTTTAAAACAAATAATATATATTATTAAAAAATTATTTTTTTAAGTGAATCTCAAGTTTATTTATTTATTTTTAAAAATGTACATAACTTGCACATGACTTTAAAAATGCAAATATAATCTCTCACTTTGCCATTGTTGGAATCACCACAGAAAAAAAAAATGGGAAAAATGAGGTACTTCTATTATTTAGACAATTAATTGTCACTATATTTAATTAAAAATCTTAGTTTTATTTTTCGGTTCAAATCTCAAACATTTTAAGACAATAAATGACTTGGGAAGGTTAATATATTGCTGACGTCCAATGTTAATTTATTGAGTTGGTTAAGGTTTGGAACCTTTGTATATAACAAATAACTGAGTTTTGGCTTTTAGAAAATGAATTTTATAAAGCAATTCATGAACTTTGAAAAGTATGCATGCTTCGTAATTCAAAAAGTACAACTATATTGATTCTTCATTCGATATGTTCTTTAAATTATAAGAAACTCATACATAATTAAACATATTGTTCCATTCTACAATATGTTATATAGTTATTTTACATATAAGACGGTATGGAAAACATATCATTTACACCGTTCGAGTGGTAATATTTAATTTGTAAGACTTAATTTTTCTTAGCTTTTCTTGCACATAAAATCATGCTATGTTAATAGTGTAAAAAGTGTATCCTCCAAACTAATTTACAACGAGTAATGCGTAACATTATCATTTTTTTCATTATCTCATGATGTGGTGTTAGATGATTAAATATTATTTATATATTTCATCTATGAACCTATCATTTAATATCACATCATGGGATAATAAGAGAATAATGAAAGAATAAATGATGAATAGATTTTTTTCTTTTTTAATAAAGTGTGGTTAATTGATGTCTATTGAATTCCAAGTTGACCTAAAAGACTCGATCTAAGATTTTTTAAATGCAAATAATTTTTTCTTATAATTAAGCCCATTCAAACGCGTATTATAACTTCTTGAAAGATCATTTGAGTCTTTTCAAATGCTAATGAAGGCACACTTACAATATTTGATTGGAAATGTTGAGGAGACCAATTAAAGAAGAAGCTTTGCTCCATAAATTTATTACTTCCTCACAGCTCTAGTACTAAGACTTTTTCAAACATTTTTCAGAGAACATAAAGAAAAAAGGGTGGAAACAATTCGGAGTTATCGAACTCCAATCCACAAGTACTAGAGATAATGGCCTTGAGTGATCAAATATCTGAGAACCAAAGAATCGACGAATGAATATATATAAATTCATTTTAGAAGTATATAAACTCACAAAAGTCATAGTACTGCATGGAGAGCATGCGTGTGGTGGAGTACACGAGAGATTCTTATTCAAATGGAAAATTCAAGGTTCGATCAGGAATATCATCAAGAGTGATGGACCGACAGTGTTGACCAGTACATGCGAATCTCTAGGTATTGATCAGTTGATCGATCCGCAAGTCTCTGTACGATCGAGCATTTTGAGCTGCAGTACTCGTATGCATGATCTTCATGGTTGTAATATATATACGAGTAGTAAAAAATATTTACACCATACACCACATATATATACATATATATAATAATAATTTGATTTGTAAGATTAAAATTTTAAAATTATTTTTTAAATCAAATTATTTCATGTGGATTGTGTATGTTGTAAAAAAATTCAAATAAAATATATATATTATTCGCTAGATAAAGTTTTAAAATGCGTAAGTTTCGAACATCCATTTTGAAAAAAGTAGAATTTGCTATTAAAAAGTAATTTTTATGTATGTTTCAAATTTATCCATTTTTAAAAAAAAAAAAACGTAAGACTTGCACACTCTAAGAATATAAATATCATTTATTTCTCTATATATAAAGAGTTGTACATAAAGTAAAGGACCACGCACAACTCTTTTTACGTGTAAAATGATATTAAAGATATTTTGTAAAATAAAGTTATTTTTTAAAGTTATTTTATAAAAATGCCTCAATTTAAAATATAATCACGTAAAAGATTGTGAAAAGAGTTGTATGTCTATCATTATATATATATATATATATAATTGAGATTTCATTATTTTTCTTTCCAGGTTATTATATATATATTTAACCTCATACAAAGTTGATGTTGAAAATATTTACTTTATATGTTATTTCTATTCATCGAGGGCCGGTATTGTGAAGTTAAATTAAAGCTATGCTTGCAATAATTAATATAATTATTGTATATATTGAAATATAATAGTAATATTGATTGCTCATTAATCTAATTAGGTTTAGCATTCTACTCATCATGAGTTGATTAATAACATCTTGCATATAATTATTGAAAACGTGAGGAAAAGGCTATTAACACATATTGCCAATGGCCCAATAAGTATTGATCAGTTGTCTAATATTGGGATGTTATGCTATTACTTAAAAATGAAAAAGAAAAAATTGCGATGGATTGTCATCATACGAGTGAAGGCCAGGGATCGAACACCCCTCTCTCTCTCTCTCTCTCTCTCTCTCTCACCCCCCATGACTTTACTTATATCGAATCAGTTAAAAGAAGTTGCAGAACCTGTTGTGGCATTACCTGAGCTTTTCCTTTTTAGCCTGAACCTAGTAGACCCTAGCTCATGACTTCTTCAGATCATGAACATTGTGCTCAAGTCTAGGGTTGTTTGAGCCACGGTCCTTCAGGAGAAAAGAATGACAAAGGGAGAAAAATCTAACAAATTAAAATCAAATAATCATTCTCATAAGTACAGAACCCACTACCACTACACTATGGAAAACGTGATAGAATTGAGTATGGGCCTATGGCACCCACAAGGGTATGCAAAGGTATGGGTTGCACCCACACACACACACATATATATATAAAATATGTATGTATATGCGCTCTAAATATCAGATGTACCAGCCATCCAGCTGTATGATAAGATATTAGCAGAGTACGAAAAATGTAGAGTTGTCACCTTTTTTTTTTTTTTTGAAAAATAGAGTTGTCACCTTTAAGTTGAAAGACATGAGCAGATAGTTCGTATATTCAAACAACATATGATTTACATGATGCCACAGACATATCTCCATCTCAGGCTGCCTATAGATTTGCATGTCGGCGTTCACTTTCTTCCCATATATAGGCCCCTTGCCTCCTCCATATTCCTAGTAACCCCCTGCATTTTTCCTCTTGATCCTCAGGGCAGAACTTCTAGTCTAATTATCTTCGCAGCAGCTAATATTGTTCCCCTTGCTTGTGCAATCATGCAAGCAGCAAGCTTGGTCAAGCTTTTGCTTGCATCGGTAAAGAAAATAAGAGTGAGAGTTAGTTTCAGGTTATGGGAGAAGGAGCTCTCTTCAGTCCAGTCCGAGGCAATTCGAGTGGCTGACACTCAGCTGCTGACTCGTTGGTTCAAGAACTCATCAAAATGTACAAGGAAGGTGTGTTTTTGATTCAACGATGCAGGAGCTGTGTTCACTTGAAGCTGTCACGTCTTGGACTGAAGGGAGCTCCCTTTAGTTTCATAACCTTCACCCTTGTAGTTGTAGATTAAGTGTATAATTCATCACAATAAGTAGCTTGCATTTGAAACAGTAGTTTTGAGTTTGTAGGATGGGTTAGATCCTTTATTTTTATTTAATCTGTGTTCCGTCTAGATATTTTTGGTATTCTTTCCATTATAGATTAGTAACGTGGAATAAAACTAATTAACAGCGATCTTTCAATTACTTTTTTGTACTATGCTATGTGTGATTGTCAGAATCATCTTTGCATTTTCGAAGTAAAACGAAACTCATATATACGAGAAAATTTAACATGCATCAACATTCATTTATAGGATGTTAATCATGAAAAACTCAAAACTAAAAGATACATAAGATGTTTTGATATGGAGTTGAGGTGAACATAATTCTAACGATTTTTGTTTTTTTTTTGTCTGATCTCAGATCATCATGTAATGGTCTACAGGCTACAACAATGCAAGGAGATGCAGCTGTTTTACGTTTTCTTTATTTATTTTTGTTTGGATCTCAGAAGTATTGGTCTACGTACGTACAGCAATGCAAGGAGGTGAAGCTGTCTTTGAAGAAAGGCATGATATATGTTTCGCATAGCTGTGAAGCTTTGACTAGGTCAGATATATATGTTGCTAGCTGCAAGAGTTGCTTCTACTTGTTGGGTCTCGCACGAGTTTACTGGTGAAAGACCATCAGACTTTCTATTTTCTGAATTTCTTTCCTTTTTGTTTTTGGGTTGTTGTCTCTCCATTCCTCAGACCCTTCAAAGTTCGTATTTGCCATCTTTTGTTATAAATTCACGAATGCATGGATCAGCCAGCTGTTTCCGCCCTGCATCAAGTTTTCAGAGTCTGTTTCGATACTCTTCAATATTTAATGGAAGAAATATCGATCCTAATGTACAGAGTCTCCGTCTGGACATCGTAATACTCGTTTGTTTTGAATTACCTTCCAACTTCATTAATCATGAGTACTTCCGTTGATTTGCACAAGGCCGGGCAGGCTAGCTGTTCACAAGTTTTGCGCACAGGACATCATATAATTAATACACAGGCCAGACAGTCTTCATAATGTTTTGTGGTGCATAACGGAGATGATACATCTTAGAACAGTACAGATTTTACACCATATTGTAACCCATTATATAGGGATGTAGAAGGTGAATGGCCGTGTGAGATAACCACTATATATATTTATATATAGAGAGAGAGAGAGAGGGAGGGAGAGATCATAAAAACTCTACACTCACTCCTTTAATTTGTCATAATTCGCTTTGATTTGCATGCATAAATTCCCCAGTTCATCCAATCATTATGGAAGCATTCCTTTAAGCTATTTCAAAACTCACTTTAATTGCTCACCGGCCGGCCTACTCAATCATGATAAGGCTATATATTAAGGAAGAAACAAAAACCTCAATCATATGCCATCGATCGGCCATCAACTCGATCGATCGGAAGTAGTTGTACGTACTACAAGCAATGATTTATTTATTGGTTAAATAACTCAACAAACAGTTGGCCACATCATGTATATAGTAATTAAAAGATCAAATATTCATCATTTAAAAGAAGTCCAAAAGGGTAAAAAGAAAAAAAAATTAACCCAATCAATGATGCATATATATATGCTGCGTTGTCTGATATCGATCATACATTTAAATTAACATGCATACAGAATATATAAATTCTGATGTATGCACTAACTCCAACACTAGCTAATTAATTACTAAATGTGGTGAATCCCAGCCAAGATCCCCTTGTTAATAATCTCCATCAGATGAAATAAAACCACAGCTGCCGAAGTTGGCACACTGAAAATGATTAGAACCAACATTCCCAAAGTCAAGCTTGGCCTGCTATTCATCATCTGGGATTGCAAGAAACCCATCACTCCGCATATAAAAGAATCGTAGCTGGTGTAAATTCGCTTCTCCCAATCCATCCAATCCGACGGTGGCTCGTAGTTCCTCTCCACCATCTTCATCTCGTGGATTCGCTTCCGAAGAACAATCATGTTTTCGTCCACCCTTCGGCTGCTGTAGTTTTGGTCATGAGCTTCTTTTCTTGAAGCAAAAATTCTAGTCCCGGATGCTCTCTTTGGATCATGGAGGCCATGTTTGGAGCTACCCGGAAATGGGTGAAAAGAGAGAACAGATGAAGAAAGAATAGAAGTCGATACCATTGCTAGCTGAAGAGGTAAGAAAATAACAGTACTTATTCTCAAGAACGAATTGTGGATATATCTCGGTTTGGCGAGGAGCTCTACATATACATATACATCTATATATATGTGTGTGTGTGTAATTCTTCAAAAAGAAAAGTAAAAGAGCAGTAATGGGACATGTGATTGAACATAATTAGGCAACTAGGAATGATTCAAAACCGTGTGATTAATAACCGGCCACAGCTGAACTTTTAGCGCGTACGTAACCTAATCAGCTATGAAACGGCTGACGTGTTGGGTATTTTTGCGTGGAGCTTGATTCTATTTCGTGACTGCTTAGGTTATTTTTAGGTATTTATATGATCTGAGATATTACGTAAATATTAAAAAAAATAATAAAAAATATTAAATAATAATAAATAATAATACAAAATAATAAATAATAGTGGAGTATGCTGTTAATATTCCACCCCAAAAATAATAATGAATCGATAACCCAACTCGAATAAGAATATGTTATATGTGAAAAGTTTTTGATGTATTTGGACTTGATTGGACCCGACTATGTTTAGGATTTGTTTTATATATATATATATATAGAGTATATTATTTCATATGTCTATCGAACTGCCGCGTGTATTGTATTTGCTTAATTATCATTTGAAATAAAATATTCGACAACTTTGTGAATAAATAAACTGTTGAATCACATAAATTTGTATAGTGTGTAATTGATTTTACTGATTTTCTTTTCTCTTGTCATCCTTAACATGACATACAGATGCTTGGAAGTTGGATGCAATCAATATTACATACATTCATCGGATCACAATGAAGGAAGGCTATCCGATTCCTCTTAATTTGAAGTGCCATATCTTCGCCGATCTCATTGTTTCTTTCTATACATAAATTTTGATAATTTAGTATTGCAATTCCAACAAAAAAGAGTTACTAAAACTAAAACTAAAATGTTTAAACGGAGCATGATATATAATTAATTACTCGTATATGATTAATGAGTTTATGATGGTTTAATTTTGACAAGAGGGATCATAAGCGAAACTAGCTATAGAATTTCAAGTTAAATACTGAATTATAAATACAAATTAAGGTCAAAGTTTAGGTAGAAGCAATCGATGGAGCTTAGCTAGCAATTCCTCATACTCCAAAGGCCGAATTTTATGGTAGAAAATGCTGTAATAATATTAATTTAGCCACCGATCGAGGAATGAATATTGCATCTCGCATTATAAATAAATAGTTGCTAAAAGCAGAAGTCTTATGCTGTTATTATTATATATAAATATATATATATATATTATATTGTTGTTGTTCTGATTGTTTTAATTATTATTATTATTATTATTGTTAATTTAAAGCAGAAGTCTTCCTCATGACTCGGTGACTCTTGGAAGGGCGGGGCGGCGGCGTTTGTTTTTATTTATTAGGACCCTGAATGGCGGTGTATCGTTTCTATTATATTATTGCATTTTCTTATGTCGGCCGGCTTCGATTTTCTTGGAAGAAATAGTGGGATTGGTGTCAGAGATCCGAACAAATTATGGAAGTCATGGTGAATGAATCATGAATGACTATGTGGGATCGCTTGCTTGGATTACACAAGTAATTAACTTTGTCATTGTGATATTTGTCTCCCACGTTCGTCATCTCTTCATTAATAATGATAGCTTGGTTGCTGCTGACTTTCTTTCTTCCCATTACTGCCCATATTGATAATTTTATATAATACTGATAATCTATGTTTTTTCTCATCAAATAATACATTTATAGATAAATTAACAGATACAAGATACAAGTTTGATAGGATAAGAGTCCCCTACAGTCTTCTCAAAGCCAACACATTATAACATAAAAAAGAATGAATAAATGGGGTGATCGGAGCTAAAATATTGACTCCCACCCATTTCCCACAAAGGAAAACTGGTTGGTGACTATTTTTAAATAGTTTGATGAATAGACTATAAAACTGTAGCTAGAAGTCACTATTAAGAGGGATGTGCTGCGACATGTTGATTTTGGACTGGCTGGAAGGAATTGTCACATCCACTTTTACTCAATTCTTGGTTAGGGAAAGTGGAAACATAACGTAGCAATCGAAAACTACGAAGATTCATCGATGAGGGGGCGTTACTGTCGGTCGTGGCATGTGTAGGCCATGCGCCATATTTAGAGTGAAGAGAGCAGTTGGATCTGGAAGATCTGATGCTGTTGATCCCCAAATTGCCATGCATGGCGGCAAAGAGCTCTCCAAATCGGGATGACGCATGAAGATCACATGTAGCATAAGCAGCGCATGAAGCGTACGCGCCGCACATATGGCCGGACTTCTTCTATCAGCTGGATGACTGACACTTGGAGAAGCTAAAGAGGGGTTGTGTGTCTGCCCTAAGTTGCTGGAAAGCAGCAGATTGACAAAAAGAAACTGTGCTAACAATAAAAAACTAGAAAAAACAGAAAAAAATACAGATGAACTAAAATAAACAAGGTCGTGGCCGGCGAGGAGGGGAGGTGGGTGGAGCCGAAGCACCAAGCCCCCTCCCCTCGGTGAAGGTAAAAATTTTCTGGATTAGGCGATCGGCAAAGCTTTGGTTTTCTCTTGAGAGAGAGAGGAGCACTGAGAGTCTATGTTATCATGTGTTAATCGGATTACACCAAGTTCAATTTATATCATCAAAAAATTTGTATATTTATAATCAATTATTTTGTCAAAATGAGTTTATTTTTGTTATAATAGTTATTCTCATCACAAATAACTATTATAAATGGTCATTTAATTAAATAGTCCGACCATCTGCTGAATTTCAATAACATTTGCGAGTCGTGACAAAATTTGTATGAATTTCTTCGTCGCATTTAATTTTTAGACGTGTCAAGTATTATTTTTGGATCATCTATGAATCAATTTAATCCGAACCTTCTAATTAAAGAGGTCAAATCTCTCAACCCTAACCATTAATTTTTGTATTGAATTTATGTCTGGTATCCTCTAACAATGAGACCGTCGACCGATGATGTTATTCTGATTTTAAAGCCGGCCCTTAAACGTGCATTTGGATGATTCTCCAAAATAATAATAATAATAATAATAAATATATGTTTGACTTGTGCGCAACAGGATAGGAAGCATATAAAATCTACATTATGTCACTGAATACCAATGGCCAATAGTTTTAAGTACCTTTTCCTCTCAGCCGTAATGCTTAGGGTGAGACGTTAAGATGGAATTATGAGCCATTACATATAACATTCATTCTAGACGAACTTCCCAAACCAATGAGAAAGCATCCACAATCAAGACATGAATGTTTCCAAAAGTACTATAAAACAGGTCATTAGCTCATGAAATTCACGAGGCTCTCCTTTATTGCAAAGACATCTTCTTTATTTAGCACCTGTATGAGATAAATCAATGAATAGTTGTACATCTAATAACGACATTATTAATACCCAAGTAACTACAAACCTTCTAGGATAAATGGTCGGACTTGGTCAATTGAAGGTGATTCAAGCTTCGGGTTTGACTCGACCTCTTCGAGCAAAGAAGGGTTGAGTGGGCTGTTTTTTTCGACTAACTCGGTATCAATAGGCTCGAGCTCTGGCTCTGGTTGGATTTGGTCAGGAGGGGGCAGTTCAAGCCGCTGGTATTTTGGCCTGTTTTTCTTGAGGAGGAGGTAAGTGGTGGAATACCAAAATAAGAGTATCCTACTCTGAGCGATAACTGTCTCCTTAATGCTACTACCTCCAAGGGAGAACCGCTCCAGTGCCTGCAAAATGCAAAGAAACTTATTCTAATACACACGGTATCTAACACAATAAAGAAATCAACGTATAGCAAGAAATAACTTTTTTGGCCGGTTGATTATATTTTGCCACCATACTTTTAGATCATTTAACAGGTACAATTGACTAATACACGCATGTTTCTGAAATGGATTTGAATGTCTCCGGAATAGATTTCAGGTCCTTGAAGCAAAATTCCGTAGGGAGGCCAAAAAAGAAGTCTATAAAAGATGTGTATTGAAGAAAAAGGTTATTAAAGAAGCATAATCAATTCATCTGTTTTTAGAATAATTTAAACTACAAAATTAAACCCAGTACTGCAATGGTCATGTTCCAATTTCCTAAGATTCAGCTCTGTACTTAGTTATACACGACTCAAATAGCTGCAATATTTTCAATATAGGGAACACATTGTTACGTGAGTGTTCTGTTCTCTTAAGGGACAGGACATCTATTTCACTACAAGTTATAACTAACAGCAAAATGTTATGAGCACTCCCTTACCTGTTCTCCACTTTGAATATCAAAAGAATTCTGATGATCAAACTGAAGGCCACTAAATTCATTGATGCAAAGCCCTTGAAAGGCCCTGAAAGTGCAAGATGTATAGAGGAGTCATCAATAAGAAAATATGAACATATTCACCCTTAACAACTACTATAAAAATACAAATTTTGTATACATAAAACTCTTTTTTAAAACTGCAAAATAACGATATCTTACCATCTTATAAGAGAAACACGAGGAATCCAACGAAATATTATTGGTGTGTTGTCAGCATTGACATAATAACCTCCAAATACAAGAAAAACCGTCATGAGAGATGGCCCAACTGCCATAGCTGCTTCAGTGGTTGGGACCATTGCCCCAACCGTGAGACCCATGGCAGATGCAGCAAATGATTCCACAGTCACAATTCCACAAAACTTCCCAAACCTAGATGTCAGAGTTCTGAGTCAGTAACTTGAAATAGATTATTGCCCAACATAAAACATTAACCTTCAGAGTTCACAAAGATCAAACGGTAAATAAAGGAGTATGCAGCTAGTGAACTATATAGAGTGTCAGGTGTTAATAAAAAACAGAGACCTTTATCAATTCAGCAAACACTGTAATGGGCAAGTCAAGCCTTTATAACTTTCAATTCTAATACATCTTATTTGTTTACAGCTCTTATGGGTCTTTCAGTGATGCTTTCACATGATGAAATATCTAAGCCTCATAGACCCAAGCCTCAACTTTCATATCCCAAGAAGTAAGTATTACCTTTCTGCTCATATAAGCCAATCTGCCTACTGTCCCCCACAACCTACAGACATGGAGAAACGTATGCCTCATTAACTCTTTACCTAAATCTACCTTACACTGCAAGCGGCAATGCTTGAGAGATGGGAACTGCAATTAAACAGCTTCCTAAAGACTCATTTTAAAACTCTTTCCAAGGTCCTACACTTCGAGTGAAGCAACCTGACTTTTTACCCTGATAATGTAGTCAATACTTAAGTTGCAACAGCTTGAGAAATTTATCAGGCCCAGATGTAAGACACTTAGTATTTCAGGCAGATGGAGGGGAATATATCAATCTGTAGGATCACAAATAGAGAATAATATATGTTGTTGGTAACGTGCAGAATGGCTTCAGGTCTCCTTGTGCTTAGGGATGAAGCAGTGTCTTCACCTTCTATTTCACTCTTCACTCACCTAACCTTCCCACCTAGGGGGGAGAGAATAATGGAAACGAAGAAAGTGGGAGCCATTCCTAATCTTTCCAGACATTTTTATATCTTTTCTACCAAGCAGCTGTTTATGAATTTTGCGAAAGAAGAACAAAATGGCGTATCCACTTAATATAGTCATCAATCTATTCTGGAATATATTTGGAGGAACTATTTTCTATACCATTTAAACCATGCTTTCAAAGAAATCATTGTATTGGGAGTCATTATAGCTTCTATAAAGGTTGGATGCATGTCTATTTCCAGTTATTTGTGATCATTTTAAAGAAAAACTCACGATATCATGGAAATGTTTACCCACATTAATGTTGAGAATGAAGAATCGCAACTTGTTTTAGAAAACCAAAAAGGTAAGACTTAATACTGAAATACATGTTTACCCACTTGGCTTATAGAATAATGCATACATTGCAAAACTGCATCTTATGTCAGTTGGTAGACTTATCATACTCACCTGGGCAACCCTGGATGAAGACGAGCCATGGGATACAAAACAGCACCAAATATCAAAGGAAATGCAGCTCCAACAGGAATCTCAGCCAACAATTTAGAAAGCAGATAGGGTCCTAACTTGTAAGATCCCTTTGCACGCTCTCTCTCTACTATTGCACGTTCCTTGGGAAAGACACCCACAGTCTTTGTAAGAGCAGCCATCGCAGTGTTTATTGCTGTAACCTAAGAAACAATGAAAAGTACATTTGAATTAACCAAGAAATATTGCCATATAAGAAAATGGACATGCAGGCTTATGGGAGAAGTTTCTGACTTTTAGTATGACAGCATCACATGATTGAATTTTCAACAACGGATGAGTTGCAGGAGAATTAGGAGGTTTATGAACATGAAAGGGTATCAAAGAAAGTACAGAAGTGTGATAATTCCTAAATACACATGAAAAAACGTAGTCATTGTTTTCAGAAATTGTTGATTTAGCCAAGTCTATTGAATACAGATGGCTAATAAATCTATGATCAGAGAGCTCCAATATGTTCTTTGTTTGTTCACCGTGAACTTCAACATAGAGTATTTTGAAAGATGGTGCTACCACTCTACATTCCACCAACAAACACATGCATACGATTATCACGCGTAAGAATCACTTCATAGTATGATCTAGCAAGTGACATCTCCAAAGCAGAAAATTCACAGATTCAAGCGATGCCATTTGGAAGTGTATAACCACTTTTTGTTTACAAGTTGACATTTTTTGACAATACACAAGTAAATTTTTTTCATCAACATGGTTGAACTATGGTTGATATCTTCAGGTAACACTCTATTTACCCTTCTAGGTTTTCCAATTCAAAATTGTTACCACTTATTTCAAATTAGGGGATGCTTGGGGAATGAGATGAGATGATAATTATGTGAATAGTAGTAAAATGGTTTGTAAATAGTAGTGAAGTTTGAGTTAAGATGTTTTATTGAGTTTTGGAAAAGGCGAGAGAAAAAGTAGAATAAATATATTATAAAGTTAAAATATTGTTAGAATATAATCTTTTAATATTATTTTTGTTTTGAAATTTGAAAAAGTTGTATTATTTTTTGTGTTTTGTTTAGAAGTTTGGGAAAGTTGTAATGATTAGGTAATTATTAGATGAAAAAGTTGAAGATTTGAATTTAAAAGTGTTTGTGTTTGAGTGAAGTTTGGGAATGAAATTATAAAAAATTTTGAGATGAGACGAGATTCCATTCCCAAACAAGACCTTAAAGCAATTCTGGGAAACTTTGGCAATACCATAAGATTGTGACTGTGAAACTCAAAGACAGCTGAAAAGGAGACGCAGCATGGAATGTCAGCCAAGCATACCATAGAACAGAATAATGTCACCGATTATGCAACAACAGGAAGCACTACAGTCGAAAATAGTTCCAAGGCTCTGCCAAATCACACACATCTGAGTAGCTACTAAATAGCAAGGTGACCAAATACAGCACAATTACTTGTGTAAACTTGCAGCAAAATAAATCACGAAAAGGAGCAGGGAACTCCAAGGGTATTGAGAACATTCCACACCTGAAGCAATCCCATTCTGTCTTGTATTGATGTCTGAGATCTTGTCATTCTCCAGAAAACTGATCCAAATATGATTGCTGATGCAATTGACATTCTTGCCCGAACTTTATTTGTTGGTCCATCACGAGAAGCCTAGTCAGCCATTGAAAAGCATCAATCAAATAGAACCTAGAGCTGAAGTTTCATTCACATGGGAACAACCTAACTCATCATAAAACCAAATATGCATCTCTCTAATTGTAGGTCCAGTGCAAAATATTTGAGTAATTGAAGATAAAAAAAAAAAAAAAAAGTGACTTAAAGTTGTCAGAGACTTTGCCTGACTGGATAGGTCTATAAAACAATATAAAAATAAAGTACACAACAGTGAATCAATACAATGTCATCATTGTAATTCATGCCTTGTCTCATTGATTGAGAGTCAATGAGAGTAACTGCAAGAATATATCTCCTCAATTTAGTGTTGGTGGATGGAACTAAAACATGTATCCAGATCCCTATCATGTCACTTTCACCTGAGCAATACATAAACAGATACCTGCATAATAGATATTAGTAGAAAGACTAACCTGCATCCATGCACGTTTAAGGAGCAACCAGAACTGCCTCCACCAACCTCCCTTCCTCTTGATTACAATTTTCTTGCTGAACTTTGGGCTGCTTTTGGAGATTTCCCATTTGCTGATTGGTGTAGCATAAATAATTGTTGATGATTGTTGTGAGAATGACTCAACAAGACCATCTATCCTTTTCTGAGAAGAAGAAACACCCTCAGCAGAACTGTAGTCAATGGATATGAGATCGGCTAGGAATTCAGCAGGATTAACATGATCTGGACAATGGTGCCTGTTGAATCAACCATTATCAAACTTTCAGAAGTTATCAGTCAATATGTTAGAGATTCACAAACCATTGATCAAATGCCATCTGGATGCACCATTGGAAACATTTTTTCTTCTCAATCACTATAACCCACCAGGGGGGATTTTTTTTTTTTTTTTTTGGGAATAAGAGAGAAGTTGCAGAGGCAAAACCACAGTAACATATGGGTGCTCAAAAATATATTGAAATTGAAGGTCAATTAATATTAACCAGAAGACAACTTTATCCATCTCTAGCTCCTAATTGTAACTAGGTCAGTTGTATACTTCCTGTGTACTTGGGCAAGGCATAGTTCTTGCTTTAGTAAAACTTTATTCTTACTTGTCAAAAAAAAAAAAAAAAACAAAAACAAAATTAAAAAAGAACTTTTTATGTGTGGAGCCAAAATCTCAAAACGCTATGTAACACCTCTGTATTAAACCAACCAATGGATTGAATCGATCATGTTCCCTCACTGTTTCATATGGCTAATAGCCATTATTCATTGCACGGTTGAGTAGCCCCAAACACAACTGAAACTATCAAGAAAAGTCAAGCATGCCAGTATTTTGTCTATGGAACAACGCATTAAGGGAAAGTTTATGTGTCTTGTGCCATTGATGGGTTCACAACATCATGTCATTGAGAAACCAAGGTTAGAACTTGACGTAGAGATGAAGTTATTAGCCACATGAAACAGAGAGGGAACCATAAAAACATCCAGGGAACAGAACAATGAATATAGAGTTAACAAAGTTCAGCTAACTACCCAAATTTAGAGAAGTATTTAAGTGGTTCTTCATGTGCAGGACCAGCATAAACAAGAGCACCATCTGTTAGCAACACAATGTCGTCAAATTTACCATACACAGACCCCCTAGGCTGATGAATGGAGCAGATTACAGTATGTCCATCTAGCGCTAGGTGTCGAAGAGTTTCCATCACTTTCTCTGCCTGGAAAGCATCAAGACCTAAAGGAAACACAAGTAATTTTGTGAATAAGAGAAACAGGACTTTTTTTTGATTAATAATCAAAATAAGGACTAATATGCTAGCTTGTAGTTTCTGATGGATACAATAGTAAAGCTCTTTGAACATCATGCTTTACAAATTGAGACTTCTCATATCATGTGTGTATCCCAAAGAGAATTTAGTATTTACCTATTTACATAAGAGGTCGTAGGTTATAGGCTATAAGTGGTCACTACCACGGATATAACTCATTATATAATTCTCTACCTTGCATTGCACTACTCAAATTTACACTATATCATTCTAGAGAAAAAAATTAAGAAAAAAACGTTTCTCTCATTCAGAGGTACTATTATTGATCTTCATGTCTGGCAAATGGAAAAGTTAGATAATCACTACTAACCATAACCATAGTTCAAATATAAACATGAACATGATTCATTTTATTTTTTATCAAGTATGTTTAAACTACATGCCAGATAAAGCGTCTACTCTGATACATAAGCAACATAACATTATGTAAGAAGAGAGAGCTAGCGAGGCATATTGCATGAGCAGAGTTTAAATATGTATGCTTGGCTTCGCCTATTTTTAATAAAATTCCTATTTACTGATAAAAAAAAAAAAAAGAATTTAAATACGTATGCTTACCAGTTGTTGGTTCATCAGCAAATATGACTGATGGACTTGCAATCAGTTCACAAGCCAGAGATAAGCGTTTCTTTTCACCCCCACTGATTCCACGAACTTTTGCATCACCAACACGGAAATTGGCACAATTGACCTTTTGAAGAAAGAGAATTAAGCGTCAATGGCAAAAACAAAATTACATAAGAACCCAAATTTCTTATGCATATTTGATTTGAGTAAATTCTTTCATTTCCAATTACTCTCAATGGGAAAGCAGAAACTACTTAGAAAATCAATGCATAGTATTCTGCATAGCATGATTTTTCAATCCAAAACACAACTATTTATCATTCAATTAGCATGTCCACTGCAAAAGTTGCTGAACTACAGGTCAAATCCAGATACTCATAAGAAGCTGAAAACAAAATTCAGCAGAAATCAGCCCTACACCTGATCTTGCTTCTGCAATGCAGGGCATATACTAGACGTGTGGTGTGCTCATAAACTATCCAAAAGTTTGCTTCTGATACAATCTATTACTTACAAATAATTAAAATTAAGTCCAGGCAATCTCACCAAGCCTAGTTTGAATAGGAGGTTGTTCACATATTCATCTCTCTCTTGCACAGATGATATTTCAGGAAGCTGAAGCTCAGCAGCAAGAGAAAGCGTTTCCCGCACAGTTAGCTGCGAGAAAAAAAGATCCTCCTGTCTTACATAAGCAAACCTGCAAATACCAATATCAATGATTTTTTTTTTAAAATTTTTAATTTTTTATGGATAAGTAATAAACCCCCAGCAAAATTAAAAAACAAAATAATTTCCAAACAAAACAATAATTGACCAAACATGCATTACTTATAAGCTTTGTTTGAACTAGGCTTTCCATTGACCTCCAGAAGGCCTGATAAATGCACCCGAGGCGATGCTGTCAGCTGACCGGACAGAACGTTGAGCAAAGTTGTTTTTCCTGACCCTGATGGCCCCATTATCGCCAACAGTCTTCCTGGTTTTGCCTCTCCACTCACGTTTTGTAGTAGAAATCGAACCTAAGGATTAAGATTCCGTCACGTAATTGGTTAATTATTCAAGTAATTCAATACGCAGTAGTGAAAATTTAGCCACTGCAATTAAAAATTCTCTATGCTATTGTAAGCTAAAACTGGGAGTAGACCGCATCCAATCCCATATTTCAGCATTTCAAGTTCTTTATTTATTTATTTATTTTTATTTTTAAATTTTTTGTGGAAAGAAATATCAGAGGTCTTGATGATGCTGCAAAGTTTTTGAAAACCAAACCACTCTATTCTTGTTTGGCTGAAACGAGCTAAGCCAAACAGTTACAGAAGGATCAGCCAAGCTTCAACATTTGTTTTCCGACCTTTAACTAAATGAAGAATCAAACCTCATCATGATTGGCTCATTCGCCATCTCTTTCTCACCAAACATACGGTCTTCCACATACATGAAAAAGATCCATAAGAGAAGAAAAAGACAAAATGAAGTTACCAACGTGGAGGATTTATCGGAGAGGGAGCAGGTGATGTTCCGCCACCGAATTGTCACTGGTAAAACTTTTCCGGGGACTGGAGCTTCACCAGCATCTCCATCTCCGTCGAACTCTTCGTTGTCTTCGCGGTCTTCTGGCTCGTTATCCGGCAAGAGAGCAGGACCAGGGCCCGAAAACAGGCGGAGCAGAAGGGCAGCCGCAACCGCGATCAGAACCTGGCCTATACCGTTACCGCCAAGTCCAGTCACCACCTGGCCCACCTTCTTCCCGCCAAAAACCACCATTATCACTCTCCTCCTTTTTTCTCTTCCTAGGCTCGAGCTGAGTCCCTGCTCGCTCGCACTTTAAGCTTCGTTGCTTACAGCGTAATCCATAGAGGTATGAAAATGTGCGCTGGGTAATTGTTTATAATTTTAATTTTGGGTTTAAGCAGACGGTGTCGTTTTTGCACGTGGTCGGAAGTCAAGTCCAACAATCCCCCAGCGGCTGTAATGTTTCAACGGATTAGCTGCGCATGAGTGACGCGTGTCCGACCTTTTGAGGATAAGGTGCGCTTGGGCTGATTGGAAGCCCATTTTCCCGCCTGGTTGTTTAACATTTTTCACTCTTGGGCCTCTTCTCCCCTTCTTCCATGAACCCTCCTCGATATTTCATACTTCAATATACACATATATTTCCTAGTTGGTGCTCACTTGGTAGGTGTACGCTTTGTTTTCCTGGTACTCGTCTAGGAGGCAAACTTTGTTGTGTTTATCTTTATCTTATCTCTCTATGGTGTTCAAGGGCGATCGCATTTGATCCTATAGTGCTTGCCCTAGACCAATCACGTTGGATCTCCCTAATGCTCGCCTTAGAGACAAGCACTTTGTTTTTTTTATGCTGCTTGTTGAAGTTGCTAGTGCTGTGCTCTAAGGTTTGGGTGTTGAGAAGTGTTGATGAGAGTTGTAAATAGTAATAAAAAGTAGGTGAAAAGTAATAATAAAATAATGAATAGTAGTGAGAAGTAATGTTGCGTTGCTCGCCTAGAGGCAAACACTTCACTTTTCTACGTTGCTCCTTGAAGTCACGAGTTTCATGCTACTTGATGTTGTTGGCCTAGGGGTGAGCACTTTTGCTTTCGTGGTGCTCGCTTGTGGATGAGCAATTTTTCAATAATTGATGCTCACATAGGGGGTGAGCACTATTGCATTCCACCATACTTGTCTAGTAGGTGAGCACTTTACTTTCCCCATTTCTCGTATGGGGGTGAGTAATTTTTTTTTTCCTCCTGATGCTCGCATGATTGGGGAATAATTTGTTTTTCTAGTACTCGCTTGAGGGAGCGAACTTTGTTGTGTGCATTGTGCTTGTACGTAGGCGAGCACTTTATCTCTCCCTAGTGCTCACCCTTAGGGGAGCACTTTACTTCTCCATGTCGCTCGTCATGTCGCTCGTCAAGATAGCAAATGTCATGCTCCTTAATGTTGCTGACCTGGGAGTGAACACTCTGCTTCTACACAAAATACGCCAATGTCTCAAACTTCAAACGAGTAACATGTGGAGGAAAAGGGAAGTGCTCATTGTCTCAGCTAGCATCATGGAAAAGAAAGTACTAGCCCCCCGACGAGCAAACAAGCAAAATTACTTACGATTGTACAAAATTGTTTATCTTTCCTTATATATAAAGTACGAGCATAAGGGTGATGTTGCATCACTTGGGCAAGTAGAAGTGATAATTTAAGCTTTAAAGTGATGAGCAAAAGTGCGAGCAACCACTGTATGCCTGTTCTTAGGACTGAACCCTTTTACTCCTAAACACATATATTCAATACATTTCCAACCACAACAATTATCATTCCAAATAGTTGACAATTTACATAAAAACTCTCCAAGTCAATCTCCATTAACTATCAACCCGGGACTTAATCATCCAACTTTCACACTTGAGACATGGCAAGTCAAACCTACCTATAGAAAACTCATTTAACAATTTGGTTGTAACGCATCCAACAAACTAGAAAATAAAAAAGAATTCAACTTTTTCAAATCTCAAAATAAAAATAATATTATAACAAAATTTTAACTTTATAATATTTTTATTTAATTTGTTCTCTATTCTTTTTCAAAACCCAAAAAATTCTTAATTCAAACTATCTCACTACTATTCACAAATTATTTTACTATATTATTTACAAAATTTTTATCTTATCTCATTCTCCAAACATCCTCTTAAAAGGCCACGCTTTAGCATGTGAAGTAAATTAAATTTAGGCCCAGTTTAATTTTATAAATATTTCAAACAATTTCATCTTATCTCATCTCACAATTCCAACACAAACATTTTTTTAATTTCAAATATTTAACTTTTCAATTTTTTTATCTAATCATTATAATTTTCTCAAATTTCTAAACAAAACACAAAAAATAATTTAACTTTTTCAAATCTTAAAATAAATATAATATTAAAAAGTTATATTCCAACTCTCTTTTAGTTTTATAATTTTTTTATTCAATTTTTTTTTCTCATTTTCCAAAATCCCATAAAAGTTATAACTCAAACCATTTCACTACTATTTACAAATTTCTCATCTCATTTCATTTAATTTGTGTAACCAAATGAGACATTAATGTCTATATAAATAATTCTTATTATATGATATATAGTAATAAGATAAAAATATTAGTTAATTAATATTGTGGGAGTATTTAATAACTTTTATTGCAAGGAATAAGATCTAATTCTTGTCCAAAGTCAACATCTTTTATTAGGAAAAATTTGAGATTTTTGAAAACTCTTTAAGATATTTTATTTATTGATTTTTTTAAAAGTAGATAAGAAAATTTGAATAAAACTTTTTTGAAATATGTCATGTATTAAAGTTTGTACATTTGAATAAATAGAATTAAAGAGTTAATTGAATAAGACTTTTAGTATCTTTTGTTTTATTTTTTTTTTTAAGTTAATTTCATCTTTGTGTTTTTCTACCTTTTACTAAAATTTAGGCAAATGATTGGACGTTTTAACTGAGTTGAATAACAAGATTTTTGAAAAAAGATGTTAACCAAGCAGGGGAATAAAATCTATGAAGTTTTAATTTCATCTCCATACATTCACTATTAATTGTTTTTTTTTGTTTTCAAAATTTTCCCTCCAGCCATTTAAATGAAAGAGATGATATATAAAGTAGACTCTATAATATTAATAAAATATTTAATACTGAAAATTTTAGATAAAAAGCAATAAATATCTAAACTTTTTTTTTTTTTTTTTTTTTTTTATAAAAGAAACAGAGATCGTAACATTAAGTAGAATTATTACAATATTGTTCTTTCAACACTAGACTTTGAATAGACTAAGGAACATCTTCAATCCAACAATGAAAGCACTATTTTCCCATAGCCATATTAACTCAGCAGTGAGCCACTTCATTACATTTTTTATGAACAAACTTGACATGCCATCCTTTTTGGATCTAATGACCCCTTTGATATCTTCCACAAGCAGTCCATGATATGCCATATTAAGCCCCTCTTGGTTAATAGCATTAAGCACTAAAAGAGCATCCTCTTCAAGTAGAACATTTGAAAAACCAAGTTCTTAACATAGTTTAACAGCCTGCCACATAGCCTGCAAAAACACTGATATTGTATAAGTTGGGATTGTCTGCAAAATTGATTTAATAAGGATTTTCTTTCCAGCTTTAGATAAGAAATTATTCTTCCAATTCTGAATTTTGCACCAAACTATGTCCTTTAGCCCCCTAAAAGAATTATATTTGGATTTAGTAACCAATGTTGGAAGACCTAATTATTTTTCATAAGTTCCACAAACTTCTCTACCAAATTCCTCCCTGATGTACCCCTTAAAGCTTTCTGATGTGTTAAAACTAAAGAAAATTTTGCGTTTTCTACCTATTAAGAACTTGCCCAAAGGATCTTTCATAAAGTTGAAAGATGGACTGAAATTCCTGCCAATCGGACCTTTGAGCTCTACAAGAGATAACACAATCATGCGCAAACGCAAACAATGAGTGATTAATTCTAGGCCCACCTCTTGCCATAATCATCCCTTTAATCTCCCTATTTCTTTCAGCTGACTGTAATAGAAACCTTAATCCTTCTACACAAAGTATAAAACTAATAGGGAGATAGTGGATCTCCTTGTAAAAGTCATCTTTTTGGAAAAAAACTTTTAAGTAGGCATACCATTAACCAAAACTGAATAAGAAATTGATTTAACACACCTCATAATCACATTAATCCACATTACATGAAAACCCATCTTCACCATCATTGCCTCCAAAAAACACCACTCAATCATGTCATAAGCTTTGGACATATTTAACTTCAAAGCCATACTTCCTATCACTTCCTTTTGTCTGGTCTTCATGGTGTGCAATACTTCATAAGCTACCATAATATTATTTGTGATTAACCTATCAGAAATGAAAGCGCTTTGGGTATTTGATATAATCACATGAAGAACTCTCTTCAGCCTATTTGCTAGGACCTTGGCAATAATTTTATATAGCATATTACATAAACTTATAGGCTTATACTCTTGCACAGATAATGGATTAGTTACCTTGGGAATCAATGCTATAAAAGTGAAATTCAAATTATCATGCACATTCAAATAACTGTTGGACAGCTTTGCAAACCTCAGATCCAACAATGCTCCAATCATCTTGAAAGAATCCAGCACCAAACCCATCTGACCCAGGAGATTTCAGTGGAGACATCCGTTTCAAAGCTTCTTCAACTTCTGTTATAGAGATATTCTTGCACAAATCATCATTCATCTGGTTAGTAACTTTTCTCTGAATTGCTACAACCCTCCATATCAACAAGTGTTGGATTGCTGGAAGTAAACACAATTTCAAAATGATTAACAAAAGCCCTTCCTATTTCATGTAAATTTGTTTGTACTCTTCCATTAGAATCTGAAATAGACTTGATCAAATTTCTCATTCTCCTCTAATTAGCACATACATGGAAGTATTTAGTGTTTCGAACCCCCAACTAATACCACTGTGTTTTTGCCTTTTGTCTTCACTTTCAGTCTTCTTGTTCTAGCATAAAATTAATAGCTTTCCTCTTGATTTCTACCCAATTTCTTGCATTATTTGATTCTTCTAACGTCTTAAGCTCTTTAGTTTTCAGTAGGGTGTAACCGGTCCCGTTTTGGATAAAATTTGGGACCGAACCGCTATGAATCGGTTTTGCATTTTCAAGAACAGATTCCACACCGGTTACTCCCTTAAACCGGTTCTTCCAGTTTTACTGGTTCCGATTAAGTCTGGTTGGTTTTTCGGTTTTAATATACTATATTATATATTAATATATAATATAGTATATTATAGTATATAATACTATAGCGATAATATATTGTAGTAAATTATAATATATATTATAATTGTATTATAAACTATAGTGATATATTATAATATATAATATAGTGATATATTATAGTATATTATAATATATAGTGATATAGTATTAGTATAACCATTAATATGCATGATATAATATTACTATAACTATTAATACAAAACTATATTATATATAATTATATATTATATATAAAAAAATTATATACAATATAAAAAATTAAAATATATATATGAACCGGTCCGGTTTTAGAAAAAGAAAAACCAGAATCAGATTGATTTTGACTTGTTTTAAGAAAAATAAAACTGGTACCGGACCCAACCTATTGGTTCGGTCTGGTTTACCAGTTCATCGGTTTTTTTTATAACCATAGTTTTCAGTATGAGATCTTGATTTCTATTTCTGAAAAGTGCCTTACTCCATTTTGATAACCCTTTGCGACATTTAATCATACCACTCAACACTGTACCTATAGCATCAGGATTGTGTGAAGTCCCTTGTCACTCATCACCAATAATTTTCCAACAATCCTCCTCCAAAGCCCAGCATAAGAATATTTTGCCTTAAGCATAGTTTATTAGTGATTGTATAAAACTGACAAACTAGTGGCTTATGGTCAGAAGTTCTGGCCACCAAACCCTCTACACGTACTTCACCATAAAGCTCCAACTAAGGACCATTTGCTACCACCCTATCAAACTTCTCCTTAGTAAAAGAGTCTCCCAAATGATTATTACTCTAGGTAAATTTTTCCTTGGACCATCCAACATCAAATAATTGACTTTGACATAAAGCCTCCATAAAAGCCTCCATATGAGATTCTTCTCTTTGACTCCCACCTTGTGATAAAATCTCATTAAAATCTCCAAGAACGCACTAGCTACATTTAATTCATGGCTTTAAAGACACAAGTAAGTCCAATGACTACATTCTCTTACAAATTTCTAGGTGTCCATAGAACCCTGTAAGTAGCCACCTTGATTGCCCTCTACCTTCCCACACCATAGCATTAATATGCCTCTACGAGAAATTAAAGATTTCTAATTGTATTGCCTGTTGCAATAACATCACTAGCCCACCACTCCTTCCAACAGGTTCCACTACAAAACAACATTCAAACCCAATTCTTTGTTTCAAAAATTGCAATCTTTTTTTTATTTAAGCTTAGTTTCCATAAAAAAGATAACATTGGGACAATTATCCTTCATTATCAAGCAAATGTCCTGAACTATCCAGGGGTTCCCAAGTCCTCGAGAGTTCCAACTTAAGATCCTTATTGCTCTAGACGAGACTGTCTAGTAGCCTCCGCCTCTTCATGATTATCGTTTATGACAGCCCTCTTCCTTGAAATTTTCTATTTTTTAGAAACACTAGTACATCCCAAACCTTCATCTTTACTTTGTAAAGCTCTCTTTTTATCCACCCAAGATTGAATAGAATAAAAACACTCACCTTTGTCCGTTGCCTGATGTTTCCACCTGTTTGATGGCAACTCCTCCTGGATAGATGTAGCAACTGTTGAATTTGGCATTCTTGCTAATTGCATTGAATTTGCTTCATCACTTCCATGAATGAACCCAGCATCACTTTCCTTGACCAAGATTTGAGAAGCCTTTGTAACGGTTTTTCCCTCCTCAATAGACTTATGATCATTTGATTGAGAGGCATCCCCACTTTCTTACTCAGGTTTCCCGACAAATTTTTGGACCCCTCCCCTTCTATGGGCTTTATGATACTGGGCCCATCTTCTTTTTGGACCCATCTGTTGAACCCAAGGTTTCAAGTTTCATGTAATTAAAAATCTACACATGGATTTTGATGATAACAAATGAATTCAAAGAATAAAGGAGTCTCAAGCTCAAGTTGTCCATACAATGGAGTCAAGCACATCAAGGAACCAAGCATGAGCAAGAAATGAGCAAATTCACATTAAAGTCATAGAGTAATGTTGTAAATCTCTTAAAAATTTGAAATTAGGATTAAGCCTCAAAATTAATATTTTATCATAAAGCATTAAAATACATTTTCCACATGTGCATGAATATTTTAAAAATTAAATTTGAAAATTTTGAAAGATGATTGATTGTCATCTTTCACATGTGCATGACATGATTAAAGGTTTGAACTTTGAAAATATTAAGATGATTGATTGTCATCTTTCACATGTGCATGTTTTATTTGAATATTTTCAAAAGTGATGGATGCTTTTCTTGACTTATGCAAAAGATAGATGTCTTTGTTTGAAAAATTTGAAAAGTAAAGTGTGCTCCTTTTGTCATATGCAAAAAGTAAAAGATTAGATTTGAAATTTTTGAAAAATAAAGTGTGCTCATTTTGTCACATGCAAAAAGTAAAAAGATTAGATTTGAAATTTTTGAAAAGTGAATGATGATGTCTTTGACATGTGAATATTTTTAAATTTGAATATGAAGTCTCATATGCCTATAAATAGATCATTTGAGAGCTTCACATTCACAACACCAAGAGCATACAATATTCATTCAAAGCTTTCATTCTCTCTTCTCTAAGTATTGAGCCTTAACCCTTGTTCATTTTGAGAGATATAGTTTGTGTTGTATTGTTCTTATTTCACTTATTGATGAGTGTTTTCTGATATTCTACCCACTATCAATTCTTGTATCAGTAAAAGGGTGTGTATAACCCATGTGCGTGTAGAAGTGTTCTACACAGGGAATAGTTGAATCACCACGTGTGAGGTGATTGCAAGTGTAGAGGGTGTTCTACACGGATCCTTTGTAGCGGTGTTGTTCAAAGGTGTAATAGGTTTCTATCTCCACTTGAAGGAGGTTGAATAGTGAATTCGGGGATCCTCAAGAGGTAGCTTGAGGCGAGGACGTAGGCAGTGGGGCCGAACCTCGTTAACATACTGAGTTTGCTTCTCTTACCCTTACTCTTTATATTTATTGTTATTTTATATTTTTTTTATATTTTATATTGTATATTTGATTTATAATTGTTATTTTCTTAAATACAACTCAATTCACCCCCCCTCTTGTGTTAGTCATCTGGGCAACACCATCATATGGAAACACATCCTTAGGCAAGTCCAATTTCACCTTACCCTTCATATTTTTGAGAAACCGTGTAACTACTCCCTCCCCTTTAACTACTACTTCCCCTTCAACTGCCATAGAGACAACACCGTCTCTTTCGACAGTTACCTCTCCACCTTCCTTCTGTATACCAACCACCCTTGCATTATCGCCTAACAATTCGTCCAACTGAACTTGTAGTTCTGATTTGTTGAACCATGAAACCGCTAGCCTAGCACCGGTTTCAGAGTTATTCGCCACCGCCCAAGCATATCTATCAGAAAATCCTTCTCATACATTATTACATCTTGTAGATACCTTCATTCTTGGAGGCTGGAACTTTCTCTTCAAAGTTGATACCGCTCTAAGCCAATGTCCAAACTGCATAGCTTCCATCTTCTCGCTCAATTTCCCTTTGACTTTTTTGTGGCAAGGCTCAACATAATGAACTATTCGACCACATGAAAAATAGAACCTAGGAAACTTTTCATGCTATTCGACCACATGAAAAGTGTCCCCAGTCCACCCCATCATCCTGAACGTCCACCTCCTCTACAACACCAATAGAATTACCAATCTGTATTCCTAACTCCCTTGTCATCCAGGCTAAAGGAAAATTAAAAAATTGAACCCAAAAAGGTTTGAAACCAAAGTTAACTTTTGAAGCCTGTGTGAAACCTTCAAAGTGTTGCAGAACAAAAACCGCATTACAAACAACCAATGCTTACATTCCCATACCTTTGTTTGTTTGCATGTGTAGTAAAGGTAATGATAAAGACATTCTTCCTTGCTTATTTAAAAGTGACAGTTCGACTCACTCACCAGATCTTAGCCATCGTAGATTCAATAGTTTCTTTGCTGATTATCTGATCCATGCAAATTTTCACTATCAAACTCCTTTCAACAGTTTGACAGACATCCTCGAATTCTCTCCCACTTAATTCCAAAGACTTCTTCCTCTTCTGATAATCGCAGTTGGTTGCATCCAATTTCTAATTATTCCATTATTTCCCTATTCTTAGCATTTTCTAGTGTCCTACACGAGTGTTGGTTTCTTGGTAGAAACCAATAATTCACTTCGCCTTTGTGTTCTCACCACGTAGAGAGAGAACGAGAGAGAAGACTGGCCTTTCTAGTAATAAGATCTGTAGATGGTTTAGAGTTATAATAAATATCTAAACTTACTTCATGAGTTTTATCTCTTTCTCCTTCAAATTTAAAAACATCTTAATCTAACAACATTCAAGGATAAGAAATATGATCTCTCGATGAAATCATGGAAACAATTCAAACAAATTTCAGGTTTGAGATACCGTCATATTATAAAGTCAAGTAAAATAATCAATGTTTATCTGTTATGACAGGTAATTTATTTTGTTCGAATAAGTTGTGACAAAAAAATTTCAAACTTAGGAATGTTAAGGGCTAATACTTCAATTAATTAACCTATTCAATTAATCAGTTAATTAATCTGTCAAGTTAGCATATTTTATAGAATGTTGATTGAAGAGGTTTGGAATGGGAGAGACTTTAGCAATGCATCTGGGATCAACTGTATGGAAGAAGTTATGGGATCTATAGGTTCTAAATGTGGTAAAGGTGTTTATGTGGAAAGAAGTTAGTGAAATTTGCCAACAAAGAGGAATCTTCTCAGGAGAAGAATCATTGATAATGGTCTCTGTCCAATTTGTAAACAATATAAGGAGTCTAGTAGTCATATCTTGTGGACTTGAACTGCTGCTCAAGATGTGTGGGCAGATTTTACAAGTTTCTTACAAAAGTGGAAGTGCATAGATGGGGACTTTTACAGCATTTGGGAAGAGTTGGTCTCAAGGTTACAAAAATTTGAGGTTGAGGAAATAGCCTATGTATTTAGAAGGATGTGGCTGAGAAGAAATATGCTAGTCTTCGAAGGAAAGTTTGAGAGTCCTAGTAATTTACTACAGGGAGTAAGGATGGAATTTGAGAATTTTCAGCAAGCTCAACTGAGAACGAAAGAGCAAACAGTAGGGACTATTAAAGATCATTTAGTGTGATGTTTATTTCCTAAGTCCTTTTCATTTATGTTTTACTATATTAAGCTTTTCTATTATTAGCTTGTGTTTGGAAGTTGTATTTCTGCTTTCAATGAAATTTGTGAGTCTCTATGTAAGTATATATATCAGACTAATGAGAAATGAAAGGGTAGAACAATCAGAATCAATCTTCACGTTGGAGATTGAAGTTCCTCTCAAAATACTCTGTTTTTCTCTGTTTTGCCTCTTTGGTTAAAACTAACAATTGGCATCAGAGCAAACCAGGTTCATCTAAGGGTCGAAAATGGCTACCTTTGGAGCAACAACTTCAGTTCCTATTTTCAATGGTGAAAGCTATGATTATTGGAGCATCAAAATGAAGACCTTTTTCCTATCTCAAGATCTATGGGATGTAGTGGAAAAGGGAGTGACAGTTCCAGCAGTAGGAGCTTCGGATTCAACTCAATCTAAGCAAGAAACCACCAAAGATGCAAAGGCTTTGTTCATCCTGCAGCAGGCTGTGTCTGAATCAATCTTTCCAAGGTTGATGAGGGCTAGCACTTCAAAGGGAGCATGGGAGATTCTACAGTCAGAATTTCAAGGAAATGCTAAGGTAAAACTCATCAAACTTCAAGGCTTTAGAAGGGAGTTTGAGAATTTAAAGATGAAAGACTCGGAAGAAGTGAAAGAGTATTGTTCCAGATTAGTTGAAATTGTAAATCAAATGAGGGCTCATGGTGAAGAGGTGACTGATCAAAGGATTGTTCAAAAAATTTTGGTTAGTTTACCTGAAAAATATGATCATATAGTAGCAGTAATTGAGGAGTCAAAGGATTTGCAAACTCTGTCAGTTACAGAGCTGATGGGATCACTTCAAGCTCATGAACAAAGGCTAGCAAGAAGGGGTGATGGTTCCTTGGAGCATGCTTTCCAATCCAAGGTGAATCTGAAAAATAAGAAAACAAAAGATTATAACAAGAAGCCTCAAAAGGATTACAAAAATCCTGATCAAGTGCAAAAAGAAAGTAAGATGAAAGGGAAAATGGGTGAATTTCCTCCATGTGGTATCTGCAAGAAAACAAATCATTTAGAAAAGAATTACTATCATGCTGGGAAGCCACAATGTTGGAATTGTAAAAAATTTGGGCATATGGAAAAGGATTGTAGATACAAGAACAATCAACAAGCTAACTATTCAGAAGAAAAGGAGGAGAATGAGCATTTATTTTTTGCATGTCAAGCTCTCACTCAAGAAGAGAAGGTCTGGTTTATAGATAGTGGATGTAGCAACCATATGGCTTCTGATGAAACAATTTTCACTGATCTGGACACTTATATCAAAACCCAAGTTAAGATGGGTAATGGTGAACTTGTTGAAGCTAGAGGCAAAGGAACAGTGGCCATCTCGACCAAGAAGGGTACAAAACTCATCAAGGATGTATTGCTGGTTCCATCCCTTGATCAAAACTTGTTGAGTGTAGGCCAAATGATGGAAAATGGTTGCTCCTTGTGCTTTGAAAATAATATGTGCAGAATTTATGATGAGAAGAATAAGGTGGAGCTAGCTGAAATAAAAATGGGGAGAAGTAGGAATTTTCCCATTCAATGGAACTTTCCTAAGGCTATGGTGGCAACTGTGGATGAGACAATGTTATGGCACCAAAGATTTGGGCATTACAACCTCAATTCTTTGAGATTATTGTATCAGAAGGAGATGATGAAGGATCTACCTCTCTTAGAAAAAGAGACACCAGTTTGTGAAGGATGCTTGGTTGGAAAACATCACAAACTTCCATTTCCATCAGAAAGCAGCTGGAGAGCCAAGGAAAAACTGCAACTGGTTCACACTGATATGTGTGGTCCAATGAGAACTTTAACTCACAATCAAAGCAGGTACTTTATTCTCTTCATAGATGATTTTACTAGAATGATGTGGGTTTATTTCCTTCATGAAAAATCTGAAGTTTTTGGAGTTTTCAAGAAGTTTAAACTGCTGGTTGAAAAGCAGTCTGGCCATAAAATCAAATCTTTAAGGAGTGATAGAGGTAGTGAATATAACACCAAAGAATTTGAAAATTTTTGTGAAGCTGAAGGGATTGAGCATCAATTATCAGTGGCCTATTCTCCACAACAGAATGGAGTGTCTGATAAAAGGTTAGAATTGCATAATTAAGTTGTTTAAATGAGTGATTTATTTTATCAAATAAAGATTGAACACTTAATTATGCATCAAATTCTAATATTAAATGCAAATTAATTAATGTCAATATTTTATATACATAAAGTTCTATATTTGCCTTTGAAAGAAATACATTTTTTATGTACTGCAGGGCATTTATGAAAATACTAAAAGAGGCTGGAACTCAAGGGAGCAAGCAGAAAATCAGCACATGCAGAAAAGGAAGATGCAGCACATGCATATGCAGAAGAAAAATGGACAGCACACACCAAAGTTAGGCCACCCACTCCCAAGTTAGGCCACCCACTCCACCATTCTTCAAAGTTAGGCCACCCACTCCACCATTCTTCAAAGTTAGGCCACCCACTCCCAAGTTAGGCCACCCACTCCACCATTCTTCAAAGTTTGGCCACCCACTCTTGATAAATGGTAGGATGCTCTCTCCTATAAATAGGAGAGAGCTCAGAAGAGAAAGGGCATCAAGGCAGTGGAGAGTTTTTGGAGTTTCAATTTTATTACCTTGTTGGAGTTATTTTGCAAGTTATTTCCTTTGTATTTTGCAAGTTATTTCCTTTGTATTTTGCAAGTTATTTACGGGGTTAATTTTTAAGTTATTAGTTTTGGAGTTTTGAGTTTATTACTTTGTGAAGAGTTTCAGTTTTTTTACTTTGTTAAGAGTTAGTTTTTAGTTTTCTTTGTTAAGGTTTTCAGTTTATATTACTTTGTTATAAGTTTCAGTTTTCATTATCTTGTTATAAGCTTCAGTTTTTATTACCTTGTTATAAGTTTCAGTTTTTATTACTTTGTTATAAGTTTTGGAGTTTAAATTTTATTACCTTGTTATAGTTTCAAGTTTATTACCTAGTGTTGGTTTCAATTTTATTACTTTAATTTAGTTTGTCTTATTTCTTCGAGTTGATATTATAGACTTTTTATTTTTTATTTCATTCTAAAGTTTATTTATATTTTCTTAGTTTTTGATATGATTCCACTTAGATTTATTTTTGTTACTAAAAATATCATGTGTAACTAATTACTAAAGCTTGGGTTGTGGAATGAGATTTAATTTATTTTAGATTCTAGTTTGATGCAATATATTATTGTTTAATGTTGATTTCACTAAATTACTAGTCGGATTCAAATGGAAAATAGATTGCGGCTCTTGCTCTTGTTTTGTTGTTGACGTAAGGCACAACAAAAGCTTGAATTTATCAAGGTCTCTTTCGATTGTTTATGAATATAAATTTGGCTAGTAAATTAGAGAATTTCTTGAGAAAATATTGCAAATACTTGAGCTTAATTTTTATGTTCCGAATATCAATTCCTTGACTGGATTGTTAATCGAGAAATTATCTAGAATCCGAGATAAAAAGAATCTCAAACCCAACCCAAGTGTTTGTTAATTTGTTTTTTTAGAAACTCTAAATTCAATTTCAATTATTTTTTTTGGCATAGCATTTTAATTTTATTTTCATCTCACATACTCGATTCATTTGTTCCTCACAAATCTTTTATACGCTTTGATAACCCATTGTCCCTGTGGAATACGATCCTGGACTTATCCTTGATACAACTTGACACTTCTGCACTTGGAAGCACATTCTAAATCGAGTCAAGTTTTTGGCGCCGTTGCCGGGGACAACTGGTGCTTATTAGAGCATTTCTCTACTGCTAAGAGGACGTATGTGGAGCTGTGAACCTCTTCACAGCCTGGGTAACATCTAATTTTTTTTCCCTTCTCTCTGTTTATTTTTCATTGTCCTTGATCATCTGCTCTTGTTTGTATGACTGGTTGGACTAGAGACCATACATCTCGACTGTTTAAGACAGAATCATTGACATCTTTTAGCTCTGCATCATCTTCCGTTGAATCATCAGCCGACACTGATAGCATCATGGCTGAAAATGAGCATCAGGATAGGGAAGTGGGTAATCCAAACAGGACACTTAGAGAATATCTACAGCCTGTTAGGACTAGCACACCTTCTTGCATCATTTTACCTCTTAATGCAAATGCTTTTAATTTCAAACCTGGGATGATTCCATTGTTACCACACTTTCATGGTATGGAATCTGAGAACCCCTACTTGCATATCAAAGAGTTTGAAGAAGTGTGTTCCACATTCATGGATAGAACATGCACTGAAGAGGTCATAAGATTGAAACTGTTTCCATTTTCCTTAAAAGACAAGGCTAAGACATGGTTGAATGCCTTAAGACCAAGATCCATTGGGACTTGGCAAGAAATGCAAACTGAATTTTTAAAGAAATTTTTTCCCATGCATAGAACCAATGCCTTGAAAAGACAAATCATGAATTTTTGCCAAAAGGATGTGGAAACATTTTATCATTGTTGGGAACGATTCAAAGACCTTTTAAATGCATGTCCTCATCATGGATATGAGAATTGGAGGGTCATTAGTTTTTTTTATGAGGGGTTGCAACCAAAGATGAGACAATTTGTGGAGACCATGTGTAATGGAGAGTTTTTTAACAAAGAACCTGAGGAAGCTTTTGGGTATTTTGATTATCTAGCTGAAAATGCACAATCATGGGATACATCTGATGTTCATAATAGGTCGGAAAGTTCAAAGACAATTTCAGGGGGTGGGAAATATAATCTGAGGGAAGTAGATGATTTGAATGCTAGGTTGGCTATGATTTCTAAGAAATTAGAAACCATAGAATTGAAGAAAGTGAATGAAGTACAAGCTGTACCTCAGATTACCTTGAGCTGTAATATTTGTGAGGGCCAAGGGCATTCAACTAATGATTGCCCAACCATTCCAGCTTTTAAAGAAGTTCTTTTGGATCAATCTAATGCTGTTAATATGGTTGCTAAATCTTTTTCAGGTCCTTATTCCAACACTTACAATTCGGGATGGAGAAATCACCCTAATTTTAGTTGGAGGGGTGAACAAGCTGCTGTACCTGCAACCAACATAGCTGGTCCTTCACAATTTGCACCCTATACAACCCCAGGAGGTTCAGGACCATCTCAATATGCCAACCACATGGTGCCAGCTCAGAAAAAGAACCTTGAAGACAATTTCCAGCAATTATCCACCAATTTTCAGCAGCTGTCCACCAATTTTCAACAATTCATGCAAAGCCAAGCTGCTATCAACAGTCAAAATTCACAAGCAATTGCTGACATTCGAGGGTCAGTCACAAGGTTGACCACAACCATGAGCACTCAAGAGAAAGGGAAGTTCCCTGCACAATCTCAGCCTAATCCACAAGGCCAAAACCAGCAATTTCAAGGTATGGCAGGAGATCCAAATGTCAAGCAAGTCAAGGCTGTTACAACCTTGAGAAGTGGTAAGGTGATCGGCATCCCAGATCAAGAGGTAGAAAAGAATGGTAACATTTCTAAACCTCCTTCTGAAAATGAGGCTCATGGTCCTTTGGAATCTAAAAGTGTCCCAAGCACTACACTTGCACCTTTTCCTCAAAGGTTAATCCCTTTGCATAAAGATAAACATCACGCTGAAATCCTTGAAATTTTTAAGCAAGTTAGGATAAATATACCATTATTGGATGCTATTCAACAGATTCCTACCTATGCTAAATTTTTAAAGGATTTATGCACTGTGAAAAGAAAATTAAATGTGCAAAAGAAAGCTTTTCTTACTGAGCAGGTTAGTGCTATTATCCAAACCAACACTCCTCCCAAATACAAGGATCCAGGATCCCCTACCATAGCTTGCATGATAGGGAACTCAAAAATAGGCCAAGCATTATTAGACTTAGGTTCCAGTGTGAACTTATTGCCTTATAATGTTTATGTTCAGCTTGGATTGGGTGAGTTGAAATCTACTTCTATCACATTGCAGTTGGCAGATAGGTCTATAAAGATTCCTAGAGGTGTTGTGGAAGATGTTTTGGTTCAAGTAGACAAATTCTACTATCCAGTAGACTTTGTCGTACTCGACATGCAATTGACTAATCATTCTACTTTCCAAGCACCGGTTATCTTAGGAAGACCTTTCTTGGCCACTTCTAATGCACTCATAAATTGTAGAAGTGGAGTTTTAAAATTGAGTTTTGGAAATATGACCTTGGAGCTAAATATTTTTAATCTTTGCAGGCAACCGCAAGAAGTTGAAGAAGTTCATGAAGTGAATTTACTGGAAAATTTCATTGATGACAATTCTGCACATTACTTTCAACTTATTGATTCTTTAGAGGAATTTGAAGAAGATTTGAAAATATTTGATAATATTAATGACTCATCTCTTGTTTCCTCAATAGGTCAGCAAGTTACACCACCATGGAGGCCAAAATTTGAGCAACTTCCACCATTGACATCAACTCTCAAACCTTCGGAGGAGCAATCCCCAACTTTGGACTTCAAACCTCTTCCATTGGAGTTGAAGTATGCTTTCTTAGGACCACAAAGCACTTTCCCTGTGGTAATTTCTTCTCACTTAACTAGTGAACAAGAAGATAAATTGCTAGATGTGCTTAAGAAGCATAAAAAGTCTATTGGATGGACAATGGCTGATATAAAAGGTATAAGTCCCTTGGAGTGTACCCATAGGATTTATTTAGAAGATGATGCAAAACCTTCTCGGGAAATGCAAAGAAGGTTGAATCCCACAATGAAGGAAGTGGTTAAAAATGAGGTGTTGAAATTGCTTGATGTGGGTATCATTTACCCCATCTCGGATAGCAAGTGGGTAAGTCCCATTCATGTAGTTCCAAAAAAATCTGGGCTTACCATTGTTAAAAATGATCAAGATGAATCGATTCCTACAAGAATTCCTACTGGTTGGCGCATGTGTATTGATTATAGGAAGTTGAATGCCGCCACTAGGAAAGATCATTTTCCTTTGCCTTTCCTTGATCAAGTGTTAGAAAAAGTCGCTGGACATGCTTTTTATTGTTTCTTAGATGGGTTCTCCGGTTACTATCAATTGGAAATAGCACCAGAGGATCAAGAAAAGACCACCTTTACTTGTCCCTTTGGTACTTTTGCTTTCAGGAGAATGCCTTTTGGTTTATGCAATGCACCAGCAACTTTTCAAAGATGCATGCTTAGCATTTTTTCTGACATGATTGAGAACACTCTAGAAGTGTTTATGGATGATTTTTCTGTATTTGGTGATTCATTCGAGGTTTGTTTAACCAATTTACAAGCTGTTTTGGCCAGGTGTGAAGAGAAGCAGTTGCTACTTAATTGGGAGAAGTGCCATTTCATGGTGCAACAGGGCATTGTTCTAGGACATGTTGTTTCATCTAGAGGACTTGAAGTAGATAGAGCAAAAATCGATTTGATTTCTAAACTTCCTACACCTAAGTCAATGAAAGACATTAGATCTTTTCTTGGGCATGCGGGTTTTTATAGGAGATTTATCAAAGACTTTAGCTCTACTTCTAAGCCTCTATGTAAGCTATTGATGAATGATGTAAAATTTGATTGGACACCCGAGTGTCAAGAAGCTTTTTGTCGGCTTAAAACTTTGCTAACCACTGCTCCGATTCTTCAACCTCCTGATTGGTCACTTTCTTTTGAAATCATGTGTGATGCAAGTGATTTTGCTATAGGAGCTGTTCTTGGACAGCGTAAGAACAAACTTCCTTATGTCATTTACTATGCAAGTAAAACTTTGAATTTTGCTCAAAAAAATTATTCTACTACTGAAAAAGAATTACTTGCTGTAGTATTTGCTTTAGAGAAGTTTCGTGCATATATTCTTGGTTCTCCTATAGTCATCTTTACTGACCATGCAGCTCTCAAGTATTTATTGACAAAGAAAGATGCAAAACCAAGGTTGATTAGATGGATACTTTTACTCCAGGAGTTCAATATCATCATCAAGGACAAGAAAGGAGTAGAGAATGTGGTAGCCGACCATTTGTCTAGGCTCACAGTTGCTGAAACTGAACAACCAACACCTGTTCTTGATTCTTTTCCTGATGAACATCTTATGTTGGTTGAAAATTTGCCTTGGTTTGCTGATATAGTTAATTTTCTGGTGACAGGAAAAACACCACTTCATTGGAGTGCTCAAGATATACGAAAGTTCATGCATGAGGTGAGATCGTTCTTTTATGATGATCCTTACCTTTTCAAGTATTGTCCTGATCAAATCATTAGAAAATGTGTGCCTGAGCATGAGATGCAAGCTGTCCTTTCTTTTTGCCACAGTGAGGCATGTGGGGGTCATTTTTCTGCACACAAGACAGTTGCTAAAATTTTACAAAGTGGTTTTTATTGGCCTCATTTGTTTAAAGATGCATATAGTTTCTGCAAGACTTGCGAGTCATGTCAGAAATTAGGTGCTGTCACGAAAAGAAACATGATGCCTTTAAAACCCATTTTGGTCATAGAGATTTTTGATTGTTGGGGAATTGATTTTATGGGGCCATTTCCTTCTTCTTTTGGTTATTTGTACATCTTAGTGGCCATTGATTATGTTTCAAAATGGGTCGAAGCCATACCATGTAAAACAAACGACCATAAGGTGGTGCTTAAATTTTTGAAGGAAAATATTTTTGCTAGATTTGGCATGCCTAAGGCCATCATAAGTGATAACGGCACCCATTTTTGCAACAAGCCTTTTGCTGCCCTCTTGCATAAGTATGGCATTCACCACAAAATTTCTACCCCATATCATCCCCAAACAAATGGCCAAGTTGAACTTGCTAATAGGGAAATTAAGACCATTTTGGAAAAAACTGTGAGTCCGAACCGAAAGGATTGGTCTTTGAAATTAACCGATGCATTATGGGCATATAGGACTGCATATAAAACTGTTTTGGGTATGTCTCCTTATCGGTTAATCTATGGTAAGGCTTGTCACCTCCCTGTTGAGCTTGAACACCGTGCATTTTGGGCCATCAAAAAGTTTAATTTTGATCTTGATCAAGCTGGATCTTTGAGGAAATTACATCTTTGTGAATTAGAGGAACTTCGGAGGGATGCTTATGATAATTCTAAGCTGTCCAAGGAACGCATGAAGTCTTTCCATGATAAGCATATTCAAAGAAAATCATTTGAGCCTAATCAACAGGTTTTACTCTACAATTCTCGACTTCATTTGTTCCCTGGCAAGTTAAGGTCCCGATGGAGTGGCCCCTATGTGGTTAAAACAGTTTTCCCTCACGGTGCTATTGAGGTTGTCAATCCTCAAAATGGAAATGCTTTTAAGGTTAATGGTCAAAGGCTCAAGCCTTTTATTTCTAACTTTGCACCTGAGGAATCTACTCTACATTTGCTTGATCCAATTTGATGGTCATTGATTTATCCTGTTCTTTTCATTGTTTTCTTTTGTTTTGCAGTTTTTATTTTTATTTTGATTGCATTCATTTCAAGCCGTCCAGGTACTTCCTTTTTCTTCTTTCCTTCAGTTTTTCGTTGAATTTTCAATTCTTATTTTAGCTGTTTCTAGTAATGAGTTGAAAGCAGATGAAACTCCCCATTTTTTTGAATTTTACATGCTGGAAAATGTAAAAAAAAAAAAAAAAAAAAAAAAAGAGAGAAAATAAATAAAGATGCTTTTACATAAACTTGAGGTTCTTAGCCTCAATTTGGAGACGCTCATTCTCTTCATACAAAATCATGTCAGCCCTATTCATGGGAGCTGGCAAGCGGAATGAAGAACTCAATAGAGATTTCAACTGTTTATTCTGCTGCCGAAGGATTCCTTCCCTTGTATGAGACTCTTGAACAATGCGTTGAAGTATAGCAATTTGTTCTTTTAGCCTTTCAACCTCATGGTTTTTGGCTTGAACCCGCTGGGAAAAAGCAACAATGGAGGATGAGTAGCGAGTTCCGAGACTCACCAAATCATAGATAGCATCAGAGTCTGACTTATTAGCCATGCTGTTATTTTCTTGCTGCAACATGGCACCAATGGCAGCTGCAGAAAGGACAGGAGGTTGAGATGTAGAAGAATGAGCCATTGAGAAAGGGATTGAGAACTTAAGGCGAGAATGTGAAGGGATGCAGATGAGCTATAGAAATAAGAAGAAAACTTGATGCGGATTGAATGAACTTTGAGACTGATTTTATAGAGAGAGCATAAAGAACAAGTCCGGAGCCTTCAATCTCGTTTGTCAACAACATCAGGCGTTTTTTTCAAATCTCCAGCCACGCTTGTCGGGTCACGGACGGATCCACCGAAAAGAAAAAAAAAATAATAAAAAAAAAAAAAAAATTTAGTAATCTTTTGCTAATTTTCTCGTATTCTCTTTTTGCAGGTACGATTTTTGTATCTTCTTAGCAACTAACAACCTGAGTATTTCAGGTGACATCTTTCCTCTTTACTCTTTCGTTTCAATATATGTTCTGCAGTGTTTATCTTGTTTCAATTCATACCTGAATAATATATGTTGTCGAACATTCATTTGCTGAACATTGAGGACAATGTCAAATTTAGTTGGGGGGAGAGTTTTCTGTTAAAGTTTTTTTTTTTTGTTGAAGATGTGTTAGTACTAAAAAAAAAAAAAAAATATTTGTTGAAGTATTGGAACATGTGGAATGTAGTGCAAATATGAGTATATGTCAAAAGAGGGACTTATCCATTTTATTTAGTTGTTAAACCAAGGGAAAGATGTTCAGAGTTTTGCTAAAACACACACAACACATACCCGGAAGGCCTAGAAAGATTACATTGAGTCATTGTTGGTTGATTTACACTTCAATTGTTTGAGACTCTAATGAACCATATCCTAATGGCTTAGGAAGAAATTTGAATTAAATGAGAAAAGGGACAAGCCAGGGATAAAAAAAAAAAAAAAAAAAAAAAAAAAAAAGAAACAAAAACAAAAACAAAAACAAAAAAAAAAAAAAAAGAAACGAAAACAAAAACAAAAACAAAAACAAAAAAAATTACATTTGTGTAGTGGAAAAGGCTGCCTATTACCGGGGTCCTTACAAAAGAAGTAGGCGCCTTTCAAAGTGTAATAGCGTGAAAGCCACCGCTACAATGGTTTTGAATTAGAGTAAGACCATGTGGTTTTCTCAGATTGATTGTTGTGATTGAAACTGTTAATGTCTCCTGGTAGTCGATCTTGGAATTCTAACCCCATTTCCATGCACTTGAAAGAAAGCAAGCTTGTTACATGTAATTCCCTTGGTTGATTAACTAAATTGTGTATAAATCTCTCAGTTGATACGAAATTCAGATTAATCTATCTCCAGTGTTCTTAAACTCAACAAATCTATTTTCATGGCATGTGATTCTCAGATTTCTCAAGTTGACATTTGCATGAATTCATTCGCTTTATTTGCTAGAGTCTAGCAAAAAGCTAGTTGGGGGGTGTGATAAAAGGTTAGAATTGCATAATTAAGTTGTTTAAATGAGTGATTTATTTTATCAAATAAAGATTGAACACTTAATTATGCATCAAATTCTAATATTGAATGCAAATTAATTGATGTCAATATTTTATATACATAAAGTTCTATATTTGCCTTTGAAAGAAATACATTTTTTATGTACTGCAGGGCATTTATGAAAATACTAAAAGAGAATGGAACTCACGGCTGGAACTCAAGGGAGCAAGCAGAAAATCAGCACATGCAGAAAGATAGAAAGGCAACCCACTCCACCATTCTTCAAAGTTAGGCCACCCACTCCCAAGTTAGGCCACCCACTCCACCATTCTTCAAAGTTTGGCCACCCACTCTTGATAAATGGTAGGATGCTCTCTCCTATAAATAGGAGAGAGCTCAGAAGAGAAAGGGCATCAAGGCAGTGGAGAGTTTTTGGAGTTTCAATTTTATTACCTTGTTGGAGTTATTTTGCAAGTTATTTCCTTTGTATTTTGCAAGTTATTTCCTTTGTATTTTGCAAGTTATTTACGGGGTTAATTTTTAAGTTATTAGTTTTGGAGTTTTGAGTTTATTACTTTGTGAAGAGTTTCAGTTTTTTTACTTTGTTAAGAGTTAGTTTTTAGTTTTCTTTGTTAAGGTTTTCAGTTTATATTACTTTGTTATAAGTTTCAGTTTTCATTATCTTGTTATAAGCTTCAGTTTTTATTACTTTGTTATAAGTTTTGGAGTTTAAATTTTATTACCTTGTTATAGTTTCAAGTTTATTACCTAGTGTTGGTTTCAATTTTATTACTTTAATTTAGTTTGTCTTATTTCTTCGAGTTGATATTATAGACTTTTTATTTTTTATTTCATTCTAAAGTTTATTTATATTTTCTTAGTTTTTGATATGATTCCACTTAGATTTATTTTTGTTACTAAAAATATCATGTGTAACTAATTACTAAAGCTTGGGTTGTGGAATGAGATTTAATTTATTTTAGATTCTAGTTTGATGCAATATATTTTAATGTTGATTTCACTAAATTACTAGTCGGATTCAAATGGAAAAAAGATTGCGGCTCTTGCTCTTGTTTTGTTGTTGACGTAAGGCACAACAAAAGCTTGAATTTATCAAGGTCTCTTTCGATTGATTATGAATATAAATTTGGCTAGTAAATTAGAGAATTTCTTGAGAAAATATTACAAAAAATTGAGCTTAATTTTTATGTTCCGAATATCAATTCCTTGACTGGATTGTTAATCGATAAATTATCTAGAATCCGAGATAAAAAGAATCTCAAACCCAACCCAAGTGTTTGTTAATTTGTTTTTTTTAGAAACTCTAAATTCAATTTCAATTATTTTTTTTGGCATAGCATTTTAATTTTATTTTCATCTCACATACTCGATTCATTTGTTCCTCACAAATCCTTTATACGCTTTGATAACCCATTGTCCCTGTGGAATACGATCCTGGACTTATCCTTGATACAACTTGACACTTCTGCACTTGGAAGCACATTCTAAACCGAGTCAAGTTTTTGGCGCCGTTGCCGGGGACAACTGGTGCTTATTAAAGCATTCCTCTACTGCTGAGAGGACGTTTTTAGAGCTGTGAATCTCTTCACAGCCTGGGTAACATCTATTTTTTTTTCCTTCTCTCTGTTTATTTTTCATTGTCCTTGATCATCTGCTCTTGTTTGTATGACTGGTTGGACTAGAGACCATACATCTCGACTGTTTAAGACAGAATCATTGACATCTTTTAGCTCTGCATCATCTTCCGTTGAATCATCAGCCGACACTGATAGCATCATGGCTGAAAATGAGCATCAGGATAGGGAAGTGGGTAATCCAAACAGGACACTTAGAGAATATCTACAGCCTGTTAGGACTAGCACACCTTCTTGCATCATTTTACCTCTTAATGCAAATGCTTTTAATTTCAAACCTGGGATGATTCCATTGTTACCACACTTTCATGGTATGGAATCTGAGAACCCCTACTTGCATATCAAAGAGTTTGAAGAAGTGTGTTCCACATTCATGGATAGAACATGCACTGAAGAGGTCATAAGATTGAAACTGTTTCCATTTTCCTTAAAAGACAAGGCTAAGACATGGTTGAATGCCTTAAGACCAAGATCCATTGGGACTTGGCAAGAAATGCAAACTGAATTTTTAAAGAAATTTTTTCCCATGCATAGAACCAATGCCTTGAAAAGACAAATCATGAATTTTTGCCAAAAGGATGTGGAAACATTTTATCATTGTTGGGAACGATTCAAAGACCTTTTAAATGCATGTCCTCATCATGGATATGAGAATTGGAGGGTCATTAGTTTTTTTTATGAGGGGTTGCAACCAAAGATGAGACAATTTGTGGAGACCATGTGTAATGGAGAGTTTTTTAACAAAGAACCTGAGGAAGCTTTTGGGTATTTTGATTATCTAGCTGAAAATGCACAATCATGGGATACATCTGATGTTCATAATAGGTCGGAAAGTTCAAAGACAATTTCAGGGGGTGGGAAATATAATCTGAGGGAAGTAGATGATTTGAATGCTAGGTTGGCTATGATTTCTAAGAAATTAGAAACCATAGAATTGAAGAAAGTGAATGAAGTACAAGCTGTACCTCAGATTACCTTGAGCTGTAATATTTGTGAGGGCCAAGGGCATTCAACTAATGATTGCCCAACCATTCCAGCTTTTAAAGAAGTTCTTTTGGATCAATCTAATGCTGTTAATATGGTTGCTAAATCTTTTTCAGGTCCTTATTCCAACACTTACAATTCGGGATGGAGAAATCACCCTAATTTTAGTTGGAGGGGTGAACAAGCTGCTGTACCTGCAACCAACATAGCTGGTCCTTCACAATTTGCACCCTATACAACCCCAGGAGGTTCAGGACCATCTCAATATGCCAACCACATGGTGCCAGCTCAGAAAAAGAACCTTGAAGACAATTTCCAGCAATTATCCACCAATTTTCAGCAGCTGTCCACCAATTTTCAACAATTCATGCAAAGCCAAGCTGCTATCAACAGTCAAAATTCACAAGCAATTGCTGACATTCGAGGGTCAGTCACAAGGTTGACCACAACCATGAGCACTCAAGAGAAAGGGAAGTTCCCTGCACAATCTCAGCCTAATCCACAAGGCCAAAACCAGCAATTTCAAGGTATGGCAGGAGATCCAAATGTCAAGCAAGTCAAGGCTGTTACAACCTTGAGAAGTGGTAAGGTGATCGGCATCCCAGATCAAGAGGTAGAAAAGAATGGTAACATTTCTAAACCTCCTTCTGAAAATGAGGCACATGGTCCTTTGGAATCTAAAAGTGTCCCAAGCACTACACTTGCACCTTTTCCTCAAAGGTTAATCCCTTTGCATAAAGATAAGCATCACGCTGAAATCCTTGAAATTTTTAAGCAAGTTAGGATAAATATACCATTATTGGATGCTATTCAACAGATTCCTACCTATGCTAAATTTTTAAAGGATTTATGCACTGTGAAAAGAAAATTAAATGTGCAAAAGAAAGCTTTTCTTACTGAGCAGGTTAGTGCTATTATCCAAACCAACACTCCTCCCAAATACAAGGATCCAGGATCCCCTACCATAGCTTGCATGATAGGGAACTCAAAAATAGGCCAAGCATTATTAGACTTAGGTTCAAGTGTGAACTTATTGCCTTATAATGTTTATGTTCAGCTTGGATTGGGTGAGTTGAAATCTACTTCTATCACATTGCAGTTGGCAGATAGGTCTATAAAGATTCCTAGAGGTGTTGTGGAAGATGTTTTGGTTCAAGTAGACAAATTCTACTATCCAGTAGACTTTGTCGTACTCGACATGCAATTGACTAATCATTCTACTTTCCAAGCACCGGTTATCTTAGGAAGACCTTTCTTGGCCACTTCTAATGCACTCATAAATTGTAGAAGTGGAGTTTTAAAATTGAGTTTTGGAAATATGACCTTGGAGCTAAATATTTTTAATCTTTGCAGGCAACCGCAAGAAGTTGAAGAAGTTCATGAAGTGAATTTGCTGGAAAATTTCATTGATGACAATTCTGCACATTACTTTCAACTTATTGATTCTTTAGAGGAATTTGAAGAAGATTTGAAAATATTTGATAATATTAATGACTCATCTCTTGTTTCCTCAATAGGTCAGCAAGTTACACCACCATGGAGGCCAAAATTTGAGCAACTTCCACCATTGACATCAACTCTCAAACCTTCGGAGGAGCAATCCCCAACTTTGGACTTCAAACCTCTTCCATTGGAGTTGAAGTATGCTTTCTTAGGACCACAAAGCACTTTCCCTGTGGTAATTTCTTCTCACTTAACTAGTGAACAAGAAGATAAATTGCTAGATGTGCTTAAGAAGCATAATGTGGCACAATCAACTGCTGAAGCTGAGTATGTGGCTGCTGCAAGTTGTGCAAACCAAGCCATTTGGTTGAGAAGAATACTTGAAGATATGGGGGAGAAACAGTTGGGATCTACTGAAATTTTTTGTGATAATAAATCAGCTATTGCAATTGCCAAAAATCCAGTCCAGCATTGTAGAACTAAACATATTGCAATCAAATATCATTTTTTGCGTGAAGTTGAATCAAATGGTGAAATTGCTTTGAAGTTTTGTAGATCGGAAGAGCAACTTGCTGATATATTTACAAAAGCACTCCCAAGAGACAAGTTTCAGTTTCTCAGGTCACATCTTGGTGTAACTGGAAATCACATCAAGGAGGAGTATTAAAGATCATTTAGTGTGATGTTTATTTCCTAAGTCCTTTTCATTTATGTTTTACTATATTAAGCTTTTCTATTATTAGCTTGTGTTTGGAAGTTATATTTCTGCTTTCAATGAAATTTGTGAGTCTCTATGTAAGTATATATATCAGACTAATGAGAAATGAAAGGGTAGAACAATCATAATCAATCTTCACGTTGGAGATTGAAGTTCCTCTCAAAATACTCTGTTTTTCTCTGTTTTGCCTCTTTGGTTAAAACTAACAGGGACAACTCAAAATAGAAATGGGGTTAGATGGATAAAATCTAAAGTTGGTTGGTATAAGGTGAATTGGGATGTTGCACTGGATGTGGAAAATGTTGTGATGGGTGGAGGTATGGTGGTAAGGAACTGAGAGAGTGAGTTGGTGGCTTCTGCTGGTTTTCCGAAGAGATTTATATGTAGCCCATTGTAGGCAGAATTTTGACACTTGAAAGAGCTATAGGATTGAGTGTGGAAATAGGTCTGAAGTAGATAATATTTGAGGGATGCATTACAAGTGGTTAATGATATCAGAAATAGATAAGACAATTGATCTTGATATGGACAAGTTCTAGAAGATGTCAAAGACTTCTTCTACCATGGAGAAGTAAGAAAGATCCAGTTTGTATCAAACTAGTATTGGACTATGGTGAAGAACTGGTGTGACTAGAGGGGAGATCGAGTGAGATTATGCAATGTATTAATCGTGAAAAGGAATGTAATGATTTTTAAATCAACGATGACGATTATTTTTTATTAAAAAAAAAGGAATACTCACATGACCGAAAAGAATATTAGAGACACGTGTCCAAATCCTTCCATTTTTTTTCAAAAATGTGTGGCGAACGTGACGTGTTCCGGTGGTAATGGAAGTTTGGAATTTGCTTCCGCTTTCAAAACTTCTATTTCCAGCAACTCCTTTGCCTGGAAGTAGAAAAGCTCCCATTGCTCGAACACATCAGCATCTCCTCTTACCACCTTCCTCGCATGTACGTGTGGAAACCACTCCACTGATCCGAAATTAAACCATGGAGCGTGTAAATTCCTCGCCTTGATGGAGGTTGTAAGAGAATTAGCTGAGAACTGTTCATATACTACGCAAGCAAAGGGAGCTTTTCTTCTCTCTTTTTCCTGAAATCAGACCGAATCAGTATACGAATATTAAAGGAGAAAGTAGAAGCGAAGTCCCATTTTCTTCAAACACCCAAAAAATCTTAACCCTAACGTTTTTACGGTCAGTCTGTCGCACAGAGATGGGTTAAATTGTATGAGAAAAAGTAAGCTGAAAGATTTGAAGCGATAGAGGGGCATGGAAGGAGAGACGAAGTAAATAGTTTTTTGGAAAAATTCTTACTTTCTGATCTAACGTTCAGCACCCTCCAAAAACTCAGTGCCAAATCCACAGAAACCGTGATCCTCGCTTACCCATTTCCCCAAACTCCCTCTGGGCTCAAATTCTGCCACACCCACATCACCGAATCCTTGTTTTGACTCCACCCATTATCACTGTCCAGCTGAGAAAAGAAAACCCAGAACAGAGAACGACAACAAGAAGCGTATCACTATGGGAGCTGAGAAGAAATGGCTCTTCACGCTGTTTATTGCGGCATTACTCTCTCTTCTCCTTCTCTTGTTGCTCACCTCCCTCTCCTCCTTCAGCTCCCCAAAGCCCTTTCCTCCGGTCGTACATCACGGTGCGCACTACCCCCCTGCCTTCGCGTACTACATCTCCGGAGGCCGCGGCGACGGGAACCGGATCCTCCGCCTCCTGCTCGCCGTATACCACCCGCGCAACCGCTACCTCTTGCACCTCGCGGTGGAGGCCTCCGACGAGGAGAGGCGCCGGTTAGTCGCGGCAGTCAGTGCCGTGCCAGCGATTCGTGCTTTCGAAAATGTGGACGTGGTCGGCAAGCCCGATCGCCTTACATACATGGGCTCCTCGAATGTCGCAACCACGCTGCACGCCGCGGCGATACTGTTGAGAATGGATGGTGGGTGGAATTGGTTTATTACTTTGAGCGCAATGGATTACCCACTTCTGACTCAGGACGGTATGCCACTTCGGTTATTCTTTTTCTCTTTTGACAATTGCTACTCGGTCATTGAGTTGTTGTGTTACTTTCTTTTGATATATTGGATTGGTTGCAAGGTCTTTGTGATAGGTGATTAATAAGAGAATTTAGGTACGAAATGAGTGGACAATTAAAGTTTTAGGAACATTGGTCTGACTTTTGTTCTGTTTTTTTTTTCCTTTTTTCTTCCTTCCTTTTTTTACAAGTTCCTAGTACAATGGGACGGATATTATTTACTTTAAATATGAATGATGAGATTCGTGTAGGTTCAATGCAATTTGAATGAGTTGGTTTGGTCCAACATTTTTGTGAACTTAATATAGTTGTGCTTGATACCTAAAAGTTTTCCTTACTATTTTAAGCGTCAGGTAGACTTCTGTGTTTAAAATGTACTAAGTAGATGTTTGGTGTAGTAACTCCTCATATTATTTGTTATATTTGATGCCATATATCCTTCAATCATAGAAAATGATGTTGTGCTTTGGAAATTAGGCTCTGTAAATGTTGAAAATAGTTTATATCAATGATGCTAAAGTTGGTTACCTGTCCTAGTGACGACTCTCAATACTATGTTGGAATGTTTAGAAACACGATTTCAATCTGATATCGTTTAGAAAAAATTTACGATTTTATTCTGGTCCTTGAATGTATTTTAATTTGATAAAGCACTTTGAAATTTTCAGTTCATATTAATAGAAGCTTGGGCTGAAGCCTCTCTCTGTTTGTGATTCATTCCCACATAAGCAGAAATAGATTAACGAGTGCATTCAGATAGGACTAAATTTAAGAACTTTTTATTCTTACCAGGGTTAAACTATGTTTCAATTAAGTACTCTAGGAGATTAATTCTTGAGCTAATATGAAGTTGTGCATTTTTTGATCTGTATACTTCCTTAAAGCCAAAGATAACATAAACTCCAGCATCCCATCAAAGGCCAAATCCTATTTTCTTGGGTTGGACCCAAGATGTTATTGTGGTGCATCCTTTTATCATTTGATTATTTTTTAATAATGTAGAAAACCCATTAAGTCATGATAATTACCTTAAATTAAGGTATATTTTTTGTTAGAAAGAATGCCCACGCCTTCTGATATGGGGATTTTTTGAATTCGGGTCAAATTTCATTGATGAGACTGTTTCAAGGCTATTTGGATGTTGGAATTCCACAAGATTAAATTGTCTTTGCAGTAGCTAGGCTTTCTTTTATTATCTTTAGCACAAGGTAATCTTGGTCATTGGGGGTGAAGAGGCTTTATGTTGGTGTATAGCAGTGAACGAGTGTTATATCAGTTAGTAAAATCATTCGTTCTTCTACCCGTTGTATTCAAGTAGGGTGGTTGAGGTGGCAAAGATACATTGATGGGGCCCATCTTAGAGAGAATTGTTTGAAAGAGAAGGCCTTTGCAGGATGCTAACAGACACAAGTATTTTATCTTGGGGTAGGGGCTGGTTGCTCTTTGGAGGAACATTAGAAAGGTGTTAGGGGGGTTTTCTCACTTCACTAAATTTGCTGTGGTGGTGGGTGATGGTTTCAAGATTCTCTTTTGGTATGATGTGTGGTGTGGAAATCAATACTTGAAAGCTGCTTTCCCAGAGCTATTTAGCATTGCACTTTTTAAGGATGCTTATTTGGCAGATCATTGTGCACGATTCTCATCAGTGTTGTGTTAATTTTGTTAGTGGGGCCAATGGTTGGAGGGTGGATCTTATCGCATTGTTCGTCTGCCGGTTGTATTCAACTAGGGTGGTTGAGGTGGTGAAGATACATTGATGGGGGCCATCTTAGAGAGAATAGGATAATGGAAGGAAGCAGCAAATGATAGTGGTTAATTGGCGTTGCATGTGCAAGAAGAGTGGGAATCAGTTGATCACCTTCTATTGCATTACGAGTTAGCAAGTATCTTATATGGAACATGATCTTCACCTGTTTTGGGATAAGATTAGGCCTTGCCATCTTGAGTGGTGGATCTCCTAGGATGTTGTAAAAGCTGTTTGTAGGCATCAGTCTGTATTGTTGTGGAAAATGATCTCAGTTGCATGATGTGGTGTATATGGAGAGAGTGAAATGAGCATAATTTTGAAGATTGTGAGAAGTCAGTTTTAGACCTCAAGTCATTCTTTCTCAACACCCTGTACCATTGGATACTGGTCCACATTAGTGCTGCGTTTTCTGTTTCTATTTTTCAGGATTTTTTTAGATAGTTTTCCTTGTACTTGTGTATACTTTCTATGTACTGGTGCAACACCCTTATTTTCATTAAAATCTGTATCCTATTTGTTAAAAGATAACAGTTATTACATAGCAGCTTCCTAGATCCTGATGCAAGTGAAGGGGTATTTTAGACAATTATTTCAAGTGAAACAAACATTCTGCCAATTTGCCTTTGATATTGGACAGTTTTGTTATGCCCTGAAGCTTGTCTGCGGAGCTCATGGCTTATTGATATCAGTTACATCTTGAAACATCAGATGCTATGGCTGGTATTTTTGTTTTCCTAGTTTCATATCCACCTAAGGAAAAATATGGAAAATAAACTTTATTAACAATGGGTCTCTGTCATTTTTATTTGTTTATATTTTCAATGTATCCTTGAAGGTGTAATAAAATGTATCAGATTTCTCTATCACTGTCTTGTTTTTCTTAATAGTCAATTCTTACTTTCTGATGCTTATTTTTTTCATTACATGATTCTGAAATTTTATAAATTTTTAATCTAAATTTGCATTTTGTTCTTTTTGTTTATCTTCGTATGTAATTCTTACTTTCTGATGTTTGCTTCTTTTAACTTTCAGACCTGTCACATGTGTTTTCTTCTATCAGTAGAGACATCAATTTCATTGATCACACCAGTGACCTTGGATGGAAAGAGTAGGCAAACTTGTCCTAATTTTAGCAGCTTCTTCAAAGTATTTAATTTGAGTTCAATCTGAATCTTCTTGGTCTACTTTCTGATTCAGATCTCAAAGGTTTAGCCCTATTGTAGTCGACCCAGCTTTGTACTTGGCCAGGAGGAGTCAAATTTTTCATGCTACACAGAAGCGGCAAACACCTGATGCTTTCAAAGTATTTACAGGCAAAGTCTATTCACTATAAGAGGCTATTTTTTCAACATAAAATAAATGTATGGGTATGCTTTATGCTTGGTGGGAATATTCGATTCACCAATCCTTCTTTGCAGGTTCTCCATGGGTCATCTTGAGCCGATCTTTTCTGGAATTTTGTGTACTTGGTTGGGATAATTTACCCCGAACACTACTCATGTATTTTACTAATGTAGTTTTGTCCCAAGAAGGATATTTTCACTCTGCCATTTGCAATTCACCAGACTTTATGAATACGACTGTGAACAGTGATCTGAGATTTATGATCTGGGATAATCCGCCAAAGATGGAACCCCTCTTTCTCAGTAGCTCTGATTTTGAACAAATGGTCCAAAGTGGAGCCGCTTTTGCAAGACAATTCCAGAAGGATGACCCTGTGCTGAACATGGTTGATGCTAAGATTCTCAGGCGTGGGCATAATCGAGCTGCCCCAGGGGCATGGTGCTCTGGGCGGAGGCGCTGGTTGATGGATCCTTGCTCCCAGTGGGGTGATGTCAATGTCCTGAAGCCTGGGCCTCCAGCAAAGAAGTTTGAAGAGTCCATCACAAATCTACTTGACGACCTGAATTCACAGAAAAATCAATGCAAATGAATCTGCTCGTGTTAAATAGAGATATTTTGATATGAGGTGCAATTCATTCGAATCAGAATTTGTGACCGGTTAGAAACTAGAAATACTGGCATCAGTTGAGATTGATTCTTTAGACAGCCTAATTTGTTGGGAGTTCTGGCCACATGCATCACTAGTTTATTACTGGGTATGGTTGAAGGCAAGCAAGTGAATTCACTTTGGAGGGAGGGAGGCTAGAATTTATTATAGAGCTACCGAGTCTTTCAAGCAATAAGCGGATATCCCTCTTTGTGCTGCTAATTACGGTTGTATGTTCGACCTATTATCATATTGTAATAGGCACCCTTTTGAATGATGACAGGAAAGTTCATTGTTTCCATGATTCTTTCTCCAAGGCGCCCTCTCTCTCTCTCTCTGGGTGGCCGCCTTCATTAGCAGAAGCAGCTATTTCATTAGATGGCATCCTACTCTCCGATAAACTAGATATGCTTAAAGCTTTCATTTTTGTCACTAAAAAGGATCAAGGAAGCAAATAAAAGCAATAAAGTTCGGTCGATCAGATATTCTCAGAATTTTGCTTTATGCTTGAAATCATTAGATGGTGTTCAATTACGTAAATGACTAAGAGAGGGGGTCCATACAGATCTGATACAGAAGAAATTCTAAGAGGAATGAGAATGTCTTGAAGTGAATGATGACGGTGGATACGTATGAAGTTATGTAAATATGAAACTAATAGGGGTGGTAACATGAATTCCCTTACGTTTTGAAGATCGGAGGAGCCTCAGCATGGTCTCTTTACACATTTCTAGATCGACTTAGAAGTTGGAAAGAGCTCATTTTTTAAATCAGCCATGACAGAAATTACACTTTTACTCAGTTCAGAAGTAGTGAAGTACAAAATTCCCTTTTATGGGTAGGAGGCCGTAAACGTTTGACTATTTTTAATAGGAAATAATTTTTGTATTATTGTATAATAACGTTTGCCAGAGTGTGTAATAATTCCGTAAAAATTGTGCAAATATCATTTTTCAAACCACTACGTTCGGAAGACCTACGCTGCCTTCAACTTCATCACTCGAAGAGAACTTCCAACAGTATCTCCTCGCCCCCTGGTTGGGGTTCACTCAAATCTAGTTGTTTCTCAAATGGGTCTCTCTCGCTCTGGGTTCCTCAATTTCATACCAAGGGCGTCCAGAAGATTCACCAATCCCTTACTTCATCACATCCCTAATGTTCCCCGTGCTTCAAAAACTCCGATTACATCACTTTCTACTACTTCTCTCATCGCAATCGAAGACCAACTTTGGGTTCGGCATTCAACGCCCCACATTCAAATCCCACGTGGGTCGTTACCTGAACATCGGTTTGGCTTTTACAGACCATTCCACGATGGTGCGGGCATGAACCCAGAGTCTGTTGAAGCCATTGACATTAATGTAGATGTTACTGTACGCGATAGAGTCCCTGAAGAAGCAGAAAGCATTTGTAGAATGCTATCACAAAGCTCTGGTTCTTCTATCGAGTCCTCCCTCGGTTCTATTACGGCTCAAGTATCGCCGCTGCTGGTTGTGGAAGTTTTAAAGAAGCTGAGCAATGCGGGTGCTCTTGCACTGTCTTTCTTCCGCTGGGCTGAGAAGCAAAAGGGGTTTAAGTACAGTACAGAGAGCTACAATGCTTTGATTGAGGCTCTGGGCAAGATCAAACAGTTCAAGTTGATATGGGATTTGGTGAGTGACATGAAACGTAAAGGGTTATTGAGTAAAGATACATTCGCATTGATTGCTCGGAGATATGCAAGAGCGAGGAAGGCTAAGGAAGCCATAGAGGGGTTTCAGAAGATGGAGAAGTTTGGATTGAAGTTGGAAGTGTCGGACTATAATAGATTGATCGATACTCTAAGCAAGTCAAGACATGTAGAAAAAGCCCAAGAGCTGTTTGATAAAACGAAGAAGAGAAAGTTCATGCCTGATATTAAGACATACACGATATTGTTGGAGGGATGGGGTCAAGAACGGAATTTGTTGAGCTTGAATGAGGTTTATAGGGAGATGAGGGAGGAAGGGTTTGAGCCAGATGTCGTGACTTATGGTATAATTATCAATGCCCATTGTAAGGCTAGGAAGTATGACGAAGCAATTGAGTTGTTTCATGAAATGGAAGCAAAGAATTGCAAGCCAAGTCCTCATATATTTTGTACTTTGATTAATGGGTTGGGTTCTGAGAGGAGGTTGAATGAAGCCCTAGAGTTTTTTGAACAATCCAAGGCTTGTGGTTTTGCACCGGAAACACCCACATACAATGCTCTTGTGGGTGCTTATGGCCGGTCGATGCGAATGTATGATGTGTATAGGGTGGTCGATGAGATGAGAAAAAGTGGAGTTGGTCCAAATTCTCGAACTTATGATATAATTCTACATCACTTGATAAAGGCTGGGAGAAACAAAGAAGCTTACTCCGTTTTCCAAAGAATGAGTAGCGAGCCAGGCTGTGAACCAACTGTGAGTACATATGAGATCATTGTTAGGATGTTTTGTAATGAGGAACGAGTGGATATGGCAGTAAGGGTTTGGGCTCAGATGAAGGCCAAGGGTGTCCTTCCTGGAATGCATATGTTCTCTACATTGATCAACGGCTTGTGCCATGAGAACGAGTTGGATGATGCTTGCAAATACTTTCATGAGATGTTAGACATGGGCATTCGGCCTCCTGCACAGATGTTTGGTAATCTGAAACAAGCTCTTCTTGATGGAGGAAAGAAGGATATTGTTCTTATTCTGGATCAGAAGATTAATAAACTACGGAAAACTGCATTAGTTGGATTGGGCAAATAACCTAAGCCTCTTATTCGATAATCGAGTTGCTTTTCGTGTATATGAGTATGACCCTAATATCCGGAAGTTATGTAATTTGTTTTTGTTTCAATTCAAACAAATGTTTTAGGGCTTTCATTATTTCTATAGTTTCCGGTTGGATATTGAAAACATGAACCAGAATTACAAGATATTCAAGGCTAAGATCAAATGCAACGAGCTTAAAAAGCATGTTTTCATGCTTTTCTAATCAGGACCCGTTGATTTACATGTGACGTACAGAAAAGAGGCCAAGTCCGGGAAACCAAACATCTCACACACCGCCCCCTCAATACAGCAAAAAACAGAGCAAGTGTTGTATTAATGCATGTACCTAGACTGAGACGTTGAATCAGACGAACTATGGCTATGGTCACTATACCAATCTTTACAAAACAAACGCGAAGTGTCCTAACGAAAAGTAGAAAAGTGGTAATGTCCCATGGCATTCTTCTCAGCACTGTTACCTTCTTCAGATGAAGAATTTAGTTGTGCTGTTTTCTCTGGCACCTGAAATGAATAATCTGCTACTGCTTGGTATGAATAATCCGCAAGTTGCTCTGTCTGATTTGGCATCTCCGGTGACGATTCCGGCTCTTTCTCTGTTTGTTTTGGAACCTCAGCTGGAGGTCCTAGCGCTTCCCCCTTCTGCTTCGGCGCCTCAAGAATGTCACGAATGCCATGAACAACCAGCCAATCGCAGATGTACATGTCAGGATAGATAACCGGAACATCGTTGAGCACCAGTACGTCATGGGACCCGGTGACATTGATCGCAAAACCATCCAAATAAGTCCATAGCAACGTACCATCCTCCATGTTCAGCAGATCACCCCACAAAAGCCTGCACGGGACAATGTGTCGATGAAAAATCGACGAAGAAAAGTCACTGAAACTGCTAAAACGATTATTTATCACTCCATCAACTGGAGCGAAGACCGTCAACACGGTCCGTTCTTGAAGCTCAAGAAACTGCATGCCAAGAAACGAAGCCATAACAGAGCATCCTTTGGATCTCAGCGTCGCACAAGCTTCATGGAACGTATAGGCGCCCGAAAGAGAAACCACTGCATCGTTCGGGGTGGACGCGAGGCACTCAAGATTGGGGCTATGGCTCGGGAAGGGGTCCAAAAACTGAAAATTGGGGTCAAAGAACTTGTCGATCCCAAAGATTATCAAAGACCCGTCAACGTATATCGGAGACCAGGGGATGGTGACGTTGTTTAAGGAAAGTCGGTAATCTTCCAGTGATGTGGTGACTATCAGCGGGTGTCCCGAGAGCAGCGTGGAGATTTTGGCTCCGTAAGGGAGGGATTTGAGGCTTTGGAAAGAGAACGCGAGGGGGAGGAGGTGGTATCGGACGAGAGACAGCGGGAGATGATCCAAGGGAATGAACGCAGAGTCAGAGGGGGCAAAGATGGTGAGAGAGGGAGACTGTGGAACAAGGGTTCGGGAGGCGAGCTCCACAGTTATTCCAGCCATTGATGCGTAGCCGGAATCGGAGAGAATTTCATAGGCTTTGAGGATGGGATGAGAGGGGAAGAGGGAGGAGAGAGAGAAGGGAGAAAGGAGGAGGAGGAGAGATACAATGAGGAGCACTGAACTGGAAGACATGGATCGACGGAGCTTTGATGAAAGGCTTTGTTTTAGGGTTTTGGCTTAGTAACTCCGAGTGTGTTGAGGAGAGGGTAATCAAAATCTTTAAGAGTTCTAAATATTCAAGAGCGTTAATTTTGGCGGGAAGGACATGACAAGTGGCAGGATGAAGTTTTTTTTTTAGTTTATAATATATACAGGATTGGGGGGTTTCCAATCTAAGTTCGACCAATTCATATGCCATCATGTTATTAAGCTCTTGGCAGTGACAAGACGAAGTTGCTGCTTACGAAAGGGCATATATATATAATATTAGTTAAGAAGAATAGGAAAGGGTTGTTTATGACAGTGGTCTTAATTTGGGTTCATATATCATATGTGTTTCGGGGAGTTATGAATATTAAAAATGCTAGAATATGAAAAAAAATAAAAATAAATAGCAGGATGTATCATTTGGTGCATTTTTTCGATATATCATTCGGTATCCATAGAAGGGTCATATACATGATTATATTGTTAATTTTAATTTGACCCATCAAACTTCTTGATCTTGATATTAGTTAATGAGTTGTATTGTGTCACTTGTAAAACTGTCCTATTATATCAATTAGGATGGATTAATAACTTAAATATGGTGTGTATAAATCGTCTTGTCACCATGTCAGATGCATTATCCTCGTGCACTGATTTTTCTTCTCACATTATTCTAAACAATGCATGCAATCCCATAATATTTGGGATATTATGTATAGTACTGTCGCTGATCTTATTCAAATCTTGTAAATATGAACTTACTTTATTTCCTCCTACACTTGAAATTAATCAGATCTCAAAACCATATATGTGAGGAGGAGATATATATATATATATTAATTATAACCAAACCCACGAGAAGTACTACCATGATCATGATCATGATCACCACCTACATTGTCCTGATGATCCCATGGAAAAATATAATAGGTCCCATATTGTCCTCCATGGTGTGCGTTGCAATGTAAGAATTGTGTTTATAATTTGTTGGGTTCTATTCAACAATATGATCCGATGGTGGTGCTTCTGTTACTGTTTCAGCGGCTTGCTCATGATATTGAGGTGATTCCATTAATGCTTTCGAAGCTTGATGATCAGGAGCTTTACTTTTAAACTCAGACCTGGCTCCCGATCCTCCTGATGATCCTCTCTTCATCATGTTATGTGAGCTTACTGATCCTTCTGCTTCAACAGTACTATGATCTGTAATACTTCCACGAGTTCCAGATTTTTTGGAGCTTTTGTTTCCTAGAAATCAAAGAAAGAGGACCGAAAGTTACATTAGTACCTCATGCATGTGTACGTTACACACATACACACATATATATAATTCATGACCACGTATCATGACTACAGCTTACTGAATAAACGTTTGAATTTGAAGTTTTCCAATTAGTAAAAACATGATATATTAAGGTTTGTGACATTTTAATTACCAGGTAGAAAGAATTTCTTCATCTTTTTCTTGCACATACGAGAAGATCAATTAGCTAGCTAGCAAGAAGTCTTTTCTCTATCGTCTTCTAGAAGGCGATTCTGGTGAAGTTGGTTAGTCTGTTCTATTTTCGAGGGAATAGGAGGAAGGTGCATTTGTTGGTGACAGAGGGAAGGGTGATGGATGATTTGGAAGAGATCTGTGATCATTTGAATCTGAATGAAGAAGAAATCACACCGATTGCAGTGGATATTGGAGATTTGGAGGAATTGAAGAAAAATGAGATAGGAGTATGGTGGGGAAACTCTTTTTGGAAAGAGCAGTAGGTAAGGATATAGTAAGATTGATGATGGAGAAGCTGTGCTGAGTCAACAAGCAGATGAAATTCTATGAGAACGGGGTGAACTATTTTGTTATTACATTTGCTACGCAAGCATATAGAAATAAGGTGCTTGATGGCTATCCTTAGCTGTTTGATAGCTATTTGTTGGCACTCAAAGTGTTTGATGGAAGCACTCAGCTGCAATTAATTGATTTCTCCAAAGAAGAGTTTTGGATTCAATTGTTTAATTTGCCATTAGGGGGGATGAACCAAAGACTGGGGAAGTCGATTGGAAATTCAATTGGGAGAGTGGTGGATGTGGACACCAAGGAAGGCAGTATGGCATGGGGATGATGCTTAAGAGTGAAGGTTGAATGTGACTTATTGAAAGCCCTGGCCAGAGGTAGAACTGTTCTGTATGAAGGTAAACAAATGTGAATTCCACTAAAATATGAGAAACTACCAAAAATATATTTTCGTTGTGGATGTGTTTGTCATAATAAAAAGGGATGTAATGGTGGTGAACAACTGGGAGGGAAAAACCAGTTTGGTTCATGGCTGATAGCCCCATCAATAAATCGAAAAAGAATAGAGAGAATGGGGGAAGGTAACTCACATATTTTTGAGTCTAGTTTTGAAGTTGTAAGGGAAGAGGTAGTGGAAGTTACTAAAGTAGTTGAGGTGAAAGAGCAGAAGAGAAGGGGAAGGGATTGGGAGAAAACATTGAGGTAGGGGTGTAAAAGAACAAAGTGGGGGGAAGAAGAGGGGTGGAGTACTGTAGGTGAGAGACTGGTGGATAGGGTGAGTACTCAAAAAATGGTCATAAGGGTTGAGGAAGGAGAATTAGGGGTAAAAAGAAGTATGATGGTGGGTAGCGAAGTAAAAAATTCTGAGATTAAGGCAAGGGTAACTAAGAGCATTCCCAATTGGTACCGCAAAAGATACTTTTCCCTATAATTTGATAAAAATTTTAGGGATTTCATTAAAATTACATTTACATCCGGATCCCCATTTTAGGCAAAGTGTTTGTGGGATGTATAGTGATTTCCCATATTTGGGGAACTACTGTACATCCCCAAATTATTTTTTTATCAATATTTTGTTCTAATCATTTCACTTTATATTATATTCATATTTATTATAATTTTAAATAATAATTTTAAAAATAATTTAAATAATTATGAAAATATAAAAAAATTAATTTTAAAAATATTATCATATTCACAAAAAATAATTTAAAATTTTGTTTAAAATATTCACTAGAGTAATAGTTCAAAACATAAGAAAAAATATTGAGTAGTTAAGTTTGTAAATAGAAGTGAAAGAAAAAAGTACTAAAGAAAGAATAGAGAAATATTATTTTAATAGAATAGAGAAATGATAGGGAATGAGATGTATGAGGTTTTTGAAAGATGAGTAGAATTTAGAAAAAAATTTTAGAAAATGTCATTTTTAGCTAAATTATAGGGAATTTTACGGGGAACCCAATGTTAATGCTCTAAGGGGAGTGTCAAGAAAGAGACTAAACAATATGTGAGTGGTGGAAGAGAAGGGCGAGGGGTAGAGGAGTAGTAGTTGAACGAACTAGCCTTACTTCCTCATTAAAAAGAGGTGCGGAGAGATGTGGGCCGGAGGAAAGGGAAGATGGTGGCAGAGAGAAGAAAGTAAGAGTAGAAAATGAAGGGGGGATGATGTTGGTGGAGGTATTGGCGGGGGCTGTGAAGCAGCCTCGCCAGCAACTATAAATCTATTATGTTGGAACTGCCAAGGGGTTGGGAACTTTCGGATAGTTCAAGACCTTATTAGGATTGTTAAGGAAAAGTTATCCAAAGTAGTGTTTCTTATTGAGACAATGGTTAATGGGAGTAGAGTGGAGAGTTTAAAGCATAGATTAAAGATGGAGGGGTGTTTGGCTATAGATTCTGTGGGCAGAAAAGGGGGGCTGGTTTTATTCTGGAGGGACAAAAAAGAAGTGGAGTTGATTAGTTACTCTCAATGGCATGTGAATGTCAAAGTTCACGAAGATGATGGGAGAGTGTGGGTTTTCAGTGGCTTTTATGGCCATCCAGATAGAGCAAAAAGGAAATACTCTTGGGATTTATTGTCAAGAATTAGGCTAGAAGAAGGGGCAGCCTGGTGTGTAGTAGGAGATTTCAATGAAATCCTGACATAAAATGAAAAGGTACAGGAAGAATGAGAGCAGAAAGTAAAATGAGAAATTTCAAGGAAGCTTTAGAGGTGAATGAGCTGTTTGATGTGGGCTGTGTGGGCTCTGTGTTCACGTGGAGTAATGGTCATTATGACCATTCTTTCACTAAGTAGAGACTTGATAGATATGTAGTGAATAATGAATGGAGAAACATGTTTAAAGACTTTGTGATGGAAGGATTGGTGGCTAGATGCTCTGACCATAAAAACCAATGCTTATGACTGTTCTGAAGGCTGAGACAATAAGAAGGAAAAGAAAGTTTCTGTTTCATTTTGAGGCAAGTTGGTTGAAGGAGGAGGATTGTAGGAAAATAGTGGAAACAATTTGGTTTGAAAAAAAAAAACAAACTCCTGAACCAATGAGGCAAGTTCAAAAGTTACTAAACATTTGCAGTGGTAGTTTGATGAAGAGCTTAAGAAAAAGAGAGAAGGACATGAACGGTAGCATAGAGAAATTAACGAGTAGAATTAAAGAGTTACAAGACATGGAAGGGTCACAATACACAGTAGAGATCCATAAGCTAGGGGTGTACAGAAAACCGATCAACCGACCTAAACCGACCGGAACCGACCTCAGGACGCCGGAACCGGCGAAGAACCGGTCGGCGGTCGAGAGAAATTCACATGAACCGACTTCGGTCGGTTTGGTCTACGGTTTGCCTCTGGAAAAACCGGTAAACGACGCCGTTTTCACTTAAGTGAGTGAAACGGCGTCGTTTTGTAATATTTAATTCTTAAAAAAATAAAGTAAACGGCACCGTTTGGCTTAAGCCAAACGGTGCCGTTTTGTATTAGGGTAAAAAGGATCCTTTGGCCTTTCCCCCGCCCCTTCGATTTCACTCATCTCTCTACTCTCTATCTCTCATCTCGCCGATCTCGGTTCTCCAGAGTCCATAGTCCAGACGGCGTCTCGGCAAACTCAGCCTCCACTGCCTCTGCCGTCTTCCCCTTCCTCAGCTCGAAGCCTCCCCTTCGGTTGCCGCCGCCGCTGCCGTCGTCCCCTTCGATTTCACTCCTCTCGATTGCCGCTGTCGTCGTCCCCTTCCTAAGCTCGAAGCCTCCGTCTCGTCTCCCTATCTGACCGACAACCGACCGTGAATCGACCGGAATCGATTCCGGCCGGTTCCACCCCCTTGAACGGTTGGTTGTCGGTCGGCAAAACCAGAAAATTCTGGCTGGCGGTCGGTTGTCGGTTTGGCGCAAAACCGAACCGGTAGGGTCGGTTTTCAGCCCTACCATAAGCTACAGGGGGAAGTGGGCAACCTATTAGAACAAGAAGATATAAGGTGGAAATAGAGGGCAAAAAGGAACAGGTACAACTCAAGAGACAAAATAACAAAATTTTTTCATGCTTGTGCCAGCCAGAGAAAGAAGAAGAGTCAAATACTTTCTATAGTTGATGCTCAGTCAGTGCTGATGAAAAATCATGCAGAGATAGCTAAGGCTTTTAGAGAGCATTTTTCTGAGGTGTATAAATATGAAGATCCTTCTAACGAAGTAGTAGAAGAGTGTGTTCAAGATATGGAGGTTAGGGTGACAAGTAGTATGAATGAAGAGTTGGTTAAGACCTTCACTAGAGAAGAGTTGGAGGTAGCATTGAAGCAGATGGGGCCATATAAATCCCCAAGCTCTGATGCTTATAGTGCCTATTTTTACCAGAATATGTGGAGCAAAATTGGGACAGACATTAGTGAAGCTGCTTTGAGCTTTTTAAATGGGGGTGGTAGGTTGGAAAACTCTTTGAATTTTATTTATGTGGCCCTAATCCTTAAGGTTGCTGACTCAAAGAAAGTGGGGGATTATAGACCAATAAGTCTACGCAACATATTATACAAGTTAATTGCAAAGACTTTGGCCAACATAATGAAGAAGGTACTGCATGCTATTATCTTCAAAAACCAGAGTGCATTTGTGCTGGGGAGGTTGATTGTGGACAATATTATAGTGGCCTATGAGACTTTGCATACTATGAAATGTAGACAAAGGGGGAGAGTGAGAAGTATGGCCATAAAGCTTGATATTTCAAAAGCTTATGACAGGGTAGAGTGGTCTTTTTTGAAGATGTTAATGGAGAAGATGAGGTTCAATGAGAGATGGGTAAAATTAATCATGGATTGTGTTACTTCAGTCACTTATTCAGTGATGATATTGGCTTTCATTACTTCTGAATTAACTTGGTTAATTGCTTTACTTCAAGATTTTGGGATTACTCATATTATATAGCATTGTTATTTTGTGATAGTAAAGCTGCAATTCACATAGTAGCAAATCTTGTTTTTCAAGAGACAATTAAGCACACAGAAATTGACTGCCACTTGATTTGAGAGAAGATATAATTTGGTGTGCTTAGAACTTTACATGTTAGCTCTTAGCATCAACTAGCAGATACATTCACCAAAGTCTTGCCTCTTAGTCAGTTTCTCTATCTTTTTTTCAAAATGTGTGTTTTTGACGCTCAAACTCCATCTTGAGGGGGACTATTGAACTATGTAAATAGTTAGTTTTACAAACCTTTAATTGTAAATATAATCTATTGTTGCACATGTATTCTTTTCTTGCATATATAATTTTTTTTTTTATATTTATGGGTGTCCGGATCAATTTGCACGCACCTTTTCTTGTATATATAGTTAGACTATTCTGTATGTTCACTTTTTACATTTTACATAATACAAAACATTTGAGTTTCTCTCCATTCGTGTTCTTGAACCTTCTTGATCATTCTTGAGTATTTTTGAACATTTTGAGTGATTAGATCGATTCTCCCACACAACACGCCAGCACGTTTAGTAACGTCATATCGATAACCAAAGTTTGACAACGTGGCATCATGTGTCGATCAGCAGTTCATGAAGGTTGGCTACCCGGCTGCCACCTCATCATGTATATAACTCGGAGGTAATTGAGACGTGCCATTCACATGATATATATTTCGTGATGACAAAGCAAACTCGATCGATGAATATACATATATGTATAGGAAATAATAATAATAATATATTAATTATTATTATTATTATTATTAATGACAATTTATATAGAGGAGGATGAGGAGGAGGGAGGATGCGTACAAGGACGTTTACCAAAACCACAACAAACTGAGCCCAGCTGGCGTTTTTTGAGTCAATCATCATCGTTTTGAAGTTATTGAAGTCATTAAATGTTTTCTAAGTATCTTTAGAACATCACATGGCATGACTTAGAACGATTAACCTTTTAACAAGCTAACCAATAACCTTTTATATAAAGCTAGATGATCTAATTTTCGGTAGAGAAGTAGTACAACGTACAACTCGATCCTGCAAATTCTACTCAGAAGTCTACTTCGGTCTTCTAATGTCTTTTTTTTTTTTTTTTTTTTCAGTCAATAAAAAATTGCTCAGTTATATGATATTCACAATAAATACAGAACCAAGAAATGTTCAATATTCTCTTAATTATACATATATATATTAATAGATCGCATGATCTATCTAGTATAAACATACTCTTCTGACATATATATATATAGGACCAAGATGATATAATGTTGAAGATGATAGTCATGATCATCTTGTACAATTGAGTGCGCAAATTAATTATCAAAAAGCATAGTTTTCAATTCCTTTATATATGTTTCGGTATTGGAATTTTCCATTCTGTACACCATACAACCTTTGAATTTAGATGACATTTTTATAGATTTTAAATCTAGATGACATTCATATAATATTAAAATGGAAAAGAATTTTGTATAATTTAAATTTTTTTGTAACTTTAAATATGCATGTCTCCCATTCTTTTTTCTTAAATCATATTATTTTTAATAATTTCTTGGCTGGTTTTTTTTTTTTAATTTTTTTTATGTAAATTCAAGTTTGTGATTTTTTAATATTTTCTTTCGATATCAATATGCAGATCCCTACCTTTTTTTAGAGAAATGTCTTCAACATAGTATATATATTCATTTTAAAAGTCTTCAATTTTACGTATACGTAGTATATATATACATTTAAAAATCTTCAATGTCTTCAATTCTTACACACACAAATACATATATAATATTACATATATATTTTTTTTATTAATTACAGTTTATATATATATAGCTAATTTCAAAATGGTATATTAGAATCCACTAATATCAAAATATTCTGTTCCAACATTTAAATTGGAATGATTATTGAAATGAAATTTAAAACATTACAAAAAGTTAAAGTTTATAATGTAAATCGTCCATTTGGATTGTTTGAATTGCAATAAGTTTAAATTGTAGATTAATTAGTTGCTAGTATGCAATTAGAAATAAAAAATTTAGTTATAAATATAACTACGTATTAATATGTATATTAATTTAATGTGATTAATAAAAAAATAAATTTTATTAAATATAAAAAAATTAATATTAATATATAGATTAATAGTAACTTTATTTCTACGAAACAAATTTTTATATATATTTCTTTCTTTCGAAGTCCCGGCAGAGAGAGAGAGCTACGACTCTGGCGTACGATTCCGTCATAGGTATTTGTGCTCCTTAATTGACGTTATGTTGTTTAATTGGGTAGTGATGTTACATTGAGTTTCAATTATACCCTGATTCAGCTGCATGCAATAAAGCTTTCAAATAATAATAATAATAATAATAATAATAAAGCTGCGGGCAATATGGCTTTAGATGCAATTAATCCGCACATTCACATCAATAATTGCGAAACCGTGTTACAATATTCTAAATATATGGACCACCTCATTATAATCTACTTACCTAGCAAGGATTCATTTTATAATTTATGTATAGCCTTTCTGCTCATACATAAATATATATGTATATATTAGGTGAGAGAAACGTGTAAAACACGTTCAAAATATGTGTTGTTTGATATTTATATTATAATTTATCAATTTATGTCATCCTGTAGACGATCAATAGAGACAATATTAAAATTCTTATTTTGCTGTTAATTGAGTCGATCAGGATCAACATAAAGTTAAAACATAATCTTTTTTATAAAATTTGTGGTATTATATTTTTTATATATAGCATATATATAAATCTTAAAATATATTTTGAAGTTGTTAGCCGAATTTACTCTATCTTGATTAGTTCAAGGATCACGTCCGTTGTCGCGTGCCCATCATAGTAAGCCCACGTGTGGAATATGACTTAGCGGAAGTAACGTCCTACTACCATGGGAAAAAAAAACACTTTGATTAAACACACGTAGTATATATTATATGAGATTTTTAAATTTGGAATATTCAATAATCTGAGTTAATGAAACGTTTAATACACGTGTATTATACTTAGGGATTCACGTCTTATACACCTAATATACGTGTATATGTTAAGGACAAAGAAAAAAATATAATAACTAATATTTAATTATTTATTATTATATAAACTATTAAGTATTATAATTATTGTGATTAATAAATCATATAACAATATTGAATTCTATCTCTCTCAACATTTATGTATTCATTCTATATGCCGATTACATTCACACGTATTTAAACAAACGGTGTTAATTTTAACGGAAAAAATAAGAAAAATCGTTAAAACAAGATTTTTCGTTTTATACACACTTTTTATATAGAGAATATATAAGAATTGTTATAAATATAAAGAGATTATATAAAATAATATTATATATTAGTGTGATTTCATAGAATTATTTAAATATAATTTATAATAAAATAATTTTATAATTTAACGTACTACGTCAAGTTTAATCATTTTATGAGTTTATTTTTATATAATCTCTTTATAATTAAATAAATAAATATATATATATATATATATATATACAAGTTTTGTGTATTTATTTATATTTTTAAAATGAATACCAGACCTGCACAATAGTACCATGGCTCGTTGACTCCGATTCATGCCAAAGGACCGCATTATTCGAAAATATATCTCCATGGAGCGGATGCAACTTGCATAGAAGTTTCACGTAAACCACATTTATTTCGCAAGAAAATAAGAAAAGAAAATAATAATAAAAAGAACACTTCCCCCACGAAATATGGTAGAAATTAATTAATAATCCCTAAGTTTTGTTTTTTAATTTTTAAATGATATCTATCTATATATAAAAAGTGTGTATGTAACGGAAAATCTTGTTTTAACGGTTTTTCTTATTTTTCCGTTAAAGTTAACACCGTTTGTTTTAACGGTTTGGAAAATGAAGACATAAATGTTGAGAGAGATAACATTCAATGTTGTTATATGATTTATTAATCACAATAATTATAATACTTAATAGTTTATATAATAATAAGTAATTAAATATTAGTTATTATATTTTTCTCTTTCTCCTTAACATATACACGTGTATTATGTGCATAAGACGTGAATCTCTAAGTATAATATATGTGTATTATACGTTTCATTAATTCAGATTAATGAGTATTCTAAATTTAAAAATCTCATATAATATATAATACAAGTGTGTTTAATCAAAGTGTTTTTTTTTTCCATGGTAGTAGGACGTAGCTTCCGTTAAGTCATATTCCACATGTGGGCTTGCTATGGTGGGCACGTGACAAAGGCCGTGATCCTTGAGCTAATCAAGAAAGAGTAAATTCGGCCAACAACTTCAAAATATATTTTAGGATTTATATATATGCTATATATAGAAAATATTATACCACAAATTTATAAAAAGATTATGTTTTAACTTTACGTTGTCTCTGATCGAATCAACCAACAACAAAATAAGAATTTCAATGTTGTCTCTATTGATCGTCTACATGATGACATAAATTGATGAATTATAATACAAACATCAAGCGACACATATTTTGAACTACCGTTTGTGTTAGACTTTTATTAAATTTTTCGTATACATTTTTGCTAAAATTATGGATATTATAAACATGTATTGGATTATATGATATTTTGAACTAATTTTTTTATTTTTTCCAATATGCCTTAAATTATTAAGTGACATCAATAATTTTTATAAAATATATATTATTTTTTAGAAATAATCATTTCATAAAATTAGACAAACGTACTTTGCACGTTGCTCCCACCTAGTATATATATATATATAATTGTAGCCTCATGTACAGCTTGCTTGCTCTAAAATCTTAACGCGGGAGGTTAGGCAGCTACCCGGGCCAATGATTGTCACAGACTATATATATATATTAATTCTATTAATTATAAATGTGAGTTACATTAAATGATTTAAGCCTTCTTGCACAGATACGTACAAAACTCTATTTAATTCCATGGCCGATCACCATTCGATTTCGAGGGGACCATTTTTGCATGCATGATTATCATGGATGTAAAAAAGAAATGCATGGAATTAGAATTTTCTAGATGATCATCGATAACATGACCTGGCCATCCATCCAATTCAACTTAATTTGTAGCTTTAGTTAAGTGGAACCACCAGGATGCAAGTTGTATTAATAATATTAATAGATATATATATATATACCATAAGAAAAATCATACATGTATAACTCTTTTTATAGCCTAATTTTTCTATTTTAAAATGATGATATTTATGTAAATTACTGATGATCTGTCTGGATCTGCAGTGTTATCATGGTCGAAAATGATTGAAGACAGATGGGCTCCAGATCATTAATAATCAGAGAAATTATGAACGCTCTGTATATGAATGTCCAACTATCCCTATCGGTACTCCAATCAATGCATGCAGCAGGAGGGTATATCAGAGAATAATCACCATAAATTAAGAAATAATAAATTAAATTATTTCCTATTATAACCTTTGAAGTCTCTATTTTTTAGGACAATAGCTTGTAGAATGCTTGCAGTTTGAATATTATTAATGTTGATTAGATTATGATAATTATTGTGATTAGTTAAGGTTAATATGGGTTTTTAAATCAACAGAAACTGTGGGCGGGACCTACAGTCGACAGCTGTGGAGAATAGTCTGTTAAGCCCTTGGGAAGAAAAACCAAAGGAGACGCAAAAGTAACTCGGCCTTTCTTTCGGCGAAAGTAAACAACGACATCGGCTCCCAATTCGACAACCTGTCAAACATGCAGTACAAACCAGCTCCCTTGCATAAAATATGTTTTTAAGTCCAACAGTTTGAACAAGAAAAATTTAAAATTTGAATACAATGACACGTGTCAATAATAACGTTTATTTTAATTTTTCATATTTTAAATAAGAATAATATTATACATCATACTCTTATATTACTTTTATCTTATTATATAAGATGAGATGTATTTATCATTATTAAAAGATAAATAATTATTTAATAAAAAATTATCTAATAATAATAAATATTTTATATTTTAAATAATAAAATAAAAATTAAATGACAGTTTGATGTATTAAATTTTCGTTTAAATAATAGAATATTGTTTTATTTATTAACTAAGCAAAAACCAATTAAGATGTCCAGTTGTCGTAGGGAAGATATTTTGGAGAATGAATGGGACACAAGTCATTGTCTTCTGTACAATTAATTTATTACTTCGGTAAGCACAATTTGCACTCCAAGTTCCCTCTTTGGAGCCACAGTTTATTTCCCTCTATATATAAATACAAGATCTACACAGAATTCATGTACTCCTGTCCTCCCAAAACTGTCATCTCTCTCTCTCTCTCTCTCTCGACCCCCATTCACGAAAACACGGACAAATTCACGAGAACTGTTTGCTAATTTGCCACTGGTGAAAAGATCAGAACAAAATGGGTGCACTCGACTTTCTCTCAGACTATATCACTATTTCCACCCCAAGGAAGAAACGCAAAGCAATGCAGGTATTATTCAGAAACCAATTCCATCTCTGTTTCGCGGTGTGCCAAGTGGTCTCACGATCCGTAACTTTTCCATATATATATATATATATATATATATCTGTGTGTGGAAACTGATCTCACTCCAAAACTATTGTTGTGTCGCAGACAGTCGATATCAAGGTGAAAATGGACTGTGACGGCTGTGAAAGGAGAGTTAAAAATGCTGTTACCCACCTCAAAGGTTCAAATCTCTCTCTCTCTCTCTCAAAGGAGAGTTAAAAATGCTGTTTCCAACCTCAAACGACCAATATATAATACTAACTATCTATTTTAGTTAAAAATGGAGAGAATTTTGTTTTGGTAAAGAAAGTGGGAAAGCATTAAAGCTCATATTAAATGCTAGCAATACATATTGCTATGCAAAGTTCGATCGTGGTTAGTAATTTGGTTGTTATCTACTTACAAATAAAGTTGAGAGACCCTATTCCACCGAAAGGTCTTCACCTAATTAGTTGTAATTAATAAGCTTGATTGTCTAATTATTTTTTCTTTTAGATTTTTCCCTGATCAAGTCATGTGCAAGATGAAATCCATGAAATCCTTATCAAAGTAACTAAACTATGAAAAGTCTCCTCCAAAATCTTTTGACTTTTTGCTGTAAAGTACAGTAAATTAATCTTATTGCCATTGAAGTACTTACTAACTTTATGTTTTCATTAATTGGAGGTGCTAACAGTTATATATATATATTGTTCGTTTGTGTTTGCTTGACAAACACACAGGGGTGAAACAAGTGGATGTAAACCGGAAGCAAAGCCGGGTAACTGTAACTGGGTATGTGGAGCCAAACAAGGTCTTAAATAAGGTGAAGAGCACTGGAAAGAGAGCTGAGTTTTGGCCATATGTGCCATACAACTTGGTGGCTTACCCTTACGTGGCTCAGGCCTACGATAAGAAGGCACCATCTGGTTTTGTGAAAAATGTTTTCCAAGCCCTTCCCAGCCCAAATGCACCGGACGAGAAATTCACAACCCTCTTCAGTGACGAAAATGCACATGCATGTTCAATCATGTAAGCAGATTTTGTATTGGAACGACGGTCGATGATGGATTTAACACTTGTAGATCTTGTATGTTTATATACATGAAACACGAAAAAAAAAAAAAAAAAAAACTATTTTGTTGTCGTTTTGAGGTAGGTGTCAAAGTTTGGAAGGAGATGGGAAGTTTTGCTAGAGGTATGGATTTTCTTAGAGAAGTTGTACCACTAGTACTAGAACTGTTTACCTAATGATGAAATAAATCTTTTTCTGTACACAAAATTTAATGTGTTGTCATGATCTGAATGGACGTATAGTTACTGTCTACCAGAAAAAAACAAATTAGCAGTCCACTTTTGAAAAAGACTTTTGGGTGCAAGCTGCTGCAGGGAATGTCAAATCTTATTGCCACCATCGAGGAGTCTACGTAGAGACTCACGATCGACGTACGTGTCGGGAAACCCATGGGTCTTCAGTGTTCAGACCAAGGATGATCTCGTTCTTGGAGATTGATCATGAAGGAACAAAGTCATGACAAACGGTATATATTAATATTATATTAATATCATTAATAATCAATTAATGTAAAAAACAAAAAAGGATGTCACGCATCGTATCTTTCTTTCCCGGTAAACTAGGGATTGGAGGGCCTTCTTTATGTACGTTTGAATGAGTGGCATTATTTGGGCGATAATTAATCAATGACAACGAGATAAAACATAATAATAATAATAAAATAAAATAAAAAATAAAATAAAAATAAAAATTTAATAGAAACATTTATAATCATGTTAATCTCATGGTACCTGTCCCTTTGGAGTACTTGTCCTAGCGGGACTACTGCCATGCCATATAATATAAATATAACTTGCGGCGGAACATAATGAAACGGTCCACTCAGTATCACAAAAGTACTACAATGTAATAAAATATATATGTGTGATCATCATATGATCAATGATTCAATATATTATATGCTACGGGTATATAATTAAGGGAGAGTATATATATATAATTGGAGATGTGATAAGATCATATCATATATATATATATAGGGCAGAAGCTTCTTCCAAAAGTTCATACGTTTTTTTCTCTTTATATTATAAAATAGTTTAATATATATATACACATCAACGATATTATTAAACTATTTTCCTAGCTAATTAATCCTGCACCATCATTTTTATAAAGAAAGATATCATGTCACAGGAATTACCTTTTCAATTATCGGCCACCTGTACTTAATCTAGCTTATAATGTGATAGATACCAAATTTATCAGAAAATGACTACCACTTTGGTTGGGCTATCGATCGCTCGTGATTAAAACCATAGCTAATTGCCGGCCACTTGCTAAAGAATGCCTGCATTCTAGTTGATTCTGATGTCTTCTTAATCCTTCCCTTTTACCCAAAAAGATGATAGAACAACTTGGTTGTCGTACTGATAATAGGCCAGCTGGTTCGTGTAATTTTCAGTATTATATATATATTGACAAGCTAGCCATATAATCTAGCTTAGGTTAATGCTCCAAAAAATCAGTTTTCCATTCAAAGATAGGCTTCCTGGAATGCTGATCATCGATCATCCTTTATATATCGCTAAAAGACATTGCCTATTCCAGTAATGACACCAATGCATGCATGGCGTGAGGAAGTGAATTAATTTGGCACAACCTGAAAATTCCAGGAAGCCTATCTTTGCATGGAAAACTGATTTTTTGGAGGCGTGAGGAAGTGAATTAATTTGGCACAACCTGAAAATTCCAGGAAGCCTATCTTTGAATGGAAAACTGATTTTTTGGAGGCGTGAGGAAGTGAATTAATTTGGCCAACCTGAAAATTCCAGGAAGCCTATCTTTGAATGGAAAACTGATTTTTTGGAGCATTAACCTAAGCTAGATTATATGGCTAGCTTGTCAATATATATATAATACTGAAAATTACACGAACCAGCTGGCCTATTATCAGTACGACAACCAAGTTGTTCTATCATCTTTTTGGGTAAAAGGGAAGGATTAAGAAGACATCAGAATCAACTAGAATGCAGGCATTCTTTAGCAAGTGGCCGGCAATTAGCTATGGTTTTAATCACGAGCGATCGATAGCCCAACCAAAGTGGTAGTCATTTTCTGATAAATTTGGTATCTATCACATTATAAGCTAGATTAAGTNAATATATATATATATATATATATATATATATATATATATAAATATATCAATACTAAGTTGATCATATCCAAGTTAACAAAATCAATCCAATAACGAGCTAGGCTTTTACTAGGTCAGATCAAACTAATTCTGTAAGTATTATTAAATGAGAAATGCTTTGCTCACTTTTTTTTTTCTTTTTTTATTTTTATTTTATATAAAAGTAAACCTATTGCCCACAAACTGACATAGATTGATGCGGTACATTAGATTATAAAGCTGCTTTTATTATAAAGTATATTTAACATATATATCACATTATATGGATTTATTTTTATGAAATATCTTTGTGCTATAGTATTGCTCTTATTAAATTTGAAGTTTGATAGTGTCTTATAAGTAGTTTGGTTCATCTGTTAATATATAAGTCAATGTGCTATAAACATGATTGTTATGTACGTCTGAAAGAATCAATGAGTTGATGATGGGGAATGCCACAGTTTCTTTTAATTTACATCTCAATACTCCACGAAAGAGAATATCAGAAATCAGAATATATAAAGAAAGAATGAAAAAGAGAGGAGGGTAAAAGAAAGTTATATATGAAAGATACATGATCATGGATGTAGATCAGATCACATTAATTGTTACACTTCCTTCGGCAGTTTGAAATGAAAAAGGGAAGGAGATGCCACGATAATTTGTTTCTAAAGGAAGTGGACGTACATGAACATTATTCTCCCAAAAGTAATGCTAAACATTTATACATTTGCAGCTTCTTCTGTTATTGCTTTGTTCTAGATTCTTATTAAGAAGAATAAAGGTAGCCAAACCCGCCATTAAACCATTCCTAGCCTTCCATTACCGACCACGTGAACTACTTGATGGCGTTATGAGACGTTCTTAGTTAAGCAATGCATCAATTCGGTCAAAATAAGAATTAAAGATGTACCAAAACTACAAACTAGGGTACTGATAGATGGAACGTCTCATTCCAACAGTTGCGTTACCCTACTTGCATGAGTCCCTTAAGTTTGGACTTGAGGAGACCTTGATCCCAGTATGATGTGCATGAATCATTAAATTTATTAAATAAAAAATATCATATGTGACCAAGTCAATTAGTTACATGCATTAATGAATCATTATACCATAAATAAATATAATATTTGAGAGAGTAATAAGGCAAATTAATCTCCATTTTTTTTTAACATATATCAAAGAACTTTGGAGACATTTTTTTTTTACACAAATCTATATATATAGGAGATCAAATATTAAAGATGTCTCGCCGTCTAACTAGCTCCTTATGTTCGGTTCCCAACAAGCAGAGTGCTCCTATATATGGTCATGCATCAGTATAGGAGGTCACCTCAGCTTACCCCCGGCCGGCCTCCTTCCAGCCTTTTATACTGACACAAAAAAAAAAAAAATAAATAAATAAATTACTAAGGATGTCTTTCCGAAAGGTCTATGAAGCTGATGGATGAGAACCCAAAATCATTCATGAGATGCCAAAAGGTTTGTTGGTAACGCAAGTGATATATATCTTGTATGGTCTTTCCAAGCTTGAGTACTCCGAGTCTTTTTCTAAAGCATCTCATGTCGAAAGCATTTTCAATATTCTAATTTTGATGTTCTTTTATATTTTTCTTTCAACTGTTAAATCAGTTAACTTTTTCTTTTGGGCTCACACAAAAAGAACTTTTATTCAAAAAGTTGATGGATCAATTCCAGTCGAAATTAGTCACGTTCGAAGGCCCTAGTAGTTGGATAAATCCTAGTCCACCTAGGGAGATACAATTTAATGAATTACTATATCTTAGCGTCCCAAGTTCCAATGAAATATGGAAATGATCATAGAAAAAAATATAATAAATTATTAGATCATAAACATGTAAATGTAATCTAATTGTTGAGAATATTTAACATTTTTTGTCGTAACTGATCTTCTTCAAAGTTGGAATTAAGAGAGTAATATTGGGGGATGTAATTAAGTCCCGGTATTCATAAAGGGGGAATGCCAGTACTATCGAAACTTCATAGACAACGAATTAGCTAGGGAGTAATATTTTTTAACAATGGCATTTGCAACAGCATCAAAGGACCTTTATGTAAAACTTTATACGAAGAATCGGCCAGCAAAAGACGCAATTTGACAGATCAGGATGGGCTTGTCAATTTTTATACGAAGAACAGGGCAAAGCATAAAACGAGCATCGCCTTATCAAAAGGATGAGTACTAGCTTGTTTTTCCGGCTACCATTCCTTTCAAGTTTGAATGTTCTAAACTGTTAATGTAAAAATAATATGTTGGTATGTTCTTATGATAAAACTTAGTCCGATTAAGTTGTAAATATGTTGGATAGAGTCTCGGTTGAAATTGAAACAAAAAGTGCAAAGATGGCAAATTTGCAAGAGCTCATGAGATCGACCTAGTAGGCGTAAATTAGTCATAACGTTCTGTTCCCATATTGGATTAGGTTAACTTGGTGGAGTTGGAAAGCTAACACAATTATCTACAAACTCATGTTTCAATGATCTTCAAATGACAACATTTACGGGGTCAAAAGAGTTTGACCATGTCACGACCAGAAAACTAGATAGAAAGACAGCTACTCAAGCGAAAATTTTGAAAATCAGTTTCTCACTAGGTTTGGACTCTTTAAATGGCCCATTCAGACCCTAAGTATATTATATAGAATAATATGCATGACTTATAGGGCATGGAGAGAGGCCAAAGCTGCAGTATTCATTGTATTCTTGAAATAAAACCCTAAGGAAATTCATTGCACATTGAAGATTGATTCTCTCTTGATAAATAGACTTTCATCATATTGTGCTTATGTTTGAGTATTGTTGAGTCCACTAGTGTGTACGTATTTGTTAGCTGAAAGGATTTTCAAAGCTACCTAGGTACAGATATTTAGTTGGTGCTTGTGGTAAAACTACAGAAAAACCAGTAGTCTGGAGTTGCTAACCAGATTTAGTGGGATACTTATGATGTTGCAAGCCAGATTTAATAGGCCACTCAATTTCTGCACCATAGCAGTTCCAAATCACTGGTTTTTTCTATAGTTTCACCATGAGCACCAAATTGATCTCTGCGCCCAGACAGCTTTAGAAATCCTTCTGGCTAACAAACATGTTCAAGGGTTAATTTGTTAGTGTTTTTAAATTGGGTGTAACAAACTCAAATTTTTATAGTGGACTGTAGGGGTGTCAAATCGTGTTAACAGATCGTGTTTGTGTCGTGTCAAAACATGTATATTATACTATATAGGTCAACCTTAACCCAACCCGTTAAGCTTATCGTGTCAAAATCTCAAACTCTAACACAACCCATTAACATAACGAGTCGTGTCGTGTCAACCCGTTTTGACCAATTAGTGAATATTACGAAATATTTTTTTTTATAAGTAAACAAAGAAATTAATAAAATATTACGAAATAGGTTAATACGACTCATTTCAAACTATTTATGTAAATGGGTTGAATAGGCATAAAATTAACATTTTTAACCTAATTAAATTTAGCATAATTTTATATAAATGTTATAATTACAACATTTATAAAAATTATAAAACTAATTATAAGTCCAAAACTACAATCTAAATAATAAAAATATTGAAATTGAAATTCTACCAATTTTATTTTTAGGTATAAGGGTATAATTGTAACTTTAATTTTCTTAACATGTCATAACGGGTCAAAACGGGTTGATCCGTTATCAACCCGTTAAGCAATCGTGTCTTAATGGGTCAACCCGTTTTGACCCGAACCCATTAAGGTTAAACCCTAACCTGCTATTATCGTGTCGTGTTCGTGTTGGGTTAACGGGTCGTGTAACATATTGCCACCCCTATAATGTAGTTTAGATAGTGACTTACATCTAAAGTGATTTTAGATTTTAAAGAGAGATGCTTTGATTGTTTCTTTTGATTTGGTTGATTGTTAATTTAAATAGTTCAATAAATTTGGAAAATACCTATTCACCCCCTCTATGTGTATTTCATAAACAAAATCTGTGCAACAAAGCATAAATGTTTGTTTACACGTTAACCAAATCTTGTTACCATCAACAACGTTTTAGTAAAGCATTAAAGTACATTTTAGATCTCTTTGTTTTTATTATTATTTCTTTTAAATTTATGAGTAGACAATATACAAATCGAAAAACATCTCAAACCAACATCTAATCTGGCTTCTTGTTACAGATCATATAGTAATATCTTTTTAAATATAAAAAATATCTAACATATCGTATCTAGTTATATTGGTTTATAAATTTTACTTTTGTGAAATTTTTTAGTAAACCTACCAGCATTTATCTTTTATCTCCTTAAGAATTTAGATTTCGCATTAATTATTTTGTTCATTTTATTTTAGTGGTGGTGTTATGGGCTTGTCTAACCTAATTGGTAAAGTAGGCATGGCAGGCCCAATTCATTGCTCCTATAGTTTCGTCATTTGCGAGTATAGAACCAATAGGTTATCCATAAATTAAGTTCCATCCATGTGTATTAGAGGCAACATGGGCAATGTGATTTCATAGAAAGCTGAGGTCCAGACCCCATTTGAATACGACCCACCCTCTCCATATCTCTCTTTGTGTATGACAGTTTGTCATGAATGTGTTTGTCACTGGCATCCAAAGCAGATTAACTTCAAGCGTTGGATCCATCAACTGTTAAGGCCTTGTTTGTTTACACAAAACTAAAAATCTCATCTCATCTCATCTCAACTCATCATTACACTTTTTTCTAATCCCCATACAACTTTTTCAAATACTTATACAAAATATAATAAACAATTTTACTTTTTCAAATTCTAATATAAAATTAATATTATAAAATTATATTATAATAATATTTTATTCATTACTATTTAAAACATCTCATCTCATTTTATCTGTGTAACCAAACGGGCCCTAGAACTCACTGCACGCAACACCCATTTCAGGGGCATCACTCCAGTTTTTCTTATTTTTTCGAGAGATGAGCTTTCTTCTCCTCCTTTTTTTTATTTATTTTTTAATAGAAGAAGATTCCAACTCTTTTATTTCCATTCTCTCTTTGTGGACGCCACTCTTTTATTTTAGCGGTTTTACGAAAACGCAATGGGATGATCCAATCACCGGAAACACGATAGCATTCAAGAAACCAATGAAAGCAAGAATGGAGGAGCACGCAAGAATCTTATGAAAATTTAAGATTATATTTTGTATATTGTAAACTAAATTTGTACAGAGGTTATACATATACAAAAGAAAAGAATTGTTGATTGATTACGCGTGTTGTGAAATTGCAGACTAACTTTACAAAGTAATTGCTACATAATTAGTCTTCTAGTATGTAAGAGAAATTATATTTGTAGTTTTAGGATGTGTAAGCCCCGTACACATCCTTTTAAAAAAGGGTAAATCTTGGATTAACATGAAAAAAAATATTTTTTTAATAATGAATCTCACTTTTTATATATATATATATATAAATGTACACAATATTTGCACACTCTAAGACTTCATCTAACATTACTTATGTTTCAATACTCCCCCTCAAGATAGAGTGTGAATGTTTCAATACTTATGTATCTAACATTACTAATGTTAGATACATCCGATGTTGCTCCATTTCTCATTCCCAATCCCGCTCAACTCATTTCCATTATGTAAGACAACAACAACTACTTGTTATGGGTTTTACAATTTCTACCAATGTTAAGAACCCATGATCTTGTAGGAATTATAAATGGATCTGAGCCATGTCCTAAACAATTCCTTCCTACCCAAGAAGAGTCTACACTCACTTTGAATCCAACCTATGTTCTCTGGAATAAGAAGGATCAGTACCTTCTGAGTTGATTAATGCAACTCTAACTGAGAGTGTTCTTTCCACTATGTTTGGACTCAACACCTCATGCCCAGTGTGGCTTTCCTTGGCCTCTTGATTTGCCTCTCACTCCAGATCTTGAGTTACTCATCCAAAAAGACAACTTCAAACACTCGAACAAGATTCTAAGTCAATATTTTCAATTAGCCAAATCTTGGGTAGATCAACTTGCAGCTGTTGGCAAGCTCATGGATGATGAAGATTTGATTTCCTTCATCATCAGTGGTTTATATCCATCATACACCCATTTTGTTACTCCTTTATTTTGCGACTTGTACCAGTTCAATGACTTTTGATGACTTTCAAACTGAATTACTTAACCACGAAATTCTGCTTGTGTCTAATTTTAAGCTGAGTCTAACATCTAAATACACAACTTTTAAATCACTAAATTCATCTCAATTCAAAACTTCTTTATAGGTAAAACTCACAATATTTTTCAATACAACACATCTTTATATGCGAGACCTATAATCTTTTTTAATTTCTTATAAATACATATAAATTTATTTTAACATTTAAACATATCTAAACTCATTTTAAGTAGGTCTTATAAAACTTATTCTATTATCTCAAGTTTCTACTATTTATAAAAAAATTATAAGCATTTCATTCTGACTCAATTCGACATTTAAAGGTGGTCTAGTAAATGAGTTGAAATGAATGTAGTAGCATAGTGGGCGGTCCCAAACACTTTTATTGCTTTCTGTACTTCTTTTTTATGGATCTTCTTGCCATACTTGAAGTCTCCGTTGCATGGACTGGCCAACTTAGATCTTCTTCGTTTGTTTGTGTTTATTAACACCACCCCACATGCAACCGTCTCATCTTTATTACGCTGGGAGAAGTACTTGTACCACTGCCACTGGTAACACTGTTGTTTACCTGACCAAATTGATCTTTTCACGTGAAATTTAATGAGTGGTCATATGAAATGGAGGCATGGGCGTTACTGTCTACCAAAATATAATAAATTAGCTATCCACCTTTGGATGACTTTTAGGTGATGGCACCTGCCATGCAATTATACACGTTCTCTTGTTTAATAATAATAATAATAAAACAAAAGTCCTGCAAAAATAAGAGTGGTCTCATTCTTATCAAATATATATTTTTTATTTTGTATTTTTAAAAAGATAGTTTTTAATAATTAAAGAAAAAATATATAAAAATAAAATAAAATATAAATCGATAACTTTTATCGTTCAACATTTTTTGAAAAAATAAAAAACACACTTTATCAATCAGTACGGCACTTTCTTTTTAAAAAAATTATAAAATAACAATCCAATTACAATTTCTTTACTACTTTTTAAAAAAATAATTTTTTTAAATATTAATTTTAATTTGATGTGTTTGAAATTTAAAAAATTATTATTTTATTAATAAATTGTAAATAAATTATAGATGAATTATAAAGCTATATATCATCTCCCTTTTATTAGCAAGAATTAATGATAGAAAGGGCTCTGCCAACGACCTTCATTAATCAAGGATTCAAGATGCTACGACTTGTTGGGGGTTGTAACCACTCTCTGTTTAGAACTGTAGCATCTGTAACCTGTGGTTGTGGTTCTGATCAGTCTCTGTTCCTTAAAACCACCCCCCTCCCCCCAAAGTAATGCATGTATTTTTAACCATTAAAGTTGGCTATAATCTCAAATAGATAAATCTTATATAAATTTTTTTATAAAAATAATTAGATGTCACTAATAAAAAATAATTTTTATATTTTTTTAGTGGGATTTATTTTTTTACAAGGACTTGTATAAAATTTATCTTTTTGAAATTTATACAAATCCTTTAATATTTGATAGTTAATTGGGATCTCTGATCTCCTGCCACCACCCTCCATGGCTAGTTCTCATTCACTGTGAGACAGTTCCAAAAATTCGAATAATGGTTCATCGTTTTCTCAAAATCTTAAGAGGAAGAAAGAAAGATATAAGTAGCTTTTACAACATTTACTAAGTACTAAATCATAAAAATAAAATAAGAAAACCTCACGGAGGCAATAACAATTGCATGTTGAAGTGTTTGCTTATCGTCTATCGGAATTCCTATAAAATTTGTCCAAGTATTAAGGAAATGTTTGGATTCAAAAATACTCTAATTTATCTCATCTCATCATTAAAATTTTTTCAATTTTTCAAATAAAATATAATTAACAATTCATTTTTTTCAAATTTCAAAACAAAAATAATATTAAAAAATTATATTCTAACAAGATTTTATTCAAAATTTAACTCTCATCTCATCTCAATTCAACTCAACTCACAATTCAAATCTCCTCTTAATATTGTCAGTTAAACGCAAATAGGGAGTAGTTGAGGTTTGGATAGTGAGATAAGATGAGATAGTTATAGATGAAAGTTGAATAAAATTTTGTTAGAATATTGTTATTGTTTTGGGATTTGAAAATTTTGAATTGAGATTTGAAAAAATTAAATTATTTATTATATTTTATGTGAGAATTTAAAAAAATTATAATAATAAGATGAGATGAGTTAAAACCATATTTATATCCACACCTAGTCATATTACAGAATTTACTCTATGTATCTATCTCCTTTATACTTGCGTCCTTAAATATTTGTCTGGGTTCAAACAAGAACATCGTGCTATTAATGTTGAACTTGAAATTTAACTTGATTCTTTTTGGTCCAGTAAAATCTTCTGGGTAAAACTTCTCTATAAGACCAAATATATTGTCAATATTAAACGATTGATAGGTAGTTTTGGAATCTAAAGGAGAACTAACCACGAGAATCTCCATTATCTTTATACTAAATCTCTTCTTTAACTTTTGCAATTCAGAGTCTATAGTAGCAATGAATATGTCCACTCTATAATAACACTCAATTGTCATTTCTTGTAGATTACGCTCAATTGTCATTTCTTGTAATCATGACTCGACTAGCAGTAAAACAAACATTCATATTACGAATCTAAATCTCATGGGTTTTACAAAATAAAATAATGTATCCCTACCCCTTATCTCTCAATTTTTGAATAAGTTTTTTGTACTTGAGACCAAATTCACAACATTCAAAATAAGTTTTGTGATTTTTGTTGTAATTATTGTCAAAGACTATTAGTGATCCCCATGATTTCCATCATCAAGCGCAAGTTAATTGTAAATTATTATGATATTATTGTATCATAAGCCAATGAAGCATCCCTACGTTGGCTATAAGAGCTTCCTTCATCAATAATATTTTTTAGAGCTAAATAAGTTGGACCAAACAGTCTTATCAACTCTGGCTATACGGGCTTGCTCTCTCTCTCTCTCTCTCTAGGATTAAACCTCTCCCTTCTCTCTACACCCACCGTAGCTCTCAGCTAGAAGGGGAGGGAGCTTTCGGCTCCCTTCCCCCTCCCTCCATCTCCCCGCCTCCCTCCCCCTTCCCCCCCTCTCCTCTGGTTCTTTTGTGTTTTTTTGTGTTTCAGGCCGAATAAGGGAGAATTGCAGATCTGGAAGAATCTAGTGACCACTGACCACCACGCGCCCCTCCATGGCGTTGCCTAGCCACCGATCTTCAAGACCATCGAATACGGCGGCAAACGAAGCGGCGAATGTCCCGCACGCTCGAGAAGCCATCTGCCGACGCCACGAGCGGCGTTTCTGGAGCCTATGAGTCAGAGACTTCCACGTCGGTCCCCTCCTAGCATGGCGCGTGTTATGCAAGCACTACAGTACCTGGTAGTTACATTGGTTTTCCATGTGCAGTGTCTCCATTGTAGTTTTTTTTGGTGTCTTGTCTTTTCTTTTCAAAAAATAAAAATCTAAAAAATAGTACCTTCTAATTTTTGTTTGAATGGAGTGGTCTCTCACTCTGCTTGGTGGTGTTTATGATGGGGTTGGTGTTTCCTGTCCCATTTAGTCGGGTATGAGACTTTGGTAACTCTATCTTGAATAGAGTTATGCTGTCTCTTAGACTTAGGTCTTTAGAGGTTGGCGTCTGAACTAGACCATGTCAACCACAGTAGTGTGTTGAGAAGCTATTAACGTTTGTAATTTATTTGTTGTTTAAAGTCAAAGTTGTATGTCCTCTTTTATGAATGGAATGAGATCCGTTATTAAAAAAAAAAAAAAAAAACAGTCTTATCAAACTATGAATTGACTGAAAATGGGAACCTTGATGCGAATCTCCGGCACGTTATAATGTTCCAATTTGATTAAGTCCTATATTAGAGCCTTTTTGAGATTGAGTTTGAAAGTTGTAAAAATGTTTTAAAAGCTCTTTTAAAAAAAAATGATATGTTTGATAAATTTATAAAAAATATTTCAATCATTTAAAAAAGCTGAAAGTCTACTTTTTAAAAAGTATCAAATTGAAGCTTTTATTAAAAAGCTTTTGCAAATAACTGTATATTTAAAAAAAATTAATGTAATTAACTTTAAAAGTACTTTAGATATATGTTTATCAAACAGTAAACAGCTTTTAAGGTATAGAACTTTTGATTTAAGTTATAAGTTATAAGTCTTAGTTAAAGTTATAAATTATATTTTCCATCGTAATCCAAAACATGCACTTAATCTCTATTTCATTAGTTGCAATCAACTTAGCAGTTTCATTTGCTTGAGTAGCACGTAATTCTTCATTACGTTTACAAGAAGCTCTAATGATATTAACAATGAAGGTCAACTTGGAGAAACATTGGTGGACGGGGATAACCTTTCTTGAGGTTGCAATCAAAGTTAATTGTAGCTTATGTGCTATGCAGTGTACGTAATATGTATATGGGCAATCATGTGAAAATGGGGCATGCAAACCATTACACTCATCTCGAATATTATTAGCCCTGTCATACTCTTGATCTCGGATATTTTAAACATTGAAATTGTGATAAGATAAAATATTAGATATCTCGTTCTTCAAATTTCATATAACAGTATCCTTACAAGCATAAAATTAATAAACAGCTCTTGACTAAATCCTTTTCCCTATTAAGAAATCTTAAAAAAATAGTCATCAATGCTTTTTTGGACTTATCACAGGCATCATTAATAATAATACAAACATTTGCATCTTCAATATCATCATGAATTGCACTCTGAACATTACTTACAAATATAGACAAAATCTCTTTTTGAATTTCTGATGAAATATATTAGCCATTTTGTTGGGCATTTTCCTAGATAATTTCATCGACATCTTTATTTTTTTTTATTTTTTGAAATGAACCTCGACTATCATTCACCTAACAAGTGTTTACAAGTTCCATGTTGTCTGAATAGACAACTCTTTCTACTACATCATCTGGAATTAAAATTGCTTCTTTGACAAGATTATGGGCATAAACATTGTCTAATCTTTTGACATGTGAGACCCTCCAACTAGGTAAGGAGGAAAGCTAGTTTTTATATCACTAATGATCATTCCCACTCTATCCCACCTATCTATGTGTTGTTCTATTCCCTTTACAATGGTTAGAGAGTCCCCCTCTATTATAACTGATCTGTATTCCATCTCAGTGGCCATTTCTGCAGCATATAAACCACCTATACCTTCAGCAAGTAGAGGATCCATTAGACATGGTTTTGAGAGTTTTTTGGTAGCCAAGACTCTGCCTACATGATCTCGAGCCACTAGCCCAATTCCTGCTCTTCCTCTTCCTTCATTCAAACTTGCATCCCAGTTAATTTTGGTTACCCCTACTGGTGGAGATTCCATTTATTGTTTATCTCTGCATTCCTTCTATTCTGTGCCATTTGTTTGTTCTTTAAAATCTTCTATGGTTTTCCTTGCTGTCTTGACTAAGGTATTAGGGTGAATAAATGCGTTTTCAAATACAAACTGATTCCTTCTATGCCATATGTTCCTTGCTACTATTGCAAAAAGTGCCATTGTATCTTGATCATATTTTGACATTAGTGCCTCAACCAATTCACTGAATTTTACATACCTGATTGAGCAATTTTGTAGGCCAAATGAAGCATGACTCCACACATCCATTGCTGAAGAACAATTCCATAGAATATGTGCCACATTTTCTTCCTCTTTTTTGCATATAGGGCATTTAGGAGATTCATTAATTTTCTTTTTGGCAAGGTTCAATCTTATGGGTAATGACTCAAGGCAGGCTCTCCACATGAAGTTCTTTGCTGCATTTGGGATTTTTAATTTCCAACAGTTTGTCCATTCTGCATTCTTAGTAATAGAAGTTGATGGTTGACCCTCACTCATATTTTCCAGCTCCATTTGAAGATGATATGCACTTTTCACATTGAAGACTCCATTCTCGGTTCCTAACGAAATTTATTTGTCTTATGCACCAAAGATGCTAATTGGGATTTTAAGGATGGTTTCAGCCTCATTTGCCTCAAATACTTCCTTTATCAGTTCCTTATTCCATTGTTTTTCTGATTGGTTGATAAGATTTGCTACTTTAGCTTCCCTTGACAGCACCTGGCTTGTAGATTGGACCTTGTATGATGATGGAGTAGGAAGCCATCTATGTTTCCAAATGTATGTGCTTTGTCCATTGCCAATCCTTCAAACCGATCCCTTCTCAATTAGGTGTCTAGCTGAACAAATACTTCTCCATATGAACGATGGTCTGGACCCTATTTTTGCTTTCAAGAAATCTATTTTTTTAAAATATTTCTCTTTAAGAACCTGTGATGCCAGTGAAAGAGGTTGTTGTATAATCCTCCATGCTTGCTTTGCTAACAATGTAGTGTTAAAACATTCAAAGTCTCTTAATCCCATTCCTCCCACAGTTTTTGCCTTTCCCATTTGGTTTTATGATACCCAGTGTGTCTTTCTTTCCATTTGTTGTTGGCCCCACCAGAAGTTTCTCAAAACCTTATTCAGCTCTTAAAGGAGGGTCTTAGGCAGTTTAAATACCCCCATGCAATATGTTGGTAGAGCTTGAATGATGGCCTTGAGTAATACCTCTTTTCCAGCCTGTGATTAGAGTTTATTTTTCCAGTTGCTCACTCTACTTCTTACTTTGTCCAGAATTCCTTTAAAAGCTTGATACTTTGACTTGCCTATAAAGGTAGTTAAGCCAAGGTATTTTTCATGACTTTGAGTTGCTCTAAGGCTTGCCATATCAAGTATGTAATCTTTAGTCCTCTTCTTTGTATTTGCACTGAAGAATATTGAAGTTTTGTCCTTGTTAAGTTTCTGTCCAGATCCTCTTTCATACAGGTCTAACAAATCAAGCATCCTTGCCCATTCAAATGCATTGGCACGGCAGAATAATAAGCTGTAATCTGTAAAAAACAAGTGGTTAATGCATAATTTGCTCCTTCCAAAATTTGAAACCGTGAATTTGCTTCGAAGCTTCAGCTTGGTTCAGTAGTGAACTCACAGCTTCTGCTACCAGGATAAATAGATTGTGGAGCTCCATTGATGAGTAGAGAGTAGGACACAGTTGAGATACACTTCATTACCAAGCCAATCCATCTTTGTTTAAAACCCATCTTTTTCATTGCAGCTTCCAAGAATTTCCACTCCACCCTATCATATGCTTTACTCATGTCAAGCTTCAAGAACATGTATCCCTGCTGCCCTTTTCCTTCAGTTCTCATGGCATGCATGGCCTCAAAAGCCAATTCATTTTTGTTTAAAACCCATCTTTTTCATTGCAGCTTCCAAGAATTTCCACTCCACCCTATCATATGCTTTACTCATGTCAAGCTTCAAGAACATGTATCCCTGCTACCTTTTTCCTTCAGTTCTCATGGCATGCATGGCCTCAAAAGCCACAATTACATTATCTATTATTAACCTATCTGGTACAAATGCACTTTGAGTGGGAGATATGATTTGAGGCAATATGGTTTTCAATCTATTGGCTAGGACTTTTGAGACTATTTTGTATATTACATTGCATAAAGATATTGGCCTGAATTCAGTTACAGATATGGGGTTTTTGACCTTAGGAATCAGAACTAAATAAGTCTCATTGATACAGTTCAGGTCTCCTTCATGGTTTAGGATATCTAAGACAACTCGAGTTATGTCTTCTGCCATTATATCCCAATGGTTTTGATAGAACACATCTGAAAATCCATCAGGTCTAGGAGAGCCTAATAGATTCATTTGAAATAATGCTGTCCTTACCTCAGTTCCGCTGAAATCTTTAGTTAAGTGCCTATTCATTTGGTCATCAACTTTCTTCTCTACAAACTCCAAGCATTCATGGATCTTGTCAGATTGAGAAGTTGAAAAAAGCTGCTTGTAGTAATTCTCAAAAGTTTATGCAATATCCTCTTTGATTCAAGCTTCAGTTCCATCCTCTCTCGCAAGTTTCTAAATTTCATTTGTTTTTCTTCTTTGGTTTGCAGTTCTGTGGAAGAAGTTTGTATTTCTGTCTCCATCTTTGAGCCATGCTTGTTTCTCTTTGTTTCCATCTAGCATTTTCTGCTTCCAATAGGACTTCTATTTCTTTTTTCCCTTATTTGACTGCTGCTATCAGATTTCTCATGTTAGAATTCTGCATCTTATTAAGTTTGTCCATCTTCTCCTGAGTCTGTCTCCACTGCTTGTCAATAAAATGATGCTTCCAATTCGTTAGGGAATCCTTACATTTTTTAAGTTTATTATGTATACCCCTTGTATAAGATCCCTGCCATGGATTGTTCTTGTTCCAACTCGAGGTTATCATTTCCTTGCATTGTTCTCTTAGTTCCCAACTGGACTCATATCTGAATATCTTGGTTCTGCCTCCTTTTTCATTTCTTCTTCTTTGCATTCCAGTTCCCATGTTGAATACAATAGGACAGTGGTCAGAAGCTTGTGTTGCCAAGACATTAATCCAATTTTCAGAAGATTGGTTGATCCAAACTGAGTTAGCTAGTACTCGATCCAATGTTTCCTTGGTAAATTGAGCTCCCTCCCTTCCATTATTCCATATGAATTTTGTCCCTTCATATCCTAGATAACTTAGATCACAGAATTCCATTGTTTCCCTAAAGTTTTCTATTTGCTGATAAGGCCTTGGAGCTGCTCCTTGTTTTACACGTTGGTGAAGTACCTCATTGAAATCCCCAAAGCAAATCCAAGCTTTGTCATTGTTGGGTTTGAGCATTCTTATCAGTTGCCATGTATTGTTTCTTTGTGAGGTTAAGGGGTGTCCATAGAACCCAGTTAACTGTAGGCATTCTTGAAATTCATCCCTTTTATAAGATAAGGAAATGTGATTTTGGGAATAATTTTCTAAGTAGATCTCATCTGTGCTATTCCAAATAAATGCAAGTCCTCCACTTAAACATCTACTCTCAACTACAAAGCTACTGTCATAACCCAGAGAGTTTCTAACCTCTTCTACTTTCCTTCTTCCACACTTGGTTTCTATTAGAAATATTACCTTTGGCCTCTTTGTCTTCACCCAAAAGTGAAGTTCTTGAACTGTATGAGGGTTGCCAAGCCCTCTACAGTTCTAGTTAAAGCCCATCATTTCTGTTGGTGGAGCTGCATAGCAGCCTCCACCAACCTAGTGTCACCCATGCCTTGTTCCCTTTCATATTCTATCTTCTCTCTTTTTATAACTAAGGTTCTCATTTTCATAAGTTTTTTGAGCTTTTCGGTTTGCTTCTCTTGTTCTTCTTTTCCATGTGTTTCCTTTAGGTTTGGTCCCTTTCATCTCTAGTTCTGCTATGTTTAATGCCACTGACTCCTCTTTATGGCTAGTTAATAAATTTTGGGTCGATCCTTCAGTTGTTGAGTTGTGTTCCATTTCTGTCATGTGGTCTTCCATTTCCATCATTCCCTCTATACTTTCTTTGTTTTTTCCTTCTATCTTTACTTTTATTTTTGACTTCCCTTTCTCTTCTGCAGTCTTATTAATGCCAACAGACACCTGATTGTTTCCTTCTATGTCCATATTGTCCCAATACTCAGTATGCAATTGTTTTCTATTTTTTTCTTGGTTTTCATTTGTAACTTTCTGTTCTTGTGGTATTATCCTCTAATCTGCCTTAAATTCCTCTTGACTAGAATTCCTTTCCTCTGTCCCCTGCTTCTCTTAGTTTTGGTCTTGTTCAGTTGCACCCCCATACTTCCTGCAGTCAAATATGTTTGTATTCATTGGTTGAGTTTGAAGCCAAGGTCCAACCTGTTGTATCTTTTCTCTTTCTCCCATCTGATAAGTTCTTTGTCTGTTACATCCCTTCCCTTGGTGGAAAAGAATTCCACAATGAAAGCACAATGATTGAAGTCTTTCATATTTAAAGTATATACAGTATTTTTTTCTTCAAAATTCAGCCATCCCCCTCTCAGTAGGGGTTTGTGAATGTTTATAGCAACTCTTACTCTTAGACATCTACCCTAAGCTGATCCATCTGAATCTGCATCGACCTTGATAACATGTCTAAGACTTGCTCCAAATTGATTTCCCATCTCTTCAGTCGTAGCTGCTAGGGGCATATTATGAAATTGTCCCAAAAAAGGTTCATATCTAAACTGAACTGTGTTAAGAGCATTCGATTCATCCACTTCTTGAAGGGTTAAGAGATTTCTGTCAAAAAACCAAGGTCTCCCACTAAGAACCTTCTCTTGATCAGCTATGTGTTGGAATTCAATTAAGAATTTTTGATCCCCCAATTCCTTAAATCTTACCCATCCTTTCAGCTTCCATATTAAGGCCATTGTTTTCTTAAGAGCTTCATTATTGAGACCTTTTTCAGAGAGGAGTTTACCAGTTATGCAGTGTTGTCCATGCACTCCAGGTTTCTTTGTTTGAGCGGCATGGTATGTTGAGTTTTCTTCATTTGTCAGAGTCAATTTTTCCCAGTGTTTCGACAATTCTTCCTCTATCAACGCCGTTGATTTCTAAAACTTACACTCTCATCACAAGAGACTAAATCCTTGGTTTGAATCAAAGAGATATTTTGGCTCAAAACAAGGATACACCGCCTTACTGTTTCTCTAGAGAAAAGAAGGACTTCTTGAAAAAAGGAAAGAAAGGTAATTAGTGTAGGATGAGCTGGTTGATCATTCGCATCCATTGACATCTTTATTATACAATGCTAAAAGTTTCAACATTTTAATGAAATTACATCGATTTTAAGAATTTAAACTTTCATTTTGACTCATAAAAGCATTTGCTTTAAAAGTGAGCTATCAAATGGCATATATAGAAGCCTTAGCCAAACTCGAGGAAGTGAGTGTGCCTCAGATGTACGTGGATGGTTCTCAAATATCCAAGATATTTTTTAGAAAAAAAATAAAATCGAGGTGTTTTAAATGATAAACAAAAGAATTTATATTGAAATGTAGAAAAAGTAAAAGGAAGTGATAGAATAAATGAAGTATAAATAATTAAAAAAATTATTTAAAGGATGAAAAGTAACCGCTACATGTAGCGGGTTACTATATCAATTTGTATTTTATAAACTCTTATACATAATCCAATGGAGCTTATTTCATGAATAATTCTCTAAATATTTTATATTTTTTATATTATACATGAGCCATTGTGAGTGCTTTTAAGTACTTCACTAAAATTTTCCTCCTTTTGCACTTCAAATTTAGTGAGTGCTGATCCATGTGCCAAATTTATTTTCCTGCTGTCACTGTTGTAGCTGTAACTGTAACTGGTGGGCCCGCTAATAGCATCCATATTTATTTACCTAGCAGAAAGAGAGATAATACTTTGCCCAAACTCACCGATTATATCTATATAGGATCATTTAGAGGAATTCAAGCCCTCATCAATATATACTGACATCTCAGCAGGAGTATGACAGTTTTTTGAGGGAATTGTGAAACAATAACAAAATCCCCGACGAAGAAAAGACTAGGGAATCGGAGAAAAAAGATGATGATGGGTGAGGGCAAGGCATCAAGAAGTAGTCACGAGGAGCCACTAAGTCCAGCATCTCAGTTCTTTCATGAGCCATGCTTTAACGTTTATATCATCGCCATCATGGGGATCATGACAACCATCAATCCTGACGTTGTTAAAGCTGGTTTGGAACATGCTTTGGTCAAGCATCCTAGATTCTCCAGCAAGATGGTAAGAAATATTGTATCATGATAAGTATTTCTTGTTTGGTTATTTTTGTTCCATTTGATTTTCCAAGTTTTAGTTTAATTTTGAAGCAACGTACATACACAACTACCATTAATTTCCTTTTATAATTGCTTTCAACTTACTTAAATCTTATGGGTCTTGATTACAAGATTTCTTAACGATGAGCCTGCCATGTGTTGATGAACTTGGATATCTTATACGTGCATGCAAGTGAGTGTGTCTCAGATGTACGTGGATGGTGCACGTGTCTCAATTAATGGTCAAAGCATGCCCAAATCAAAATGTAACATTTTTATAATTTATTATTAAAATGGTATATTTTTACATTAAAGTATACAAGTGTGACTAAATTGCCCGTAAAGAAGGTTTCCATATATATAATTAAGTAGTACAACTTGGTAGCTTCTAATCAAGTGTACGGAAGCATATCCCTCAACTAGATCCCGCAATGTGTTTTGGAAATTTCAAGTGGCAAGATCCTCCTATTATTATATAATTAAACTGCCACAACTCTCATGTTTATGCTTATCGAATGAATGAACAAAACTTGCAGAAGAAAAAAAAAAAATTGTAGTACTACTTGTTTCCACCAGTAATAATTTTAACTTTTTTTGTTTCGTCTGGTCGTTTGATGAAAGAAAAAGTCGTCGATGGAAACAAGTACTACATAAAGAAGAAATGGAGTCAGACGAAAGTAAATCTGGAGAATCATGTTATTGTTTCTGAATTCGATCTCAACATAGATTTTCAAGACCAATTTGTTGAAGACTATGTGTCAAATCTCACAAGAACTCCATTAGACCTCTCCAAACCATTATGGGAACTCCACCTTCTCAACATCAAAACCTCAGATGCAGAGGCTGTCGAGGTTTGTAGGATCCATCATTCGATGGGCGATGGTGCATCTCTCACATCTCTTCTCCTAGCATGCACACGAAAAACCTCAGACCCAGAAGCGTTGCCAACTTTTCCAGTAAAAAATTAAAAGGAGCAGCGTCTACTAATTTTGGCGGGTTTTGGTGGTTCTTTTTAGCGGTTTGGTGGGTTTTAAGGTTGATTTGGAACACTTTAGTGGATGTCGTGCTGTTTGTGGCGATCTCTCTATTTCTGAAAGATATGAAAACTCCGATCAAGGGTGAACATGGGGTTGAACTGAATATAAAAAAGTTTGTGCATCGGACGGTGAGTTTGGACGACATAAATTAAAGCTTGTCAAGAATGCAATGAACGTGGTATGTAAGTGATTCACAACCAGTGGCAAACCCAGGAATTATTACGAGGGAGGGCAAAATATTCCAGTGTGCAACATATTGAAATTTAAAATTTATAAAAACATAAATATATATAAAATTAGATCTCGATAATTTACAACATATACGTAAAAATAAAATTTTTAAAATAAAACATCTTAATATATGTTTCAGATTTTTAACGATAATGTTTTATGAAATAATATTTATCTATTATTATTTTATAATAAAATATTTAGAATTTATTTACTTCGTATAAACTATTAAATAATATTTTAAAATGTCATCTTTCATTCTAGTATATATGTAAGCTAATTTATTAAGTTTCATGTAACCTCTAGATATTTTTATATCACATTAAGCATATAATATTATAATAGAGATCTTAAATAAGATTTTTCTTACTCAATGAAGTCTACATGATAACATCTTTCAACTATTTTCCATATAGATCGCCAACCTTAAATGATTTTTCTTGTATTTTTATTTTGGATTCCGAATTAAGAAGCCTAATATTGTATAACAAAAAAATTTGATATCCAAATTAATAAATTTATTATTTCTCCTAAATTTAGTTATGATTTAATTTTGGTGAGACCACACTCTTGAAAATAAATAATATATAGGAATTATACAAAATTTTGAGATTATAGGAAAAAAATTGAAGAAACATGTCTAAGTATATTAAAATTTTATAAAGTTTTATAGAGTATACAAAGATTATAATTTTTTTTTTTTTGGGCGCCGCGGGGGGGATCATTTTTTATACTTGTCAAATTAAGGTTAAAAATTATGGTATATTTTCACAACCATGTATACATGTAGTTCGGCCACTCTTCACAACCATTTGATTCTTGCATGTGTTTGTGATTCGAGCTCACAGACTAATGGCCTCAGCTAAATCCAAAACTGCCGCCTGATTGGGAAGGAATTTCATGATGTTTTCCTTTGTTTCGGGTACATTCCAACTTCTTGGAATGGACTCCAACAGAGAACTCTTGTGTGGTTTTGTCAAAGCTTCCTTCCCCTGGATTTTGGGAAACTTGAACCGCCACTACAAGAAAATTGGGCTTTTGAGACCAATTAATAGCAACGAAATGACTATTAACAACCAATTTTAAATAGCATTTTGTCAAAGAATTGTAAAAATGGCTATCTGTATTATTGGGGTAGGTTTGGTAGTTAAGATGAGAATATTCCCATCTCATCTTATTATTATAATTTTTTAAATTTTTACATAAAATATAATAAACAATTTAACTTTTTCGAATCCTAATTTAACTTTTTCAAATCTGAAAATAATAATAATATTAAAATATAATATTTTATTCAACTTTCAACTTTCATCTTAGACAAAAAATTCTCATTTCACCATCTAAATCTATCATACTCTTTCTTTTTTTGAATTATCCGCTTACTCAAGATAATGTTGAGGATAATGTACATGTGGGCAATTATTGTGCATCTTATTTTCAGATTTTTTTCGGCAATTTAGGATTGTAGCAGACCTTAATCAAGCGATTATTTTCTGAGTTTGAATTTATTTTTTGTTTAATTTTTATTTTTATGTTAGTTGAACTCAAACTCATCGCTAAGCTGCATTTGATATTTACAAATTACAATCGACTCAACCTTTTCAACAAGTTCAAATTTATTTACAAGATACTCGATCACTTTTTTTTTTTTTTTAATCTTAATTGAAATAACTTTTTTTTTTTAATTTTTATTTTATGATATTGGGAGATTTGGGAGAGGGGGATCAAACCCATGACCTTACTTTTGGAGACTGGTGTTATATGTTATCAGGCCACAAGCCTTTAGCCTATATGAAATAACTTTTATTACTAAAATTTAAGTTAGTTATATGACTATACACACAAATATATAAGCCTATATTAGAAGTTTGAATTGATAGAAAATGTTGTATTTGTAATAAGTCCCAAAGTCGTATACACCACTTGGTTAATTACTCTCCAAAACCAAGGAGAATGGCTATTATAATAAGCTATATATTCTGTCTTTATTAGATCATATAAGTTGAGTCAAAATTATTACACATGTATAGTAGTTAGTTATGTTAGTTATTCTCCCATATGTGTATAAATAGACCTTAGATACATGTAAAAATTAGTAGTACATTCAATACAATTCAATACATTTTCTCTCCAAGATTCTTTTGCTCTCTGTTCTTTCTTGCATTTCATTTCTCTTTTGTTCAACTTGATAGTCTTAAGATTGTTTCAAGCACTTAGTGATCGATAGATATTTCTTTCTACATGAGTTTCTTTGTACAATCCTAAAAAATGAAGCTTTATATTTTTTCAAAATTCTAATGTGGATGAATTTGCAGACCGTAAACGATGTTCTTGTTGGAGTAGTTCAAGCTAGCGTCTCAAGATATCTGAACCGTAGATACGGCAAGTTTCCATCAAATCTATAGACATTAATCATATTGTGATTTAGTATACACTAGTACTGCATTGTTAAACCACCTCACTTTGATCATCATGTGATTAAGTAATTTCCTTAAATCGATTTGCATTTAGCCTTTGTTTTAGACGTAGTTGTAGTACTGATTATTCCAAAGGAAGTCGCTATTTTCTGCCAGAAAAATAAAAACTTCTTGTTCATGCTTAAATATATATATATATATAACCTTATCCCTAATGCAAAAATATATATATAGTTCACTCATCAGGTGAGGAGCAGAAAGATGGGCGAGTGAAGCAGGAGAAAAGCATAGTTATTCCAAAATGTATCCGCCTTAGGGCAATCATTCTCGTCAATTTAAGAAAAATTGCGGGAATCCAGGTAAATTATCTTCCATCATAGTTTAAGTAATTTAGCATCCCAATATACCTTGATGATACGTACGATAATCCAATTAACTTTAAAAATATAGATCATATAACAAACTCTAAATGAGTCATGAAAAAACATTAAATCATTATATATACCATGCACTGAATTGATAGAAAGATATGGATTTGATCACCCAATTTTAAACACGATTTGGCTGATATGATGGCTAATGGGTCGAAGACTGGCCGGTGGGGCAATTTGTTCGGCTATATGCTCCTCCCCCTCAACATTGCTTTGCAAGAAGACCCATTGGATTATGTTCAAAAAATTAAGGCCACCATTGATAGAAAAAAGCTCTCACTTGGACCTACATTCACATGTTTAGTGTTCAGAACATTTGGAGCCAAGGTACGCACGTCTGCGTACTCGTAAATGATATCCTTAAGACCTAGCACTTCATTTTTAACTTTCCATAACTCAAGCTCATTACGGTTCAATAAATAATTGCCAAGGAATTAATCGTACTTTGGATAAAAGAAAAAAAAAAGTAAAGCAATAATATTCCGGCCTTTGTAAGTTCTGATATATTATCACATAATTGTGGATGAAAAAAATGTAGGATTGCACTAGCAAAAATAATGCATGTTTATCATCACAGAGAGGAAGTTCAACGGTTGCTGAAATCTCCCACACAACAATGGCCATTTCTGGATTGGTTGTCCGCAAGAAGAAATTAGCTTAATTTTATGGCCATCCAATTGCTTATCTCGCTCCTACTGCTTATGGGCACCCGGCCACTTGTGAGTCATCCGATTATTTTTAGAATTGTCTTCCTTACAGCTTGATCTATATAAACTGACTACTTATAGTATTACATGAGCAAAAAGCTTTTGCCTAAAATAAAAGAGAAAAATAGAATATATATATATATTTGAAAAATGATATTTACAGTTGTGGAATATTGCGCAATCACTTTGAAAAAAGTGAATAAATACGGGACCCATATAAAAAAGAAATAAATTTTTTAATAGTAGATATCACTAATTTTCAAAATAATTATACGGTACTTGCACTCTCTAGGACTGTATGTAATATACTTGTGCATATTAGATATACATGAGCATTCATGTATTTAGTTCCACTCACTTTTTTTTTCCTTTTTGTTGTTTTTTTATATGGGCATGCAACACAAATGTTCACATATATATCAATCCCATTAATTTTGCTTAACTCATAGTTCGGACATTTTATTCTCAGCATTGTTAGTGGATTATGTATATGTAAAAGACACTTTTAATGAATGTAAAATGAATTTATATTTTATGTATTCCATTCACATAAGTTTTCATATTAGAATAGCTATTTTTTCATTAGATAATAATAAAATAATATAAGATATATTTGACTTTGACTATTCGCATCAAATCTCCACATTGGATTATCAATTTATTTATTATATAGTAATGACTAATTGATAATTTAAAAAATATTTAAAATTTAAAATTTTTAATTTATTTTATTTTATCATATTTTACTATTCTACCTATTATATATTAACTAGTAATCATATTCTAATTAAATTATGGGTTAAAAAATTATATTTTTTTCAATTGTCATTTAATGCTAATAATCTCAAATGTCTAATTAAACCTATCTAAAATTCTATATAAATGTCTTAATTACAAATTAAATTTTTATATTTCCCATCCAACTAGATTTTTTTTTTCCAGATTTTATTCTACCCAAAATCTAACCCCAACCAAAATCGAGATGAGAGAGGGAGAGTTACAAATAATAAAATAAAGATTTGCTATATAAACATGAAAGATCAAATTTGACTTTTTCTTTACAAATATTGTAGGTGAAAGCTAGATATTTTGTAATTGCCTAATCTATTGCAGTGGCTTTTATCTCTATTAGTTGAAAAAGTGGCTTTATTTTTACATATGTATAAGCCGTTGAGGATGCTCTAAGCCGGACAGAATTGAACTATATATATAGATGTTAATATGAAATAATGGGATCAAGCGTAAAAGGATTCTCTCACAAGTTAGTGCACAAACTTGTGGACCTCAAATAAGAAAGGAACATAATAATACATAAAGTGGCACTATAATATAAAGTAGGTTTGAAATATATGTTTGATTGGTAAATAATTCCTGTGTGATCTCTCTCTTCCACTTGAGGTTCTCAAATTTGAGCAAAAACTTGTTGGGACCTTGATTAAGATCCCTCCAAGATTTGTAAGGATCTCTAGAAAAAGGAGATAAACACATGGAGTGAATAGTACAATATTTAATAAAGTATTTATTATATCCAACATATTCAAACTGATAATAATCAATGTTATATAACTCATTTCCTGTGCCTGTTTCTCTTCAAATCAAAACTTTCAAATTTAAACAAAAGTTTCATGCATGAATCTTTTTCGAATAGGATGGAATATGCAATAAGGAAAGTCTTTGTATTAAGTGCATATGAACTTTTATGATGCTATTTCCAGCAAATGTCTTTTGAAGTCCAAGTCAGTTCCTTTCTAATCCTAATGCTTTGTTCTTAATTTTTTTCCCTTTGTTTCTATTGCAGGCATGCATTGACGGTCCATTTCCAAAGTTATGTGCACAGGATGACCATTGCTTTGGCAATTGACCCGGCCGTGATTCCTGATCCTCACCTGCTCTGTGAAGATTTAGAAGAATCGCTCAAACTTATCCGAGATTCTGTAGTGAAAAAAGGACTTATCAAGGATACTGTCTAAGAGGAGTATTTGTCCAAGGTTCTTTTTCAGCCAAAAAATATAATTGTTGTCTCATGAACATTTATTGCCCTCATAATTGATTTTCTATATTGGGAAAAAAATAAGAACCATCTGACCATATTTGAAGATGAGAAAGGGAAATACAATTGTGTTATAAGACTTCCTATTTCTCTCAGCATTTTTTCGAAATCCATTTCCCTCAAGTGCCCATTCCTCCGAGGCCTGGTTTTTTTGCAAGGGGTGGGGGGAGCTTTGCCTCCCTCTTCCTTCTCTTATTTTCATATCTTTCTATTCTATCTATTGAGTTTTCCAACTTTCTAGTTGTTTTTGTTGTCCCTTTACCTCTAAAGTTGAAAAAGACTAACATGCAGATTTTCGAGCAACCTCAAAATGTATGAGCTGTACAACATGACTCCTAGGCTGTTAATCATTAGGATACCAACGACACGTGGCAGTACCCATGCACCTCCGTCTCTCGAATAGCAAATTGTCACGCGTGCCAGCCTGAAAGATTCCCTACCCTTAGATCTTTCAAATATTAGACTCACAGCTACACCGTGGTCTGCGCGTAAGACCCATGTACTTGCATTGTTTCCTTCACTTCCAAGAATTCGTCCAATCTATAATCAGTTCATTTTCATATATATCCTACTGCTCCCCTAAATTTAAGAATTGGGATACCCTTACATCTATAAAGCAAAGTAAAAGACTTAACCATTATTTTTTGATTATCCCCACCACTCTCGTAATCCCTTGGCATTCTCTTTCTGCCACAATCCATGATCCCTACCGTCCTTTTTCACCTCAACTTCCAACATGAAAACCACACATACTCTTTCGCGAGAGTAGAGTTTTGCTACTTCATTTAATGCAATGAAATGAAATTCAAGATTTTGATTTGGGCTTTTATTATAAGAGTTGTTCTCTTTTACAATAGTATCGTGAAGACGAGGAAGTGGATCTCTCAAACAACCTATATGGAACAATGAAGTGCATTCACACTAATTTAATTCATTTGTTAGATTATTCAAAATCCGCCACTTTGTAAAGTTCTTTCTTGACGAAGAGGGGGAGCGTTAAAATATAAACTAAATAATTAAATATGCTCATTTCTATTAGCTTAACATTTTAGGATAAGTGATGATTTCATAGTGTACCAAAATCTTTAAGCTTCTCTTAGTCAAAATCTTGAAATGAAGGATTTGTGACATCTTAATTTCTTCTTTCACTTGAGGTTTCTTCCTGTACAGGTGGTTATTATTTGACTTGATAAATATCCTTCTGAATTGCTCTCCAAAGCTAGGTTAAAAAATAATAAAATGAGTAAAGCTATACAATCGCCTCCTGTTCATCTAACCTCCCCACACCAGCCTAGGTGGCATTTTGTTTTTTTTGAAAACTTTAGACCGTTTGTGCGTTTTAACTGATTTCAATTTCCCAAACACCCCCCGACATACGTTGTCCCGTGTTCTTCTCCCACCACCCAACTCATCTTCATAGCTTAAGCACAAATATAAACAAAAGACTTATGCAAAATCATCACCGAAAGTGATAAGATAACCGACAATTTTCTCCATCATTTCCTCAAATCAGACCCCAAAAAGGGGAAAAAAACATAAAACGGGCAAAAGGATTAAGAAGTACCAACATCCATAAAGAAGGAAAGAGATTGACAGAGAGGGGCTCACCTTGGTCTTGTGCTTGTAAAAAGTACCAAAAGAAACAATTAGCTTGATCTTCATGTTTTGTAGCCACATTTTCCTCCAGATTTTTGTCCCTGTGGTGCGGAAGTTCTGTGCCTATAAGCAAATATGAATTGTGTGAACTCCAATTATTTGTAAAGAAGTACAATATATGACAATATTTCACCATAGTCGTTAGATGAGAAATCGTATGCTTTTTTTCTTTTTCTTTTGTCATTATAATGCTAAAATGATGGGTTCATAATATGAAGTCCTGTCCTTGTGGTGCGTACGTACTCTTAAGGACAAATGTACAATTTAATTTTAGCAACTAATCTATAATTTTTTAAATAAAACATGGAAAAATTTGAGCTTTCAAGGAGAGTAAGATGGCTGGGTGAGGGAGAAGAGGAGCAGGCTGGGCGAGGAAGAAGAGATGGGTTGAGAGAGAAGATCTGTTTGGCCTGGGTGAGGAAGAAGGATCGAGGGACTGATTATGAGGGAAGGGGAGTGATGCGTGAGAGGGAAGAACCGGTGGTTGAGTGCACAGACTAGGTTTATTGTGTGTGTTGTGTGATAGTAAACCAGTGGTTGAGTAGAATTTTTGTAGTAAAATAGTTAGTAGTCTTCTTGAGTATAATGCCAAGCTTTTAACCACATATGGTACCTTGCTTCTCAATGGAATACCATATCGACAACTCATTGGTAGTCTTATATACCTTACTATATTACTCAACTTGACATCTCATATGTAGCTCATTTGGTCAGCCAATTCACGACTGCACCTCGCTCCACTCACTCTGCAATTGCTCTTCGTATTATGCGTAATATTAAGGTACTTTGTTCCATGGTCTACACTTCTCTTCACATTTATTGCTTAGGTTTTGAGTTTACTTTGATGTTGATTGGGCAGATGATCTTACTATTCGTCACTCTACAGCATGTTACAATTTTCTACTTGGCACTTCCTTGACTTCTTGGCATAGTAAGAAGTAGTTTGTTGTCTCTCATTCAAGTACCAAGACTGAGTACCGTGCACTCGCAGAAGTACATTTGAACTTCTATGGTTATCATGGGTGTACATAATGACAATTGGAGTGTCGTGCAAATAGATTACAATGATATATTTCATAAGTGTGCTAAATTCATTGAAACTGATTAGGCCATCATTTCTATAGGGCTCCCTTCACTTTGTCTCCTCCAAAGCTAATCTTGTTGACATATTCACAAAAGCTGATCCACTTGGACAATTGAATGATCTTGTTTCCAAACTCCAATTGACTTTGCTACCTTGAGTCTGAGAGGAATGTTAGTATATCAAGAACTATTTTCTTGTATATTTCTAGTTATTTTCATGATTTGATGTATCTTAAATTATTACCATATTATGAAATATTATTTCGTCATAATATTTTGACATTAAACCTGCATTTGGCAACACAATTATTTCAATCAATTTCACTACTATTTTGTAGATATATTGAGATATTCTTAGTATCTAAACCTTATTTCCTTTCCAAAAACTCAATAAAATATATTAATCCAAACTGTTTCATTTTTATTTTGTAAAAATATCAAGATACTCTTAGTATCCCAACAGGCCCTAAGCCTTTGATTGTATATGTATTTATGTTATGATTGTGTATCCTTATTTACCATAGAGTATTGCTACGTCTACAAAGAAATTATACAAAATCAATATAACAAAATAACATGGTTTTATATGATCTATTAAATCTACTTTATAATAAAAATAACTTTATAACCTAACGAATCACATTAAGTTACATCAATTTATAAGTTTATTTTTATATAATCTATTTATGATTAGATTATTTCCCTTTACCACAAGCCTAATATTTAACTATAAAGAAGTCCTTGTACATTAAACAGACACTTGAATATACAATTTTCTATACAGGAGTGAAAAAAAGTCAAAAAAAAGATATAGATAGGGAGACATTTGCACATTTCCTTGGATGTTTCAAGGGGATGGAGGGAGATGCATGCCAGCATTATATTTGCAGCTTCTTCTGTCGTTGCATTGTTCTGGATCCTAATTAACAGGAGTATTAAAGCCTACTAAACCACCGCTATTAAATACTCAGCACAAGTCTTGAAGTAGTCATATCATAAAGATGATGTCAATTCATCTAATTTAATTATCATTAATAATTTTTTAAAATTTTTACATAAAGTAAAATAAACAATTATTTTATATACAGTATTAATTATAACCTATATCTGTCGTATCTTTTATCTTTTTAATTTATGGAAGTATTATTTATTAAAAAAAAAAAATTGAACTGGAGTATGCGATCCCAATATTGTGGGAACCATTGGACGTCTGTATCCTACACCATCCCTGATCTAATGATCCCGTCCCCTCCTCGTCCATATCTACCACAACTTTAAATTTCCTCAGCTGCTGATGATCTCAGAAAATTTCAATTTCCATCCCCAATTTAAGAAGATGAACGCTTTCAACAGGAAATCGTTGTAGAAAATCCCAGGCTTGGACTTGGAGGGGGTGAAGATTAGATTAAATTAAATTAAATAATGAAAAAAAGAAAAAGAAGAGGGTTTGGGACAGCATGCATAGAGGTTTTGCAGGTGCTGGGGACCATGTAATGATGACCTAACACAGCCAGCCTCCCTACGCCCTCACTTCTTACACATTTCGCTTTCCCTTTTACCTTTGTGTGATTGCGTGCTCTGCGTCTCAGTTCTCCGAAACACGAACCCATGAAACAAGAGAAAACAAAACAAAGCCTGGGAGTTGGGACAAACATATTTGATGTGTTTGTGACATTATTGGGTTTTAAAATGGTTAAAATATGAGGAAGTCTGTTCGGAAATTGTGACCCCGAAGTGGTTAAAAAAGTGGTTCTTTACTTTATCTTTTGGTTTTTCCGATCTCAACTACAGTAAAAAGTGCGCAAGTTTTAAGCATCTTTTCAGCACAGGTGACCATTCAATTCATGTATTTGATATTATTTTTCAACTCCCAAAGGTTCTTTTTGGTTTCTCTTTTGGATGCTGCATATTTCAAGACATCCTCCTGAAATGCAAAACTGACCTCATTCTTCATCAGCTGGTATTAACCCATTTTTGTTGAATAGAAATAACAAAAATCATAAACAAAAAAGCTTTATTCTTGTGTTAGTGTGAGCATAAAGTTAAGAAATGCAAACAAAAGAAAGAAAGATGGAGAGCTTGCGACGCAATGAAAACTCTTCTGGTGTAATATTATAAAGTTTGCTAGGATCATTATTTAAAAATATAGTTCATTTCTCTCCTTGAAGAAAGGAAATTTACCACTAGAAAGACAAAACAAAACAAGATACACGTGACAAAAGAGCAGAATGAATTCAGTCTGCTCTTCTTTTATTGTTTTTCCTCAGTATTTAACGTTAAATCACATCATTTCAGAGCTCAGAGCACCCCCTTCAATATCTCACCCTCCCATATATCACTATTTCAGTCCACCTTCTGACTTTCAGCTCCCTCTTACTTTTTTCTCACTTTTTCCTTGTTCTCGGCAGTTGGTCAGTATTTTATTTTATTTTATTTATCTTACGGTTCGGCATAAATAACGATAGGTTTACTTTCTCTTTTATCACTTTTTATACCATATTTAAAATTTTAATTTTTTTAACTATTTTTTTAACATCTTTAATCATTAAAAAAATTAAAAAATTATCTAATTTTATTAATAATCACTTCTTTAATTATTAAAAATAAAAAAAATAGTAAAAAAATAGGAAAAAGTAGTAAATATATCATTATCCTTATTACATTATACAATAGTCAATATTTAGGCATTGTTGGATTAAAAAAATATCTCATTTTATCTAATTATTATAATTTTTTTAATTTTTATATAAAATATAATAAATAATTTAAAATTTTTAAAATTTTAAAATAAAAATAATATTATATTTAATTTTTAAACCATCTCACTTAGCTTATTTCTTCTAATCTCAAAAATCATAGACCTTTCCTTCGTTTAACTTAAAAGCTGAAAGACCCATGTGCGTTTGATTTTGATTTTTTAATTTTTTAGGACCGAAGACTGACGGAAGAGGGAGGGAGTAAAATGGAGAACGGAAAGAATCTATATAAGTGTAAGTTGCAGAAAACTCATGCCAACACTTTTACCCCCACTAGATAAGGTGCTATCCTTTTCTTTTTTACAGCGCGCACACATATATATAGAGAGAGATAGAGAGAGCTTTCATTCCGAACAGCGCCGAAGAAATGACTAAAGATGAAGACTTTAAGATCCTCAAGATTCAGGTCTCCCTCTTAACCGCATTCCTTCGGTCTTTAAGTCATTCCCTTTTGTTTTGTATATTTATTACCCAGAATAACGTATCAAAGTTGGATGGTCGTCTTTACCTCGAGAATCTTCTTCTTGTTTTTACTTTTTATTGTTCACTTTGTTCCTTTCATTTTCATCTACAGACGTGTGTTCTCAAAGTGAACATACACTGTGATGGGTGTAAGCAGAAAGTGAAGAAACTCCTTCAGAGAATTGAAGGTGCTGCTTTGTTTTCATCTTCTTAGTTTTTTATTACACGTACTTGTCTTCCTCGTAGTGTTTACTCAGCGTGTACTGCATTGCCTGCTCAATGCACATATATTTTCCTTCTGTGTACAGTTCTAGTCTGGTTACCCAGAAAATGATGGACGATAAACTATGAAATTGAATTTCGTTTTGTGGGCCCCTTTTTAAAACAAAAAACACGAACTAAACTGTGCCATCAGTTCTAAAATTTAATTTTGTGCTTTTATAGTCTCTTGTCGCTTTCTCCCGTTGTTACAGGCGTGTACCAGGTAAACATAGATGCAGTGCAGCAGAGAGTCACAGTTTCAGGAAGTGTAGATGCTGCGACATTGATAAAAATACTAGTAAAAGCTGGTAAACATGCCGAACTATGGTTTCAGAAAACCAACCAAAACCAAAAACAGAAAAACGCCCGCATCAAAGATGATAATAACGACGAAGTCAAAAACCAAAAGTTGATCAAGGGTCTTGAAGCCTTGAAAAATCAGCAGAAATTTCCTGCTTTCAGCTTTGAAGAAGATAATGACTATGCTGATGACGAGGAAGGGGATGACGAAGAGGATGAGCTGCGGTTTATTAGGGAGAAAGCTAACGAACTTGGTCTTCTCGGGGAGCAGGCAATTGATGCAAATGATGCAAAGAAAGGTGTTGGAGTCATTGCTGCTGCTTCCAACAATGGGAAAAATAATCATGTTGTAAATGGGAATGCTGGAAATGGAAGGATAAGAAACAAAAATCAGAATATGGGAATCGGAGTTAATGCAGGTGAGATTGATCCGAAAACCATGGCAGCTCTGAAAATGAACACTGCTCATTTGGTTGGGGGTAACATAAATGCTGGAGAAGTAAGGGCAAATGACATCAATTCTATGATGGGTATGGCTGGTTTTGGTGGAAATGGGCTTAATGTTGCTTCTGCTGCCGCTGCTTTAGGAGGGAATTCCAATGGTTTGGGACGTTTTCAAGTCCAAAGCAACAATGCGTGTCAGGGCCCTTCTGCTGGGTTCACAACTGGTGCATATGTCCCTGATCAATACCCATCATCCACGCTGATGAACATGAATGGTTACACCCCTGCACCACCTCCGACAATGAACATGGATATCCTGGCCAGGCATGCCATGCAACAACAACCACAAATGATGTATAACCGGTCTCCCTTTGTTCCCTCTAGCACTGGCTATTGCTATAATTATGTTCCAAACCCCAACCCGTACCCTCACACTGAACCTTATTACAGTGGTCATGACTCTGCAATCCATATGTACAGTGAGGAGAACACAAGCAGCTGTTCCATAATGTGATGAAAGAATTAAATAAATATATATTGCACAGAGAAAAAGTAGGGTGTTGACCGGAATTTCTCTGTTAGTGCGTTGGTGGCTTTTGTCTTTTGACTTTATTCTGCTTGGAATTAGGATGGGTATGTGTGGGCCAAATCCTGTAAGCGAATTGCTTTGTTGTCAAGATGGTTTATTTTTCTATGTTTATCGTTAGTATTTGCTCCAGTTCTGTCTGTTTGTTCTTCGGTTGTTTCAGAACTGACTACCATATGTGGTTGTTTGGTGTGAGCCACAGTAGTTCTAGAAAATAAACAAAGAGAATGAATAGTGTTTTGAGTTTCTTTGATCAATCCATTTACAGAAGAATTGATATTGGTCAGTGGGTATAATTTTAGTGACATGATTGTGTGCTGAGTAAAAGAAGCTATGCTTATGCTTATGAACTATAGCGGGCACAACAAGGTTGAAATTGCACGCAAAGAATAGAAAGGACATTGATTCACATGTAATTAATATCCCAATAATTTTCGCGCAGTTAACAGAAGAAACTCATAAAATGTAGCAAAATCTCAAACTCCCCTACCCATTGCAGAAACGTGCTACAGATTCCACAGATTAGGACTAACCATTCAATGAGCTTTTTCTCTTTCCTGGTGCTACTTGTAGCCAGGGACGAAAAGCATTACAGATGGTGCTTTTCTCTAGTTTTTAGGTTTTCTTTTTGCAATTTGGCTCTTTTCTAAGTTTTTATGTTTCTTAGAATCCTTGCTGTGAGAAATAGTGTGTAGTTGTTTCACATGAAGTCAATCCACCAATTGATATGAGTTCGTCTCCATCCGGTGTGAGTGTGCTATGTAGAAAAATCTAAAGACATTCAAAATGCCCACAGCCTAAGAGCTTTTCACAAAGAATTAATATTGAGAGTGATTTCTAAACACTCAAAAACGTGTGTATCTTAAGAATGGATTTCTATTATGAAAATCCTTTTGATTGCTTTCAATGGGTTAGTCTAGGGTTAGATTGGAATTTAATGAAAAAGAATATTGCATAGCATATATCTAATCAAGTAAACGTCATTGTGTAAATTTGACTACCAATAACTCTAGCATAGAGAACATGAATCATCTTCTACTTGTCTTTTGGAGTCTTAGAACACATTTATTGGCATAAGGTCTGTCTTTTAGCAACATGGGTGTCAATGGGTTTACAATAACTCATTTTGAAGAGCTCAAAGACTTTCTTTATGTAAATCTGTTGAGATAAACATTAGTGGGACATAATACATTTTGCGAGTTAAGATCTATAAATGTCGTTCAAAGTTAAGGGACAACCACTCCTTAGTAGTGACAATCATCCCCTCATCAGCTACTTGCACCTTGCGAGGGGTGGGATTTTTGCCACTGGCACTCGCCCCCGACACGAGATATAGGGTCTCTTGTCTAGAGTCTAAGCGGCAGGGGCGAACAAGAGGTGTGGCTATATGTGACACAACACGTGAACTCAACACAAATATGACACAAAATTAACAGGTTTGAACTTGATGTTAATGAAGTCGGTTTAATATGTGTTAATCCTTTAAAACAAGATTTATAAACGGGTCAATAACGAGTCAACTTGCTTAACAACAAATCAACCCGTTTAGAATTTATTTCAAAATTAAACATTTTTTATTGTTAAGTTCTAATATTGGTATTTCTTAATATTCTTATGTTTTTATTAGGGGTGGACAGTGGGGCCCCGCCCCAGCTGCTACCCCTTCCCGTCTCCGTGTGGTGGGGCGGATTATCCCGTCAGGCCACACGGGGGCGGGGTTTCCCCCGCCCGCATATTGGGTCGTGGGAAGGGGTGGTCCCCTGCCTTGGAAATACCCCGCCCCGCCCCGTATATATATATATAATTAAATAATATATTATATATATTAAAAAAACCCTCAGGTAACCATAACGGTGTCCTTTTGGCACCTGAGGTTTTTTTTTTTTTAATAAAAAAACCCAAAACGGTGCGGCACCGTTTTGGGTTTACATGTGCCCTAAAACAAACCACCCCCCCCCCCCCCCCCCCCCGGCGGGGATCAAATCATCGTCCAGACCCCCCCTCAAAAGATCTCCCAACGGCATAACCTCCCCCCCCAACCTGTCGAACAATTCTGGCCGGCCACCCAATGCGCCATCGCGTTGCCATTCCCCCCGTCGCCACCGCAGGTTTGCAGCTACCTCCTCCAGTCTCGCCGCCTGGTAAGTTTGTCTCTCTCTATTTTTTTTTCCTTTTTTTTGTTTTAAATTTAAATTTTTATGAAATTAAGTGGAGGATGGGATTTGGAATTGTGTGCTATGGAGGATTGAATGTGCATGTGTGTGATGAGTGATCAGTATTAAGTGATGGATATTGGATCCGATTGAATGTGTTTTGATTTTGTATAAAATTTTTATTTATAAAATCATTTTGGTTTGATTTTTATGGTTGGATTTTACTGTAAATTTAATTTAATTATTGAGTTAATTTTGTTATTTGAGGGTTGTCTAATTTTTTTTTATCTACGAATTGCATTTTTAGGGGTTTGAAAATTTTTAGAGTCTTATCATGCAATATTGATCATATATGTCTCATTATCCATTGACCATTTGATCAATGATTTGTTTTTTAAAATAATAAAATTAAGGTTATTATTTTGTGCACATTCAATAGATAAATAATATTTTTATTTAATTAAAAATTATATTATGTTATATATTTCGAGCAATAGGGTTATCACATTAATCATGCATGACATTTATTATTCATTCACTCAAGTTGATGCATTAAATTACATGGTAGTGGCCACATCGTATTAGAATCTTTGGTGACTTTTTTTTTAATTATAAAATGCAAAGGAAAACATATTGGGGTAGTTGTAGTGATACCTGGGGCTGGGACGGCGTCTACAGCTACCTCTTCCGTTGCAGTATGACTTCTTTTATATTAAACTCTAGACCCATCATTGCTCATGATTTGCAGAATTAATCTCTTAATTTATAAGTTATAACTTTATATTGATAATTTTAATTCGTTTTATTTTTAACTTATTATTATTGCAGGATTTATGATCTTGAATTAGTCTGCCTATATCTCAACACAATGGAGCGTCTCAGTGAACTTACTGCCACCCAAAATTGATCAAACTTTCCAATGTTATGATTTTGTTAATTTATAATTAGTTTTAATGTTAATCATTAATGGTACAATTTGTAATATTTATTATTTTTATGTCTTTGTAATTTTGTAATTGTTTATTAGTTGACACGATTTTGTAATTTCTATCATTGTAATTTTGTAATAGCTTAGTGCATACCTTAGTTATTTAGTAATTAATAGGCTAATAGTATAAGACTATAAGGTTGACTGTTGAAGTTTTTGAACTTGGAATTTAGTAATTAGTATTTCTATTTCTATTTTTTTTTCAAGTTTTTTTTAATATATAAATATAGTTTTAGTTAAATTTTTAGTCTAAAAACAGGTTTGGATTGTATTTCTGGGTCATTCTGAGCCCAAACAACTTATTTGGGATAAAAATGGCCCAAATAATTTCAATGGTCCAAAGGCTCAATTACAAAAGCCGGGGGGCGGTCCACCCCTGCATCCCCGTTACCGGATGGGGTACCCCGCCCCCCTGTCCATGCGGGTGGGGGAGGGTCTCCCCCACCCCGCCCCGGGGGGGGGGGGGGGGGGGGGGGGGGGGGGGGGGGGGCCCCCCCCCCCCCGCGCGGGGGGGGGGGGGGGGGGGTGGGGGGGTTGCGAGTAGCACCCCTAGTTTTTATTATTTTTATTAATGGAATTGTAATTTTAGACCTATGCTTGTATTTGTTATTGTACAGTTTGTAATATTGGTTTTATTATATGTTAAATTTTAAAAATATTGATATAGATTTTTCAAAATATTGTGGTTATTGATAAATATAGATTTTAATTTTTATGTGAAATTATTTTAATCAGGTCAAATAAGTTATGTGTTTTAGTGCTACCCATTTACATGAAACCAACGGGTTTAAATAAGTCGTGTTGCATTAAAATATTTCTAATTAATTATTAAACAGGTCAAAACAAGTGACACGACATGACCCGTTATTTAAATTGGTTATGTTAGGATTTGAAATTTTGACATATGTAGCTTAACGGATTGGGTTCAGGTTGACGTATATAGTCGAATTTTCATGACTTGACACGACTGGAAAATACGATTTGCCAACCCTAGCGGACACCCCATCCTTCCACCCTCCCGCCCTACCCAAATGTGCCCTCAGCCGGTTAGGCCTAGAACATGTTTATGGGCCATTTTGGGCCCTTAAATTTGTAAAAATAGATAGAAATGTTTAAAAATTAAAATTTAAAAAATAATTTACAATAATACAAATTAAAAACTTGTATACTACTAAGTTGTAATTAATGATCCTAATGAAGCTATTACAATACTAAAAATTAATATAAAAATATTATAAAATTACAAATTCATCAAAAATCTATAACAAGTCGTCACATAATTTAAATATATAATAATAACACAATTAACTATTAAGGGACAAATTGTAGCAAGATTACAACTAACTCAAGAATATCATTTCAATTTTCAAATTGACTTTGACATTGGAATTGGGGTGGTCATGGTGGTGGAAAAGTTATTAGGCTGTGTTGTGAAATTGTAAGATCATGAAACTTGAAATATTAATAGGAAAATAAATTAGAATTACAAACAAGAAACAAAATTAAAAAATACAAACATATATTAGAAATGTTAAAATCAAAAACACTAAAAATAATAACCTAGATGAGATTGGGATCAAAATGAGAATGAGATCATTGGATCCTTGGGATTAGGATTGGACATATGACAATTAGAGTATAAAAACTAAAAAATTCAAAAATAATTAGAATTTTCAAAAATTATATAAATACAAAAACTAATTAAGGAACAAATAGTGCAAATCATTGACAATTGTGGGTCCAATACACATGAAATCATATTGTAGCGGATGTACACATTGTCTAATGTATTGCTATAACAACGAAATTTGAAAATAAACCGATTAAATGAATATAAATAAATAAAAATAACAAAATGAAATCCACAATTACCAAATCCAAGTTGATCACCACCTTCCTCCTCATTGATCTCCTAAAAGTCAAATACATCTGCCACATGAATTGGGGTTCCAGTGATCCAATTTTGCGTGTAAATCAATACATCTAAAGTGGTAGGAGACAATGAACTTCGGAATGGATCAAATATGTGCCCTCCTATAGTGACATCGATACACTTTATCACAATAGTTACACTTACTTTTGGAGTTATTAGGGTCCTCACCCTTTAGTTTGGTGAAGTGAGTCCAAACTATTGAAATTGGTTTTTTGCTTTGTGGGGGGCAAAGGGGCAAGGGTAGGGTCAATAGGTGTAGGGGTAGGAGTAGTTTGGTGTTGGGAAAATGGTAGGAGAGCTAGCACTAAAATCTAGCTAAGTATTTATTCCTCAAAACTCACAAAAATCTGAAATGAAGTTAAGATCATAGCAACAATTAAAACTATGCTAGGGTTTCAATCCGAAAATCACAATTTCACAAGATTTTTTTTATATAACAAAGAAACCAATATTCACACTTCACAACACATAATTCACAATCCTATCCTCCAACTCCTCAATTTAAACCCGTTCTCCATAACTCAACAAAATTAAATAAAAAGTTGATTTCACTCTGAATTGGAAACATACCTTTGGTGATGAACTAGGCATGCAACGGAGATGGTGTGGACGACGACGACGATGGGACTGACAGTGTGCCAAGGATGAAGCTTGAGAGAGAGAGAGAGGCTAGGGTTTCACAAAGATGAGAGAGGGAGAACTGTGGGTGGGAGGGGGTCGCCAGGTGTTGGGTTTTTTGGGTGAACATTACAAATAAAATGACATCGTCTTACACACACACACACACACCCGGGGGCGGGGCATTGGAGATGCAAGCCAGGGTTAGGCCCTACCACCCACATTTGCCAAACGGAGGCGAGGTAGCGTGGTGCGGGGCCCCTCTGCGCACCCCTACCTCATCATTTCCAACCCATAGAATGTCATCAATGTATAGTGATAACAATACAAAACTCGTTTTGGACCTTTTAATATAAACACAGTGGTCTTTTGCGATAATCCTAAACTCATTTGAGATAATGGCTTGATGGAATCGAAGATACCACTATCTAGATTATTGCTTGCACACTTTGCGCTCTTGACCTTTGGCCACAAAGCCTGTGAGTTGATCCATATAGATATCTTGATCTAGTTCTCCATTGATAAAAGCATTCTTAACATCCATTTGGTAGAATTTCAAATCCAAATATGCTACAATGGATAGAATAAGTTGAATTGAGGCAAACGGTACTATTGAAGAAAAAGTTTTCTTTTAATCTACACTCTCTTGTTGGGTATATTCTTTTGCCATGAGGCGAGCTTTATACCTCTATATTGAACCGGTCGCTTTTCGTTTAACCTTTAGAATCCATTTTTTCTCAATGACCTTTTGCCCTAGCGGTAGGTCTACCAAACCCCAAACCTAATTAGTCCTCATAAACTCAATCTCATAATTTAGTGCTTTCATCCACCCTTTTTCTATAGAAAACGAGAAAGCCTCCTGGTTGGTTCTAAGCTCATCATCATCTTGCAACCCCACCATGAAAATTTTTCATTTAATTCTAAGTTGACGACGGGGAATATTTCCACATTAGCTCCTACGTGGTTGAAGCTGTTGTAGATAACCAACAAGTGGTATGTTACTATTTGGAGCCAAGTCACTCCCATGGTTCCTAGAATTTTGAGAAATTTCATCATTCTCAATTAGGACATTTGAAGTAGCTTCATCTTGACCAACAATTTCTTTGAGTTTCAAACTATTATCAACCTTACCTCTAATTAAAAATTCATCATTGATAAAATTCCATCTCGTGAATCAATTTCAGATACAATTCCATCAAGCTGTTCACCAATTAATATATATCCCTTAGAGTGGTCAAGGTACCTTATAAAGATACATTTATTCCCTCTAAGGCCGAACTTTCCATATTTATGAAAAGAATTGTGAACAAATCCTGTTGAACCCCATTGCCGCAAGTTATTTATGTTGGGTTTCTCTCTCGTCCGTTCATTTGGAGTGGATTGCACTAACTTGGAGGGCCCTTAGTTAAGGATGTAGGCTGTAGTCAAAAGTGCATAATCCCAATATGATAATTGTAGGTTTGTTTGTGCAATCATCAATCTAACCATCTCATATAGTGTTCGATTTTTCCTTTCTGCCATGCCATTTTGTTGTAATATATATGGTATCGTCAACTGCCTTTTGATTATTCTTTCATCACAGAACCTTTTAAACCGCTTAGACAAGTATTCATGCCCATGGTCAGTTCTTAGAGCCTTTATACTCTTGTCTAAATGATTATTAACCAAGCTCACGTATTGTCTAAAGTAGTCTAATGCTTCAGACTTGTGGGAGATCAAATAAACAAGGTCATATCGCGAAAAATCATCTATGAAGCAACAGGGGCATGCCTAGTAAGGGCGCCCCCGCTTTATTACACTTGCATATTGTTGCAGTTCTTTATTCAACTGTCTTATTATCATCAAATTAGAATTTTGTGGTATTAATATTGCTCTAAAATTTTGTCTAATTTCAAGAAAATTAATATAATACAATGATATGTACATTATATTATTTCTTTTTTGAATTTTGTAATTATTTGAGTGAAATATATTATTAAGAAAATATAAAATTTAATTTATCGTTGAGATGTAACTTAATTCCTATATAACTTATTTCCATAGTTCGCTTCTTCTTTTAATTGCAACATATAAAAGTATTAGACGTAAAATTATCAATTTTTTTTAGAACGATGCAAATTTAATTAGGAATTAGTTTTTCTTTCTTACCTTTTACTCATTTTATCAATTCATCAACAACTATTTATTCAAAATATTCAGCCCCCTCTAAACTTATAATCCTTCCTTCGACCTGCTTGGAGCACTTTAATGTATTGGAAATAAACGTCGATTGTTAAAAGGAAAAATCTAGTTATAAATATAATTACGCATTAATATATGCACTAATCTAATATGATTAGTTAAAAATAGATTTTATTAAAAATAATGTTAATTTAAATTTTAAATATAAATAAATCAATATTAATACGTAGATTAATACGTGACTTTACTTATAGATATCAAAACTCTTACTAAAAGCTTATTGAGTGTCAGAAGCTGATAAATGAGATCACAAACCAATTGAAAGGAAAAAGAAACTCTACTTCTAAAATGTTTTCATGAGTTCAGTCATAATTTTGACTAATCTTTCGAGTATGAGCACAAACGTAGTTTAGATATTCTTTTGATGGTATCAAAGCCGATCCTACTAGAGATGTGAGAGCTGAATTATGTCATCTCTATGACCATAAAGAATCATAAACTAACCGTGTGATGGACCAATGACATATATGGTAGAGTATTAATTGCATTACAGATATCTGGTCTCCCACTCGAGCTACACCTGTCCACGAAGCAAATTGGATTTGTGCATTTGGCATTTGGCCACATAAATGTCTAGTGCCATCAGAGTCCATGGAAGTAATTGACCAAAGTTTGAGTCTTTTCTTCTGAAAAGAAGACCCGTTGCTAGATGATAACGACCCTGCAGGTCGCATGCGTTTAAAGGGCAAAAGCAATATACTGAATATTATAGATGGAATAAAGTAGGAAAAGCCCTTAAAAGTTCACTATAGAAAGTTCTAGCGGAGGAAAACTGGCCAGAGAAACTCATTAGATACAGATGAGATGAATTTTGAGATAAAAATTAAAAATTAAATAAAATATTTTTTTAATATTATTTTTATTTTAATATTTTAAAAAATGAATTATTTATTTTATTTTATATAGAAATTTGAAAAAAATTATAATAATTAAATAAACTGAAAATAATTGAAATGAATTGCGATATAAACAAGTATTTATTATTATTGTTGTCATTAGATGGTATTAAAATTAATATTTCTAGTTTGTCAGTGACAGCAAAGCCTACCCAGGATAAGTTAATGGCTCCCTTTCATTATCACCAGGTAATATTCCTTTCATACTGTAATAAATATAGTGGTTTTAAACCTACGTATGCCCACCACACGCCTGGGGTCTCCCTTCAAATACCCATCTCTTCCCTCATCATCCATCTATGCTTGCATACAGCCGGCCAAGGCTCAAACAAGCGACCATGGTGGCTGGCGTTTTGCTTAAGTTTCTTGATCTCATTTCTTTGGCTTTGTTTGGAGTACTCACAGCTTCAGTGGCCCAAGATAAACAGCTTAATTCTTCCAAGCTGGAAATGTTTGTGGATGAGCTTCCACATCTTCCCAAAATCCATGGCTTCGATGTTGTTTCAGGCTTTCCCCAATCTAAGTCCCTGGTGATCGGCATGTTCAAGAAGAAATGGGTAAGCTTCTTTTTTTTTTTTTTTAGAAAGATTTCTACTTCCTGTTTTGACGAGTTTCTACAAATTTATTTTTTTTATTTTTTTATTTTTTTATCCTTTCATGTAAATCTGTAATATCTTAATAAGAGTAGTGGGTGGTGTAATGGTCTTCAAGTGAGTCGTATAAACCGATCGAGCAGCCTCAATTCATAATTAAACTGCCAATAAAAAAAAATGTAACGTTTTAATTTAACAATCTTTGTAATATAAAAATGATAGAATCGCTACAAGGATCAATTAGAAGGCTGATTTTTTTTTACTGTTTATCATTCTTCATGTAACAGTAAAAAAAAAAAAAAAAAAAAAGCCTAATTCGGCGTTAATCCGGTGAATTTGTTCCTCCCCTATATAAATCTGTCGAGACTCCCAGTTTTAGGACAACTCATTAGTCATTTGTACACACTCATGAGTAATTGATGTTTGCTTGAGAGCATTCTGACACTTCGATACCCCTGAAACGTTACGAATAGTCGTGTTTTCTGGCCTCTGATCTACTGCATGCATCAACAGATTGATGTCTCGCCCAGTATCTTTCATATATATTGCATTTCTCGTAGGGGTTTAGTTCATAGAAAGGATCATGTCCTACAAAATATTGACACATACAACCACATGAATTATGTTATTCCATCTCTGTGTAGGCATATATATATATATATATATATATTTTAGAAGTTGACATGATTTCGTAGTAAAGGTAAAATTTCAAACTGACGTACGTTTATGTATATTTATCTTATAATAAAAATAATATATCACTATTTAATCACGTGATTTTCTCTTTATCATATAGCATTTTTTTTAATACCTTTTCCATTAATCCGTTGCACAATGGAAAAGGCTCGCCCGTTACTTTTAACCTTTTGCTTTGCAGAAATTCCACAGAGATCTCCCTCCAACACCAGTTTACGCCTACGGTGTATCCGAAGACTTGGCTACAGTTCCTGGTCCAACAATCGAGGCCCTCCAGGGAATCGATATCAACGTGACGTGGCAAAATCACCTCCCTCCAAAGCACATACTGCCGTGGGACGCAACCATCCCGACTGCCATTCCAGCCAAGAAGCTGGGCATTCCTACTGTGGTCCATCTCCATGGTGGAATCGTGGAGCCCGAGAGTGATGGATTCGCAAACTCATGGTTCACTCTTGGATTCCAAGAGAAGGGACCCACGTGGACCAAACAAACATGTCATTACCACAACCAACAACAACCTGGAAACCTATGGTATCATGATCATGCCATGGGATTGACAAGAATCAACATCCTAGCTGGCTTGTTTGGGGCCTACATCATCCGCCACCCGCGGTGGGAGACCCACCTTGGACTCCCCACTGGCGATGAGCTCGATCGACCGTTGATCGTTTTTGACCGTAGCTTTCGAACCGATGGTTCCATATACATGAATTGCACGGGAGATAATCCCTCCCTACACCCGCACTGGCGGCCGGAATATTTCGGTAATGCTATCATCGTCAACGGAAAAGCCTGGCCACGTGTGACAGTACGCCGTCGTAAGCATCGGTTTCGTATCCTAAATGCCAGCAATGCCAGATACTTTAGGTTCTTCTTTACCAATGGTCTGCAGTTCACCCACGTGGGATCTGACTCGGCGTATCTCAATAAACCAGTGGTAGCCAATGAGATTCTGCTGGCCCCATCTGAGATAGCTGACGTGGTTGTTGACTTTTCAGAATCAAAGACCAATACTGCTATTCTAGCGAACGATGCACCGTATCCTTATCCGGATGGGAACCCGGTCAACGAAGCCGATAGCAAGGTCATCAAGTTTTTCATCCTGAAGCATCGTGAGATTGACAGGTGGAGAGTTCCCAAGATGTTGATGCAATACCCACGTCCTGATTTATCCAATGCATCGCGCACACGGTATATAACAATGTACGAGTACACGAGCACCACGGACGAGCCAACACATCTATACTTGAACGGAAAGACATTCGAGGCACCAGTCGAGGAGACCCCAAAAGTGGGGAGCACGGAAGTGTGGAACGTGATAAATCTAACAGGGGACAATCACCCGTTGCACATCCATATGGGGCTCTTTGTGGCGTTGGATCAGATTGAGTTGGTGAATGTGGAAGAGTTCAGGAATGCATGTTGAGAATGAACGATGCGATCAAGTGCCAAATAAGCAAGTATGCACGTGGGAAAAGAGTAGAGGTGCCAGCTCACGAGAAGGGATGGAAGAACGTTTTCAAGATTAAACCTGAATTCGTGACAAAAATTTTAGTGAGATTTTCATACATACACTCAAATGAGTCATTTCCGTTTGATGCAACTGAAGAGCCAGGCTACGTGTACCATTGCCACGTAAGTGATCTAAATTATAGTTCCATAGATCTTCAAATCTACAAGTTCTAGAATTTTTTATAAAAAAATAGATTCCATCGTAAAAATTTGTAAAAAACAACTCAATCAGTGAGTTTTGTCTGTAGGTTTTATAGGTGGAAGTAGTGTTTTCCTTAATTAAAGGGCTATGACATATACATGCATGAATGCAGATCCTGGATCATGAAGACAACGAGATGATGAGGCCCTTAAAGTTCATTGAGTAAAGAAGGGCCATGAGGAAGATGCAAGAATACTGAACAAGGTTTTGAATCTGAAACCTTGCTGCTGCTTTTACAGCTAAGTAATTTAATGTGCGTGTATATGTCTGTGAATTCTGAATTTGATGTCTTCTTATATATGCATGCAGGATAATTACTTTTCTCATCTACAAGAGAATTCGACTAATCGAGAAAGATAGGGGACAAGGTCGGATTGGTAGAGATGTGACTCAGAAACCACAAACATTGTAGAATGGCTTAGCTTTTCCAGTAAGATTGACTTATAATGTTTTGCTTGTTCAAAGACAAATGTGTGTGTGTGTCCACAATATGGCGTGATCATTAGATGATCATCAAGAATCTCTCAAAAGTTACCGGTACGTTTCAAGTGAAAAAAATATAAACAAATAAAATACATAATTTATTGTTGCCTGTGTATATTCTCAAACGATCGATGTTTTATAAATTATTAAATATTTTAAAGTACTACTTCATTCATGTGTCTTTTCCAATTGAGGTGATGATATATTCGCCGATATTTTTTACTAAAGACAAATTGTCTAAATCTATATTTATATTTTCTTTTCTTTTAACTCAAATGAGCTGAATCCACGTCACCTTACCTAATAAACTTATTGTTACTTTCTTTCTTTTTTCCTTTTTTTTTTAATTTTAGCAACNGGTTTGCAGATGTAAGTTCAAATTTGGGGAGATTTGGGTTTAGCCTCATATATATACATACATGTATATATGTATGAGTAATGCTACATACAGTTGTGAAATAAGCAAATGATGTGTAATCGTTTTGAAAAGGAGTAGGATCCACGATTAAAAAGTTAGTTTTTTTTTTTTTTTTTTTTTTTCACGTGGATCATTAATTCAATTTTTTCAAAAAGACTGCACAGTATTTACACTCCTTACCTAATAAACTTATTGTTACTTTCTTTCTTTTTTCCTTTTTTTTTTAATTTTAGCAACCACTTCAAACAAAAAATTAATATGGAAAAATATAGTTGCAAGCATAATTATGTACTAATTTGTACATCAATGTGATATGATTGGCCAAAAATTAGATTTTATTAAAAACAGTGTTAATTTAAATTTTAAGTATGAATAAATCAGTATTGGTACACAGATTAGTGCGCGACTGTGCTTGTATGTAGCAAAACTCAATTAATATATATATTTGCCCCTTAACCTATATTTTCAACATGTAAATACCAAATATCTTGCTTAATCTTAATCGATCTATTTAATCCATCCGTAACAATTAAATATTTTCTTGTATGATAGTATGTACGTAAAAAATAAAAAAGCAAAAGATAAATCATATATACATGTATATTTACCCCTAAATACCCTCACTAATCTTTGCATGAAAAACTCTCTACAAAAAGTTCGAAAGAAAAGAGCTAGCTGACCAACCTGGACAGGTTCTGTGACTTCTGTCATGTTCAATAGTTCGTAGCATCTAATTAAATTTGAAATTAATATTGGCCAATGCCATCTCTTGCAATTTAGTTTGGTCACTCCCTCACATGTCATCCAATTCTTATGTCGTCCAATTTTTATTTTTTTTTTCATTTTACATATTTGCTAACAGAAATCATTGGATGTAAGATACAAAAAACCGAAAACCCTCGTTGTGATCTCGTAGAAAAGCTTAAAAAAGTCTACAAAAATCCCAACAAGCTCACAATCATCATTAGTTGGCTTGCCTAATCCCCTATCATCCTCAAAACGTCTGACATATTGAATGTATTCATCACCCATTAACGCAAAGACAGACTTATATTTTTTGACCATCTCCAACATTAAGAAGATTAAATTCCATCTTGTAAAAACATCAAGAAAATGACCATTCTTGCATGTTATACCCGAAGCCCTCACAACAATCTTGAATTTCTCAAATCTAGCAAGTAAAGATCTAACAAATCTTACAGCACTTCTAACCCAAGCAACCAAGTCATCAAAATCTTTCAAACCATCACAGACAATAAGATTTAGAATATATGCAACACATCTCACATGCAAATACTCACAACCCATGAATGACTTATTGTCTCTCTAAGATTGGTCTTAAGATGCCCCAATATGACCTCGTTAGAAGAGGCATTATCAACTGTAACTTTCACAACTTACTCCAAACCTTACTCCTTCATTGTAGCCTCTAGGGCCTTCCCAATAATTTCGCATTTGTGATAAAAAAAAATTTGAGAAAACTTTAAAGTCCTTTTGTATAATTTCCAATCACAATCAATAAAATGTGCTATCAAAGACATAATTATAATTTTGGATAGATGTCCATGTATTGGTGGTGAGGCAAACTTTTCAACCCACCAACTAGTTTTTCAACTATTTTTCTACACTGTAATTTTTTCTTATCCTTCGCCCCCTATAGCAAGAAGAAAGGTTAAACTTAGGTTTCAAGTACTTAGAATATGCTTGAAAACATTTCCCCTCAACAAACTAAAAAGATAGTTCGTCCATGGTAACTATACGATTGAAGGGTCTTCTACACTCCTCCAGATCATACTTTGTAAATCTCTTCAACATTCCTCTAACATTATTAAGAGTTTTGGATTGAAACCCTAAATTTACGTGCACATTATACAATTTTTTCAAACAAAATTCTCAATCAAATTTACGCACAACGAACAAAAAAAATTTACTTGACGGCAACAGAGCTAGCTTCAAGCAGCAACGACGACAACAACCTTATGGAGAGATGATGGCGTGTGACGAAGAGAGAGAGAGAGAGAGAGAGAGAGAGAGAGAGAGAGTATCAAGGGAGTTAAGAGTGAGAGTCTCTGGGAGGGAGGGGGAGGTAGTTCTAGAATCATAAACAAAATGACGTTGTTATGGATAATGATGCCATAACAACTCATTTACTTTTGTTTTACTATTTAGTTATTTTTTATTTTTGCTTTTTTAATCTAGATTAAAAATCCTAGAACATAACATTCTTGTATAATCTAGAAGAAAATAAATTGAATCAACCAATGTAATTATGTAATTTTATTAAAACTAGATTCAAAATTGACTCAAAGAGCAAAAGAAATTCAATTTTTTTAAAATTGAATTTTTTAATTAAATTACATGATGACGTTGGTTGGTTGAATTTATTTTCTTCTAGATTATGCAAAAATGTCACGTTCTATGATTTTTAATCCAAATTTAAAGAGCAAAAGAAAAAAAAAATAGTTGAGTAGTAAAACATTAGTAAGTTAAGGCCAGGGTTGGGCCCAGCCCACTTCCCGCAAATGCTGGGGGGGTGTGGGCAGATGCGTGGGTGGCCCCACCATAGGCATCTGATTGATCGGGGATCAACCCCACCTATGTTGGGGCGGGGCAGATGGGAGCGAGGTAGTGGGATGCAAGGCCCGACAGCTCACCCATAGACATTTCTATCTTTTCATGTCCAAGAGAACATCTCTATGGTATTGATCACTTAGGCGATGTATCATTTTATTTTCTCTACGCCACATGTAAGAATTGCCACTAAATATCTTAGATAAAATAATTATGTATATAAATATGTTACAATATTAAATAATATGTTTATATTAGAGATATTTAGAGGAAAGAAAAAGAATTATTTATTTAATCTTTTTTGAAAAAAAAAATTACTAAAATAATAAAAAAAATATTAATTTATTCTGTCATATTCAGGTTAAACCGAGCAACCAGGTCAATCGGGTCGGCCAAACAGGTCAGGTCAACGGTTGAATGGGTATGGGTCTTATGATATGATTCGGCCCAATAGAGAAACCCAAGTGGTTTAAAGGCTGGATCCAAAAATTGGGCCAGACCATTGTAAGCCCAATGCTTATTAACACAATTATCCTTAAATCTTATTAATGGCCAGACCCAAAACTGGCCAAGTAAGGCCGCAAGCCCAAGCCTTATGTAAAGGCTTCCAATTCAAGTAAAAGAAAAACCCTATCAAAATTAGAAAAACACGACTAGGAAATTATTATATTAAAAAGTATAACTAATGTGTAAACACAATGATATGACTTTTTTTTTTTACCTGGAACTAGGTTCCAAAGCAGTACTACTTTGTTAACTTTATTTCCCATTTAATGATATAATCTTTTTTTTTTTTTTTTTTTTTTAAAGGGTGTGAGGTGTTTCGAACTCAGGTTTTTCATTTGGAGAACCGGATCATATGTCATCATGCTATCAAGTTTTCCCTTTAAGAATATATTCTTTAGTAGCAATTGGATCCTATAATTTGGTCAGCTAGGGAACTACGGTACATGTGTATATCGTTTAGAAAGATCAGATGAAGTACTTATAAAAAGACCGATGTATATGTTGGTAACTGCAATTTGCGGAAAGAAAAGGGCCAGGCTTAAATATGGCATGCATGCATGGGTCATTAAAAAATCCATATAGTGTTTATACTTTCAAAACTCCAGTATAGTTGTTCATGTTTGCTGGAAACCAAAAACATAACTGTATGATTGATATATTTCGAGTTTTTTTTCTTTTTAGTTATAATAGATTGATCTATAACAAATGATTTGGTGACGCACTAACGTTTGTTTATATATTACATAGCTCATGGGACTTGGATCGATCATCGGACTATGTTAACTTGCCTCGCTTAATTAATGCTGAATGCAAAAGAAGGAAAAATATTCCATGAACTCGACATGATTTCATATCGTATTCAACCTCCCAATTAATCAATGAACACCAATTTAAAGGAAATATTCAAATAATTTGTACAAAATTAAAGTACGTACATTTTGTTTTCGAATCTAAATTAAATTAAGATTTTCCTTAAGTTATAATTAGAATAAAGAAAATAGCTTGTTCTTTTTTCCCATAGTTTGCACTTTACTGTCATTTAGAATTCAAATTAAGTGACATTTGGATTGATCAAGTAGTCGAAATTCTATTAATTTTTGGTGTATTGAATGTTGGGAATTTGGACCTCTCAAATTCACCCTTCTTAGGATCTACCATTTGCAGACATAACAAGAAAAATAAAGAAATAATAACAATACAAGATATTTATATGAAAACTCCTAAACAGGAGAAAAACCACTAGACCCAGAAAAGAAAATTCACTATGTGAAAAATTATTACAATCACACAATTTTTCTCCTTACCCGAAACACATTCACCAAGCTTTCCTCACTAGTAAAATTTTAACTCACACATCTTCATATTTTACAAAAATAGACAACATAATAATTTAACTAGAGTCAAAAGTTACTAGTTAAGCATTGGACTGGTATACTTAAATCAATGAGACTTAACCCGCTTATATAGGCATTGGAGCCTTACTCCTTTTCATTTCTCACCCATGTGGGACTAATCAAAGGAGCAAAACTCAACATTGAAGTATGAGAGTAACTGTCTAGTCGTCTCTCACAGAGACTCTTGACATACCTACCCACCACCACTTCTACTCCCATCCATCCCGCCTAACCACCAAGCGCACAGCGTGATCACCATCATCCAGTCCGGTGAGGATGCATGCATCCTTCAACCTAGCTAGCACAAGCTAGCAGTACTACTTAGATGGTAACGGCCTGAAATGGCAGAGGGATGGTGGAGGTTAAATCCAGAAATCATGGGTGGGCTTGTGACACCATGCTTGGTAGGTTTGTACATATCGATTGATCATCATTTTGTAAATATATAATAAAACATGGAACTCGATCGATCGAGTTGATTTCTGAAAAATAATTGCTAGCTTATTATATGATCATGTATTTTGTTTAAAACTTAACTGGTAATTGTTGTATTTGCTTTGATCACTTCCTCTAGAGTACATTAATTAAATGCATGTGGTAAAAAGGTTCAAGTTAGATGGCTAGCTCCTCACATGCATGCCAAAGTTTTTTGCCTTGCTGCCTTTCATGTGCACTATCTAGTGTATCTAGCTATATAGCAGCTAGATTTCTTGCCGACATTGTGTTTCTTTCTCTAGTCATATATGCATATGTGACCTAGGGGTCATTAATTATAGTGCAGTCAAGCTTTAGTGAAGGTTCGAGTGGCCTACTTTATACAAAAATAATTTTATAAATTAATATAATTTAATATGGTTGTTATTTTTATTATAAAATAAATATAACAGATAAATTAATTATGAGTTTGTGAGATTATTTTATAGATATAGTAGTATTCTAAAATAAATACATCACTTTCAACTTTGAGCAATCACTTTCAAATTTTAGCGTTTTATCTATATATAAATAAATATATATATATATCTCAGTTTCAAATATATTTATAATATTATTTTTTAATAAAAAATATTATTTTGAGTGTGATTGAGATTTGAGTGTGTGTGTATATATATATATATATATATATATATATATATATATATATATATATATATATATATAGACTTTGGATTTGAATAATTTCATTATTGTCATTGTCTTTTTGTATTTCATTTTTCAATTAAGAAATTTCTAATTTATGTATATTGTAGATCTCTTAATTATCATGACACAATTAACCCAATTCAAAAGAAATTCCATTAAAAAAAAAAAAAGCTTTATTCAAGCAAAGTTCTGGTTTTGGGAGGATGGACGTATTAGTGGTTCAACCATTTGAAAACCCTATCTCCCACAGCTGTATATATCGTATTAGTGGTTCAACCATTTGAAAAACCACATCTCCGACAGCTGTATAATCCACTCCATGTGGTTTTTCAATATTTTTGAAAAGACTCCGCCTTCGATATTCGTCATATGTACGCAGGTATGTGTGTGTATATATATAAATATATATATAAATGTATTCCTTCCTGCAGAATAATCACATCAGAAAAAGGTCCTGAAAATTTTAAATTAATTACTGTACTTGTCATCATCTCATGTGTATGACACTGCCAATCAAGATTGTGGGAGTTGTTGGAATCTTCAGAACGACCAAGTCGAATTAATTAGTTAACAATGTGACAAGATTGGAAAAACTGTCACCCTTTTCATCATGTAGTACATGTACTAGTTTTTATTGTTTTCCAAGGTTGAGGTTCATGCTGACTCAGAAACGGATAAGCTTATCCACAACAAGGTCTGTCCTCTCTTCTCGATCTCAATCATTTAGAGTCCAGACAAGATTGCAGAGACTGTAACTCTACGACTTTGAAAAAGAAAAGGAAAGAAATAAAAAGGTAAAAAAACAGTTTTTTCTTTCCAATTATCTTTGCCTCTTGAGCTAATTAATTAATGTGTAAACACTATTTATGATTTGTATTTTACATTTGTTAGAAGTAGTGAGCTAGGGGCAGCAAAAAAACAAAAATTCCGACCCCGCGACCGTTACACCTACCTAGACTTGGCTGAAGTAATTAATGTCATTTAGGGAAACTTATCCATTTCTGAAGAAAATATCCGATTAATCACGAGGAAGGCTTTCATGCATGGGCCATCCCTAACTTAATTTAGTACTTATCATTGAGATATATATAAGAGAGTAGATAGAACGTGGCCTCCAACTTCTACCAAACCCGCAGTCCTAAAATCATGCATCATGATTTACTTGGCACTTCATGCCACTACTTTCCTCTGATCTAGTACGTCGTTGTTGCTGCTGAATCGTTGATGTCGATGAAGATATGCAATCTTGGAGTATTACCCCTTTGTGAAATGTTATTATCTTCAATCATTTATACTACATAATTATTTTGTCTTTAATTTGACATCACAATGATCACATGCAAGTGGCTTATTAAAATCTTTTGAAGGGGTGACAAGTGGCTTATTAAAAAAAATTAAAATTACAAACATAAAAAGTATAAGAAATTTAAGAGTTTAGTGATCGTTCTATTTGAGTGTTTTCGGATACTATATATTTTCTTTTGAATATATAAATATATATTTTTATGGTTTTTTTTAATAAATCACATGATACATAACACCACATTAATATAGTGTCGCGTCAAGAGACTAGCAACTGCTATTAATGCCAATCTCTAAACCTGTTTGCATATTTGGAAGGTATTACAACAGAACAAGTAGGGCATTGAAAATGACTGTCAATTAATGGGAAGAGTGATATATAAGCTAGCCTTCGTCAAGTCTATTTTGATAGCACATGCACTCTGACCCTTACACATATCCTTATGGTAGTTTGCCGGCCATCGCCTGAGAGCGCAAGTAAAATGTTTTAGAGATTTTATAAAAATAAATTAATAAATTAATCGAGTGGCTTGATATTGTAAAATTATTTTTATTATAAAATAAATTTAATATATAAAATAAAATAATATAAATTTATTTTTATAAGATATTTACGTAATTGTATCCCTTTTCTTTTACATTTACTTTCCGTAAACGATAATAGCAGTCTAATTAGTCAATTATTGCACACTTTCGAATCAAAGAAAGGCACTTGTACGTCCGTAAATGACCGCAATGCAATAAGAGATGGGTCCTCTAATTAATCTCAAATAGGTGTACGTGTAAGTAGTCATGTGTTAGGTCTGATCACAAATATAAATTTATAAATCAATTTAATACAGCTGTATGTTAAAAGGACGTTGCTCCATTAATAATAAAAATCTTGAATTCCTTCGTCACACCGAAGAAAATTAACAAGCCGTCAGCCTGCCCCGCAACCACCATTCAGTTTGTCTTGACGTACAAGTTCATGATTTTCCTTTTATTATATTATATATATCAAAAATTTTATACATCATATTATTATCTTAATAAGATATGATATATTTATTATTATTAAAATTTTTTTATCATTAAATAATAATAAATACGTCACATTATATATAATAAAATATAAATAAAATAATAATATAATAAATATCATTATTCATATATATATATATATATCTATATTTGTTGTGTATGATGATACTTATCGGATTCCTTCCTCAACCTGCAGTCAAGGTTGCATCAATCGAGTTTCCACCTTCCAGTCTTAATTAATATCTACAGCTTGTTGATATGTCCAAGTTCTCCCAAATTGTCAAATGATATATGATCAAGATCTTGATGATTTGCCCAAAACTGCTCTAAGAAGTCTCATCATGAATAATGTTAATTTGGTCGATATATGTGGCCATTATTTTTTGTTGTATTTTTTTCCACACGTCTCACAATCCCCATCTTTACACAGTAAGAATGGGTTAATATTCTGGTTAATTAATTCTAAAAACAGAAGCCGTCCTTTTTTTTTTTTTTTGGTTTTTTTAAGGTTCGCCGGTTATACCATATTAACACTAGTACGTACATGACATATATGCATTACCCAATCCCGTATACCTGTAGCAGAATTATTACTTTTAACCCTTTAAATGGAAAATTTTGGCTGTACGTACGTACACATATGCATGCCTGACGCACAAGATCAAAATAATTTCGTTTAGTACAACAAAATGAGATTTTGGGAATCGTCCAAAAAAATGAGTATCAAGACGAAATTTGATTTCGTCCCTAAAGCCGGACGGAAGTGGTTAACCATTTGAATGGTCAATTTTTAATTCAAACAATATATGTAGGGATGAGGAAATTTCAACCCTAATAAAATATCGGTTCAAACATAATAAAATAAACTTTAAAAAGGATATCATATATGTTCGAATGAGAAATTGGCAGGTTAAGTGAATAAATTTAATAGAAAATTGACTTATCATTTGAATAACTTATTAAACTATTCGAACGTTAAGGTTTTTATTTTTATTTTTTATTTATTTATTTTTTTTAAGAAGAGCCGGTAGTCACACACATAGCAGTCCCATCCCAAGTTTATTAAAAAACCCTCACTTATGGCGGAGGAATAGCGTGATAACAATTAATCTGCACTACACTTGGGGGTTTACAAAAAGCAATCTAAAACCCAAGTGTAAACAATCAAAATAAAACAAACAGCATCTAGCAAGCCTAAAAATACAAAACAAAAATCACAAACAACCAACCTGAAAGAAACAACCATAAGACACTCTAAAACATACCAAAAGCACCCCTACCACTTAAAGACGGATAGCCGGTAGACCAATTTTATCAATTTTGAGAATCCCTTTGAGTAAATACGGCACTTCGCTGTAAGTATTCCACGTACCACTATTCTGATCTGAAGCCTAGGGTGCTAAGAAATCTGCTCCTGCATTACCTTTCCTATAAATATGCCAAATCTTGACTTCCAAGGTGGTAAGAAGAGTTTGTATCTTTTCCCAATTATCTTCAAGATACCATATACCACATCACTCTTTTTCTAGCTAATGAACTACTAACAAAGAGTCTAATTCAATCTCCACTCTTTGAATTGCCAAATCCTGACAATATTGAAGACCATAAAAAAGTGTTGTGAGTTCCATCTCATTATTGGATCCATTCCCCAGTTCTTTTGCAAAATAAAGGATTCGAATAGAAATTAATTGCAAAAATCTTTGGCGGGAATGGAATTACATTTGAAGGCTTATACATTAAATTCTAACTATACAAGAATTTTACAACTTTTAATGGCTACACAATACCTAAATTATGGAGAAATATTTAATATGTATAAAACATTAGTAGTTAAAAAATATATATATAATGGAAATCAATAATTAATTTAGATAAGAAAAGGACAATTCATAATTAAATTAATTTTACAAAACATAAAATATTATCCATACAAAAAACAATAAAAATACAAATAAAAGATATACACTACTACTTGCCCAAATCATTCACCACCTCGACTCCAGCTAGGTGTGCCTCTAGCTAGTTGCGTTAGCTGAGTAGTGATCGTCACCTGAGTTACAGAGATGCTAGCAATCTTTGTACGTAAGTCAGAGGTGGCACTTTGGATCTCTATATGCATTGCATCAATCACCTTTGATATCTGTGCACAGATCTCTACACGGATTATATCTGCAATTTCTTCATGAATAGTAGAGTGTGATGCCTTCGGTATAGATATCTCATTGGCTGATATGCCATGATCTCTTGGGTGTGCATCTCACTGAGTCTCGTCTGGCTCTGTAATGGGAGGATGAAGATGAAATCTCTAGTGTCCCATACTACGTTACAAGGTCGAGGAGTTGATTGGCTCAATCGGCTCCCGAACACACTCAATAATATCTGGTATAACCTTGACAGCTAGTAGGAATCATGTGATCAGGATGAAATTAAATTTTTGTGCCAAAAAACATTTTGGGATATTGATATTGGAACGATTCTTTTCCATCCCAAAATATGTTTTGAGATGAAATTACAGTTTTTTGGGATAAGAATTTTTGTCCCAAAAAATGAATTTATTCATAGATTAAAAATTCTAAGTTATCAATATCTATTGTTATAAATAATCTAATTGTTATAAATACACACGCGCGCCCTTTTCAAGTCCAAAACCACACACTTTCATAATATAATCTAATGATATACACACACTTTCATATATAGGCCTACATGTGCCTATATATATCATGTGCAAAATCAGATGCAGGCATACAAAACCAGATGACCAATTTGATCAGGATATATATGTGTGTACGCGTGTGAAAATTAATCCTATATAGTGCTGCAGCTAATTTGACCTGCGGATCTCAAATCGTCAAGAATGAACCCTCTAATTCACGATGAACAGACGCTCGCAGGGAGCACCCAACATTTTCCAACTCTCAAATTGACTTGGATGGAAATCAATAGCAGCAGTTACGACCCTTGGCTTTCTTATCTTGTAGATCGACGGGAATAGCTAGAATTTTTCGATGCCTAGCCTCCCTTGTGACAAAAAATAGAGCAGATATCACGTTCAATTTCTGGCGTATCGGCTGCAACGTGAAAACCGTGGCCGAAGGGATTTTGCCACAATTTTGCCACCATTTACGGTGAGTATCGAGTGCCGCAAAGGTATGGCCTCTTGTAGTGAAAATTGAAATTCACCCGATAGTACAATACATATGCAAGTACGTACGTTCGCCAAAAGTTGTAGGAAAACTTGGTCCAACCAATTATCACGTGCATTAATTAATGTGAGCGTACGAGATGAGACAAAACAATTTTAACAGTGATAAATATTATTGATGGGCTGAATTATATATATATATATATATATATATATATATATATATATGATATAATATAGTATTTCAACACATGAATACATAGTCACAATTAAAAAATTGAATTCAACTCACTAAAAGTTAGCAATTTTAAGGTATGGATCATATTTGTAAAAGGGATTTTTTAGAGAGATATTTTAGAGAGAGAGTCTCCAGTGGTGGAGTTTAAGTCGGCTTCTAAGTCGGTGGTCCTTCTCTTCTCTTCGAAGACAGAGTAAGGTTCAGTTTTTTTCATTTTCTTTGAGTTTGTAATAGAGTGCTAGTATCTTCAATTGCTTATAGTGTTAACCAGTATAGTAGTATGGCTATGGAGGTGGAAGAGTTGGAAAAGAGATGGGAGAGACTTAACCTGTCTAAGGAAGAGAGTGATGTTTTCCTGGTATCATCTGAGGGAATGAAAGAAATGAAAAATCGAGAGAAATATTGTATTATTGGAGGGGTGATGACAGACAAGGGAATCAACAGGGAAGCGTTTAGAATAACTATGTCACATGTATGGAGGATGGAAGGATGGGTGAAGTTTAAGGAATTGGGGGATAACATGTTCTTAATTGAGTTTCAAAAACTTCCTGATAAGGAAAGAATTCTTGCTGGACGCCCGTGGTTCTATGATAAAAATCTGCTGTCATTACAAGAGATTGATGAAACTACTCCAATTGGTGCAACACAGTTCAAATATGAACCTTTTTGGGTTCAAATGCATAATCTTCCCATGTCAGTAATGAATGAAGAGTTGGGAGTACAATTTGCTTCCTCAATTGGAGAGGTGATAAGGGTTGATGCAGATTCAGAAGGAGTGGCATGGGGGAAGTGTCTCAGAGTAAGAATAGCAGTGAATTTACATAGGCCGCTTGTGAGGGGAAAGTGGTTGCAGCTAGGGAATCAAAAGTACTGGATTCATTTCAAATATGAAAGGCTACAAAATTTTTGTTTTCAATGTGGAATTATGGCTCATAAGGGAAGAGTGTGCTATAAACCAAGAGCCTATAGTCAAGTGGAGAAAAAAACAGATTTACAATTTGGACCATGGCTTAGGACTCAACCTATGAAATCTTCAATTTTGGATCATAGAAAATATGGAGGTGCAGCCAACTCAAATTTCCAGAAAGGGGGGCAGAAGGATGAGGAATTTAGTGACTACAATGAAGAGGTAATGTTGGGTAAAAATGATGGAGAAGAGGGAAGTGGAAATGAGGCCAACAATCTGAAAGGTCCTTATAAGTTAGAGACCCAGTTAGAGGAAGAAAGGAGCAGCAAAGAGGAATTTACTGAAAGTAATCCAGATAGGACATATTTTGGAAAAAAAGGGGACCTATTTTGTCATACGGATCAGGAGAAATATAATGGCAATATGGACAGTTCACTAAATCAAGAGGGAATATCCAACTATAGTAGTCCTCGAGATAAGAGTGGAAAAGAAAATGTGATACAAAGTGATACTCAAAAAGGTTACAACAAAAGGAGTGGCACATGGAAGAAGAAGGCTAGGGAGTCAAGTAGTGGAGTAACAGAGAAAGGAGAGCTTGGTAATCAAGAAAGTAAAAAGAGGGTGTTATTTCATCAAGAGGAGTATGATAAGATCCCTAAAAAGAGGAAGAATGATTTACCTTCTGATTTTAACAGGTTCAACCCTGAGTTGGTGGAGGCTGCTGTGCAGCTCCACCAACAACAATGATAGGCCTTAGTTGGAACTGTAGAGGGCTTGGGAACCCTCGTACAGTTAGAGAGCTACATCGTTTGGTGAAAACAAAGTCTCCCAGGTTTGTTTTTCTTATTGAGACTAAATGTGGTAGAAAGAAAGTAGAGGAGGTAAGGAATATAGTAGGTTTTGATTGTAGTTTTGTGATAGATAGTAGAGGTTTTAGTGGAGGTTTGGCTTTTTTGTGGAATAGCAGTGACAATTTTAATCTTGAATCTTATTCACAACAGCATATATCTCTTTTTTTGAAGAAGGAAGAGGATAACTCAGAAATTCAGATCACTGGTTTTTATGGTAGCCCGTATACTGCTAAAAGGAATGATAGCTGGAATTTATTGAAATTATTGAAGCCCAGACAGGAGAAGCCTTGGTTTTGTTTTGGAGATTTTAATGAGATTCTTCATCAGCATGAAAAGAAAGGGGCAGCTACAAGACCTTATAATCAAATGGAGGAGTTCAGAGAAGCAATGGTGTCCTGTGGTCTGGTTGATTTTGGTTTTGATGGACAAAAATATACCTGGAACAATAACAGAGAAGGCAATCAGTTCACTAAGGAAAGATTAGATCGTGCCATGGGAAATTTGGCTCTAACAAAAGTATTCTCTGAGTATAGTATATGTGGTCAAGTAGCATACACCTCTGATCATTGCCCTCTGGTGATGTACTTGGGAAATGAAGGCAGACCTGCTGTTTTTACAGAAAGGAGAAGAGAGAAGATTTTTAGGTATGAAGCAAGTTGGAATCAATGGGAAGAATGTAGTAATCTGATAAGTACATCTTGGTCTCAACATCAAGGTAGGGAGGGGAATCAGCTGAGTTTAGTCAAACAAAGATTATTGACTTGTAAAGATCATTTACTACAGTGGAGCAGGACTACTCTAAGACATAACAAAAAGGAGATTCAAAGAAAAATGAACCAGATGGAAAGGATGCAGTGCATGAATATGGGTTCACATACAGTGGCTTTAAAACAATTGCAAAAGGAAGTGGATAGTTTAATGGAAGAGGAGAATACTAGATGGAAACAAAGAGCCAAACAATCTTGGCTCAAAGATGGGGATAGAAACACAAAGTATTTCCATCAATGTGCAAGCCAAAGAAAGAAGACAAATGAAATTAGGAAAATTATGAAAGAAGATGGTGTAGAAGTGAGTAACATGGAGGAAGTCTCAGGAATTTTTGGGCAATATTTTCAGCAACTTTTTACTACCTCCAATCCTGAAGGCATTGCAGTTTGCTTAAACCAAATGGAGAAAAAGATTGATGAGAACATGAATAGAGACCTATCCAGGCCATTCACATCAGAAGAGGTCAAAGAAGCTTTATTTCAAATGAAACCATTGGGCTCTCCTGGTCCAGATGGTTTCTCAGCAACTTTCTATCAAGAGCATTGGAATATTATAGGGGGAGAGGTGACCAAAGCTGTTCTAGAGATACTAAATTCAGCAAGGGAGGTTAGCACTATAAATGAAACGTACATAGTTCTCATTCCTAAAATTAAATGTCCAAAGTCAGTGGTAGATTATAGGCCTATTTCTCTTTGTAATGTTTTATATAAGGTGGTTTCCAAAGTGATTGCAAACAGGTTGAAGAAAATATTACCTAAGATCATCTCACCCACCCAAAGTGCATTTGTACCAGGAAGATTGATCCTTGAAAATGCTATTGTGGCTTTTGAAACCATGCACTCGATGTCAAAAAAGAAAAAGGGGCAGCATGGGTACATGGCTTTAAAGTTAGACATGAGCAAGGCATATGATAGGGTTGAATGGAGTTTTCTGGAAAAAGTGATGGTGAAATTGGGTTTTAGTGAGCAATGGATAAAGCTCATTATGAGGTGTGTTTCATCAGTCTCCTATTCTATCCTACTTAATGGTTCTTCTCAAGGTTTTTTTCAACCATCTCGAGGTATTAGACAAGGGGATCCGTTGTCCCCTTACCTTTTCATCTTGGTTTCTGAGGTTTTAAGTACTTTATTGAAAAGGGCTGAGGCAACAAAGGAGATTAATGGATTTCCAATGGGAAGAGGCAAAGTTAGCATAAACCATTTATTCTTTGCGGATGACAGTTTGCTGTTTTGTAGAGCAAATGCAGTGGAGTGGTCCAAGATACAAGGTATTCTAGATCTCTATGAAAAGTCATCGGGGCAGAAACTAAATAAGAACAAAACTTCAATATTTTTCAGTTCTAATACCAGAAAGGTGACAAGGGACTACATTATGGCCATTGCTGGAATCAGATCTACAAGGTGCTATGAAAAATACTTAGGATTACCTGCACTTATTGGTAGTTCTAGGAAAAGTGCTTTCAACAATATTCTAGATAGAGTGAGAAGCAGAATCTCTGGTTGGAAGTCAAAGCTTCTATCTCAAGCAGGTAAAGAAACTCTTTTGAAAGCTGTAATACAAGCACTTCCCACGTATTGTATGGGAGTTTTCAAATTGCCAAAATCTCTTTTAAAGGAGATTAATAGACTGATGAGTCAGTTTTGGTGGGGACAAAAGCATGAGGAGAATAAAATACATTGGGTTTCTTGGAGTCAAATGGGGAAAGCTAAGAATATTGGTGGTTTAGGCTTTAGAGATCTTGAAGAGTTTAATCTAGCCTTATTAGCTAAACAAGGGTGGAGAATCTTGCAACATCCTGAATCCTTGGCAGCTCAGGTTCTAAAATGTAAATATTTCCCTCTTACTCATTTTTTGGATGCAAAGTTGGGTAATAGGCCATCTTTTATTTGGAGAAGTTTCTATGAGGCTAGGTTTATTATTGAGAAAGGTTCTTTGTGGAGGATAGGGAATGGTATGAACACAAAAATATGGAGGGACAAATGGGTGCCACAACCATCATCTTATAGAGTTCAGGATCCTGTTAATATATTGCAAGCAGATGCAAATGTAGCTGAACTTATCAACCCTGAAAATAAGCAATGGAGGAAAGAGATGGTAGAAGATATTATGGGGCCTGAAACTGCAGCATTAATTCAGAAAATTCCCTTAAGTCAAACTGGGGCAAGAGACAGGTTAATATGGATGGGTACTAAGGATGGTATCTATTCTGTAAAAAGTGGTTATCATTTTGTGAAAGAGATGAAAGAAAATGCACATGGTCAGTCATCGAATGTTAATCAAATTCAAGAAAGATGGACATGCTGTTGGCAATTCAATATTCCACAGGCTGCCAAAGTATTCATGTGGAGAGCATGTTTAGAGTCTCTACCTACTAGAGTGAATTTGCACAAAAAGAAAATTATAGATTCCCCAATGTGCCCGATCTGTCTGAATGAGGAAGAAACTTTAGAACATGCTATATGGAGCTGCAAATCTGCAATGGATGTTTGGAGTCAAGGACCTACTGTTATTCATAAATGTTCATACAGAGCAGAGAAATTTAAAGACATTTTCGAAAGTTTAAGTGCAAATTGTGAGCAGAAAGTTTTGGAGCTTTTCATCATTATAGCCAGGAGTATATGGCTTAGAAGAAACAAGTTTATTTTTGAGGGTTTCTTCCAACACCCATCACAGATTGTCAACTTATCAAAACTATTTTTGGAAGATTTCAAAACTGTTAATGACAGGTACCAAACAATTAACAGAGGAAGACAAGTGATAAATACCAGCTGGAATCCGCCACCTGCAGGTTTCTTGAAGATCAATTGGGATGCTGCTATTAGTGTAGTGAAGGGTAGAATTGGTTTGGGACTTATAGCTCGAGACCAGGGAGGAAACATTGTGGGTACAAAGAAATTAACACTTGCAGGTTTTAATGATCCTCTTTTGGCAGAAGCTTTAGGAGCTTTTCAAGCAGTTATAATGGCTTTGGAAATAGGAATAGATTGTGTAATTTTTGAAGGAGATTCCTCTCAGGTTGTTAAGGGCATTTATTCTAATGTAAAAAGATGGGATAGAGTGGGGATGGTTTTATCTGATATACGTACAAAGCTTCCTTCTTTTGCTAGTTGGAAGTTTTTGTTTGTTAAGAGATGTGGTAATACTCTAGCTCATGATTTAGCAAAATCCTCTCTTGATGAGGATTCAGTTGTACTGGATTTGATTCCAGATTGTAGTCTTGTAACCTCTGATATTTAAAATTAATATAGTAACTCTTGTTATAAAAAAAAAAAAGCAATTTTAAGGTATGAGTATCGACTGAAACTCCGTATAATTACGTTTCTTTTGGTTTTATTTTTATTTTTTAACCATAGCCCAAATATTAGGGGAAATATTATAAATTAAGAAGATTAATTGAATTAGCTAGCTAGCTAGATAGATAGGTCATTTAATATGGCAGGAAGGGTCGTGCATCAATCGACGGCATTGAGGGAGAAGTTTACCGACATTAATTTCTAGTGTCGCCCAAAGCCAGAATATCTAGATAATTAGATGGAGTGGCACTTGAAGGAGATACATATAAATCATTTTCACCTTCTGGGTGATGCTAACGTCCCACCGAGGGGAGCCATCGAATCGATAGTTACTATATATCTAACAGTCAATTTCTTTTTCCAATTATTTTTTCAAATCTTTTAAATAATATAAATTTATTAAAAAATATTTCCTTAAACATAGATAGATTTTGTTGATAAGTTCCATCAGTACCTGGGAATATATTTCATTTCCGGGAATATATATCATTTCCGGCCTTCACCTTTATCATGTCCCTGTGTCGACGTTTCATGATCATTTTTCAGTGGGATTTGTACGTACTCGTGAAAGCTGGTCCCCCGATCGACCTCATAAATATATCATGTTACAGGTTTCAATAGTGTAATGATTTATATAAATTTTAAATATATAAATTTTGTATAGTATTTTTATAAAATAATAATCCAACTAATTAATTAGAAAAAGTATAAAATATTGACCTCTTTAGTGAGGTCTAATATTAATTGTTTACAAAAGTCTGCACAAAATTTATATAAATATTTAAATTTATATATAGTATTACTATTTAATAAATCATTTTTATGAGAAAAGCAGCTGCTTGGTCTTCAAAACTAATATTGCATGCAGTAGAGAATATTTTGGAGACGAGACAAAACGTACCAGACTGATAGGTGTAGATCATAATTAATGCTTACCCTGGTCCCTAGCTAGCTTTATGGATGAAAATTAGGTTCACATGCATGCACGACCAATGACCATGATACTCTCTTGTCTTTTTTTCTCCTTTTGTGCTAATAATTAGTAGCGCCACAAAATGCTTTATTTTCTTGTTCAAAATATTTCGGAATTATTGGCAGACCTACCACCAACACGAATCATCTTGATCAAGACCATATCATGCATGCAGCTGCATTTCCATGTACACACACATGAACTTCCAATTATTAGTCAAATATACTTTCGAGTGAACTTCCATCAATCAGCTTGCAAAGCAATAAAAACCTAAAAAACCTTTGACTTCTCAACACAAATAACTAGATTCCAGGACGATCATGATTACTTTATATATGGAAATCCAATATATAAAATCATGAAACGCCTAACTCGAATATTTCCAATATGCGTGAGTACTTTATAATATTGATCCTAACTCGAATATTTCCAATATGCGTGAAGACGAGAATTAAGATCAGAGTAGAGCTGCGAACTGGCCACCTACCCACCTACGTACCTAACCTAGCCGATCGATCGAGAGGGAAAAGTAGAAGAATTATGAGGCTGATATTTTTTGTGATCGATTGTGGAATTAAGTACATGGTTTTTTTTTTTGCCTAATCCCCATGCATGCACGTGATTTACCTTTTGTACGTGGATTTATCTGATCGATCCGATGCATGTTTTTGATCCAGCTATCATGTTTACCATATGAGAAACATGATCCGCTAGAATAATGCATGATCACGTACCATCGAGTATTTCCATATATAAGAGGTACTTGATCTCTTCCATGAGTACGTAGTAACTACCCTAATTCACAAGTACAGGACTAAAGCACATTAAATTAAAGACGAGAGAGAGAGAGAGAGAGAGAGGGTAATCATGATCTAAGGGAATTAGAAGCATAGAAGGATGGGAAAGTTTGGTCCTTATGCTGTCACGGTGGAACTTTTTACCTTTTGTTATTAAACTGTTATATATGGATCCACGTTTAAAAAGTTGAAAACTTTTACTAAAAGTACAATACTGTTAAGAAAACTCTTATTGCAGGCATGATACGGACGAATTTGTGCACCGACAGCTGACGTGGATTAATGAAACGGGGCGTTTTGGTATGTTCCCATCTTCATTGTAAATGAAACTGAAACGCGTCGTTTTGGTTTTGACAGAGCGGGAAGTGAGTCTCTCTTCATTTTCACTTGGTTTCAGAATTCCAAATCTTTTCCCTTGCTATATCGGCTTCACACTTTTCCGAAAGAAACCCCCACACTCAGTATCGCCGAAGCTGACTGAAGAATCCCCCCACACTCATCGCCGAAGCTGACTGACGAACACGATTGAAAAGTTTATAGGTAGTTTTTTTTTTCATTTCGATCGCATTTATCTTATGATATATATTCGATCTATTTGAAGAACCTTTCAAAAAAACAGAGACGACTTGAGGATCAAAATAGAGAAAGTGAGAGATAGATGAAAATAAATGTTAACTGATGAGAGGGTTGGTGGTTACACTGAAAATGGTGAAGAAGATTCACCGGAAAACGTACGTGGATGGTCGGGGAAGAACGTCTCGCACGGCCTGGACAGGACGAAATGAGAAAGCTTCTGAAGGAAGCCACGTTTCCCTCTTTTTCTTGTTTTTCGTTCCTTTTTTTTTTTCCTTTTTTTAACATGCCACGTGAGCATTCGTCCGCATATTGGTGCGCCGTGTGCTTACATATAGAACTACTCATACTGTTAATATCTGTTATCTCCTGTTATAGGAAAGTCTGGGACTTCTTGTGCTCTCACGTTTAAAAAGATAAAGTCAATATATCCTTAAGTTCACTCTTTTGCTACTAATTAAATTGTTATGGACACTAGCTTATAACTGGCCAAGTGTCATTTAAACCTTTTCAGCAATAGTATATATGCTTTCTACACGTGTAATATTTGTCTGACCAAATGTAAGGAAAAAAAAAGCTATGGTACTTGTTGAAAATGATAAAAATAATTAAATTGTAGTGAGGAGGGTTTGCCCTTCCCCTGCTCTACCTCCTAATTAAAGAGGGGTGGGGATCATCAAATGATCCCTGTCACTTTAATTTATCTGAGTTGATGTTGGAGTTGGAATTGGGGGCATGCATAAGCTAGGTCAGGACCAAGTCACCGAGGTTGGCGTGTACATCATGATATATAGCGATGATCATCAAGGATTAGGATCAGGATCGCTCTTATCCAAGGTTGGAATGGGAGGATTTGATTTCCATCCAAATTCACCCTTGAATTATGGAAATGGGATTCCCATTGATCGGCCACCCCCTGACGGATGGTGTAACCTTTGATCGACTAGAGTTGGATCAAACACGGATCATCTTTTACTATAACACAATTGAGTTAATTTTTGTGATGGTTTGAATTTAAAACAGTCTTGAAACCGTCAGCAAAAATCATTTTTTGTGACGGCTCAGTCAACCATTTTGATTGGGGTGGCACTCTCCAGTCCAGTAGTAGCCAAGTAATGATCATCCCATATGGTAGGTTATCAATGGAGATGATGTTTGTCTCGTAATGGGTCCTCTCAAATATCCGTAGTGACAAGTTGATGGGTTCTTCACGTGCAACTCGTATGAGGAACTGTGCGTGAGTTTGACTAAAGGTGGCTTTATCTACCACAAGATCCATGTTTTTTGCAATTATGAGATGCAACATACGAAAAATGGGAGCAGCAACATCTGGGAGAACGTGTTCTTCTTATTGAACAATGTGCAGTATCTCTCAATGAGGATGAAGAAATCCTTATCGCAGTCATCATCCTGAGGCTAATCAGTATCCTCGCCCTTTGATAGGTCAACATCTCTGGCCATAGACTCTACTGGGCCAGTAAATGATGCAGATGTGCCTACATCTAATGTGTCCTCATCTTGAGCAGCCACTATCGTCGATGCTTCAGATACACGAAGGGCCCCGAGTAGCTTGATGATGACATCTGCTGAAATCTCTAACTGAACACCGCGTACAGTTATGGTGTGAGATGATGCATCCTGAGGCATGGATGACATATCCATGTAAACCTCATGAACCATGTAGGCATATATCCTCCCACTCAGTCTGCAAATGTTGGTCCAAACTCTAGAAATAAAGATGGATCTCAAACTCTTCTCCTCCTATGTCAGCTCATCGAATTCGTTAATATACACTTTGTGTTCACCATAACAGTTCTATAGCCTATCCTAGAAGTGTCCTGGGTTCCTTCCCTTCCCCGTTTCCTAGTTGTTAAAGAATGAGCCATACTCTACAAAAAGAAAAAATATTCGAAAGTAGAACTTAACGTTCAAATGAAAAATAATAACATTCAAATGTGTAGGTAATCACGTTCGAATGCTAGGAGTCAAAAGACCCATAAAACACATTACATTCAAACGTTTCATATAAATATGTTCAAACGTGCGAGTGCATTCGAACGTAATTAGCTTAACATTCGAACTTATGCAAGTATACGTTCAAACATTAGGACTAATGATCGTTTGAACGTTGCCAATGGGATGTTCGAACATTTGAATCCAGAAATGGCTGAGTCAACTTGGCCATTTCCGATTTCCTCAAATAGAATGTTAATCTTATAATGGCTACTGTAGAAATGAAGTATACACTGAGTGTAGACTATCTACGGTGGCCATTTGGCCATTGGCCACTTATGGTGGCCGAAAAATCCACTTACAAATGCGGCCCCAAATGGGTTTCAATTCATACCGAAATCCCTACAAACATTAAAAAGAACACAATAAAAGGGAGAGAGATAGACACAAACCTTTTATATGACAGTTATGATGGTGATTGACGGCAATGTGTGACAGATTTGATAGTTAGTGCGACGGTTCAGACGCACAACATATATACAAGTAATGTACAAACATTACAACTAATACATCCGAACATTAAGGTAGTTTCCCATACCGTACAAGCGTGTTGTAAACTTTCGAACGTAAAATATTATATATATAGTAATATGATATGTATATATATATATATTACTATATATATTAACTATAAAGATTATTACAATATACTCTATAGATTACTATACTATATAACCATATAATATATACTATATAAATTACTACACTATATATAATATATACTACATGTTATAGCTTACTAACTATATAGATTACTATATACTATCTAATTTAATATAGTAACTATATAGATTAATATACTATATAACCATATAATAATTCTATATACATTACTATACTATATATACTATATACTCGATTACTAACAACGGATAGATTCAATCCGTTTGGTAATATGAGTACAAATTACAGCACATGATCTGTGGTGTTAATTCCATATAATCTTTCACCATGGAAGTGCATGAAAGCGCCAAAATTTTTGTTAACTTTGCTTATCCCTACCCCAAGATCACTAGGGATTAATATTGACACATTGATCATGTAGCCGTTAATTGAAAAATTGAAAGATTTATGGGAAAATGGCATCCGAACTTTTGATGCATACACGTCGATATCTTTTCAGATACATACTGCAGTATTATGGACGATAAATAATTTTTCATCCTATGGAAATCTTTTGATTTTGAGTATTAAAAGAAAGTTGGTGTGTCCCACGTATAATAAGGAAACTGCAAATGAGTGGCTAAAATATTTGTGGAAGATGTGTTTCATGTGACATATGTATTTAAATGTGATTGGTGGGATCTAAGTGGTTGTCGGGTATCGATACATAGGGATAGTCAATTTACAAGTGTCAATATTACATGTAAATGGTAAGAAGATGATCTATTCGTATTGGCTTGTAAAGCAACCCAAGTCTATTACTTGATTGATCCAATAAAAATGGCCGATGAAGCTAGTGGAGAGATAACTTGGCAAGTTGGGCATAAGTTTGTTTCTTGGAATATTTATGATGCAGGATTGGTAGTGGATCATGATTATAGTGGAGATAACAATGGCACTCTGATTATAGAGGCCTACTAGCAAGATAAAGAGATTATTAATTATTTGTTGACTTTGGTGTACTTGAACAACTAATCCCCTTATGTAGAGATGACGTCCCACATGTACATCTCGACCCATCCATATTAAATGACAATTCAGTTGAAGATTTTGAAGAATCAAAAGAATCAAAACAAGTAGAAGAAGAAGAAGAGTCAGAAGAAGAAATCGATGAAGAAGACGAAGAAGAAGATGATGATGAGAAAGGAGATTACGAAGATGTTATTGAAGGAGCTTCTGAAACAAGTATGAAAAATACATCTGGAGATGAAGAATGAAAGTGCTAAATGTTTTATTTATGTAGATTAGGCTATTACATTTTTCACAATTATTTCTAAACTAGTTCATTGAAAATAATAATGCTTTCTAAGGATACCACCAAAACGAAAACAAAGAAATTTACCTCCTCCTTTAAGTCCAAAACTGGTTGAGGACTCCACAACTGAGGATTCTGCTCCTATTCAAGTTGATACACAAGAGGCAGACGACCAATCCACACATACTAGTAAGTAAATTCTTGTTGATAATTAATTATATTTGAATTCTTGGAAAGATTGATTTTAATAATTTTAAATATATTAGTTAATGCCTTGTCACGTCATGGACTAGACTTAACACGTGGCCTGGCTCTGGAAAAAAAATAGAAGGCACGAAAAGATCAAGGTCAACATCCCCAGTAACTCCTCTATGGGTGTGGATGATAGTGCGGCATCACTTTCCTCCAATGTCGAAACGCTAGTCTGAGCTTATGTGCCATTTTATGTGTGATCTCGGCGAGATGCTCCGAATGAGGTTAAGAATCACATTCGAAGTCGTGTACAAGTGACTTTATATACCCTAGTTTTTATAGAGATGTTTTAATTTCATATTTTGGATGCAATTCACTTCTTAGGATAAATTCAATCTAAGTTTTGGCCGTAGCGAGGAAGTCTGAATTGTGAATGAGTTGATGGCTACATTATTTCTGAGTCACAATGGACAATGTCATGACCAATTCTAGAAATTAGAGACGTTGGAAGTCCCTTTTTCAGAAAATGAAGTTAGACGATTGGAGTAGGTGTTGTGATATTTTCACAAGCCCAAATTATAAAGTATTCTAGATTTTTTTCCTATAACTTACTTACATTTATATTGGTTTCATAGATTATCTTTAACATTGTTAATTTATCCTACATCACTTAAGTTTTATCAATGAACAGAATAGAACATCTTTGACAATCTACCATCGTGTCGGTTCAAGGTCATTTCAACACATTGCCAATAAAATGGTAATGACTTATTAAAATTTAGTCACCTTTATCATATTCTTTATTTAAGTACTAACATAATTTTTTAAAATTACCACTGTGGCTTTGTTAGAAATGTGATAATTCTGAAATTTCTCCTTAATTTATGTCTATGCTACTACTCACATCGATACACACAACGAGTGGATTGATCATGTCACTAAAGATGATTATGTAAGTGAAGTCATTTTCTATGAATAAATTATACCAACATGTGAATAAATATTATGTTTTCTTACTGTTTCTTTTAATATATTACTTGTGTGTTTTCTTCCTAATTATTGTAGAAAAAAATGATTGAGTTGTAGTTAACCTCTGAGAAATCTTCTCCTAATGACATCGACATATTTATGCTGGTCTTTGGGACCAAGTCTGGTTTGGTAAGAGGTTTGAGACGTTCTTTCAAGCGTGTTGGTTCATCTTCCATGGCCTCAACTTCAGAAGTTAATAATCTTACTAAAGATTTGGATGCCGCATGTCAAGAAATTGAGCAAATGAAGTCGAGACAGTAGGAGTTAGAGGCTCTCTCATCACGGCAGCCTGATTTAAAGACGCGTTTGCAGGAATGACAAAGAGACCAGGAGGAAAGAATACATATTAAAGTTCAAGAACAAGTACAGAGGAAGATGCTGGTCCATATGGAACATGTTATGTCACTACAGCAGGATTGCGGTGGTTAAGGAAAAAAAAAGAAATAAACCCTATCATTGTTCAAAACTTTTGTCATCTAATTTTGTAACTCTATAAAATATTTTCATGAAATGATACTATTCGTGGTGTAAGATGATATAATTTGTATGTGTTTTAATTTTATGAAATTATTAGTTCTGATCAGTGCGTTCGAATGTAAACAAAAAACGTTCGAATATGGCTTTATTGTTTGAACATAATTACACAGACGTGCAATATATACGTATATACTCCACAAACGTTCAACCTTATTCTATTACGTTTAAATGAATATTTTCTAATGTTTAAATGATTAAAAAAGATACGTTCGAACATATTTATTAACCATCCAAACGTTTAATCTTTGACGTTCGAATAGTTGCCTAATAACATGTAAATGCAAAATTCAAACATCATAACATAAACGTTTGAATGTAAAAATCAAGAGTTTGAATGAAAAAGATTCAATGTTAGATATTTATTGTTCGAATGCTAATCGGTCGGGTAAATGTTCAAACATTATTTGATATGTTCGAGCATACTTTCTATGATGTAATTTGACTGTCACAAAGTCTATTCATGTTCGAACGTTGCATCTCACGGTAGATTTCCAACCATCACAAAAAAACTTTTAGTGATGGTTGTATAGTAAACCGTCACAAAATACTTTCTGAAACTTCACCAAAAAACTTATGTGACAATTTTGTAATTTTTTGTAACAGTTTCATTTGTCACAATAAATAAAATCAATTGTAGTGTTTTCTATACAGATTCATCGAAAGACATAGATGTAGCTTTCTCACACTACTACTAGTATTTGCCCAGGTTTGTCTTCCACTTTTTTGTTTCGTAGGAGAAAGGAACTTGGCTTGTTAGAGCATCCTAAATGGATTAGTTAAATTCTAAATCCATCCCATATTTAGCCAATAGACTCCAAAATAACATCACATTGGATTAGCTAAAATCCATTTAGCTACAGTGACTTCCAAAAGATTTTTCAAACTTGGAAGTCACAGTAGATAGGCCAAATGTGTATTTTATTATTATTTTCTCTTTCTTTCTTCTCCCAACTGCCCCCTTTATTATTTTGTACCACTTATTACAGCCATTTGCTTAAAACTCAGTTCACATTACAGAATTAAATCTAAGCAAAGGAAAAAATGCAGAAAAGCAATGCTACAAGTAGAAGAAACCAAAATATTAAATAAATAAACAGAAACAACGTGAAAAAGAATTACTATAGTGGGATGAGGAATAAGTATATATTTTTAATTATTAATTAGTAATTTAATTAGAATATTATTACTAAATAATTTTTTAACCCATAATTTAATTAGAATATAATTATTAATTGACATATAATAGGTAGAATAGTAAAATATGATACAATAAAATAAATTAATAATTACAAAAAGTTAAATATTTTTTTAATTATTAATTACTCATTACTATATAATGAATAAATAGATAATTCAATATGAGGATTTGATGTGAATAGTTAAAATTAAATTATTGTTATATTATTTTGTTTTTATATAATAAAAAAATAGATATTTCAGTAAGAAGATTTATATAAATAAAATAATTAAAAGTTAAATCTTTTTCATATTAACTAAAATTGTCCTTTAGCTTTGGACAATATTTTATTGAGTGCGTTTTTACGATTAAAGATGTACGTATATATCCCCACTTTAATTTTTGTGTTTTCTCAAAACGTAGTCATAAAATTTAAACCAAAAAAATTACCCCTTTTTTTAAAAAATCTTTTGCATGCATGCATGTTGCCTGACAAATTATACGGGTTTCAAAAAAGCCAATTTTATATATATATATATATATATATATAGAGAGAGAGAGAGAGAGAGAGAGAGAGACGGACATGACACATAAATATTAAATAATAAGAAACGATAAGTATTCTTAATAGATTGTAAGTACTGAAGAAATATTGGTGGATCGGACGAAGATCAGGCGATCTAGTAGTCAACCATTTTATAAAACTTGATACGTAAGTCAAAAATTCAAATGAAAGAATCAAGATGGAACATTAATGTTATGTCAGGATCGTACGTTGAGGGAAGAAGAGGGATCAATTCATGATACCGATCGATCACCCCTAATATCCATGCAGGACGAAGCCAAGGAGGGGGCCTGCGGCCCTGGCCCCCCGAGGGCGCTCCGAAGAAATGTTTTAACTGGCCGGACGTTGGTTTAGTTGCATGATTTCATTTTTAATTTTTGACAGTTTTGTTTGTACGTATAAGTTTATAACATGACTAGTACTATTGATCTCTCATAAAAAATTAATTAAGGGATGTATATATATATATATATTAATGTTCTTAATTTTTTAAGTGGATTCTTTTTGTGATCATCATTAAATTAGGTCTCCAGTAATTTTTTTTTCTATTGTATTTAATTTGAAGAAAATTATAATTTAATATTATAATATTATTTCTCATTTAAAATCTATAATTGTCTAATGAAATATATTTATATGTAACTCTTATTTTATAATTCATATATAACTCGTTTTCAAAGTTTAGCTTCTTAATTTCTTTTGATTGCAATTTACAAAAAACTTACACGTAAAGTTTTAACATTATTGGAAGCAAGCATGAAATTTTGAAATTTATTTTTTTCTTTCTTATATTTTTTACTCACTTAATCTATTTATTGTATCAGATTATTGAGGGCCCACCGTGTTCTTAAAATATTTTAATTGAACTATATATATATATATATATTTAGTCTAAAAATATTCGACCCTTCCAAACATGAATAGCTAGGGAAATGCTACATGGTACATATCTGATCCAAGAAATATTTAGGTTAGGTTTGGATATAAAGACGTAGGTTTCAACTTATTTATTACAATTTTTTTAAATTTTCATATAAAATATAATAATTAATTCAATTTTTTAAATCTTAAAATACTAATAATATTTAAAAATAATATTTTAATAATATTTTCATTTAAAACTATCTCATATCATCTCACTATCCAAACGGCCTAAACTAATTCTTGGCCAGCTTGTATGCCAGCTTCGAATAGCTAGGGAAACTCTAGATATATACGGTGATAGAATTCTTTCTAACTCTAGAAAAAATTAGAAAATTACTAGCTTGTCGTGGTTTTAGCGCATGGTAATTAACGTTGGAGCTAGCGGATCCAATGTCATGCAGGGCCGGTCAAACTCAGATAGGCGTGGAGTCGGAGGTTGTGATTTGTTAACTATCATGATATATGGACAAGATCAGAAATGTGTGTATATGTATATATATATTAATAGCATTGGGAACAAACCTATCAGTCAACGTAAAAGCATGTGATTGTTCCAACCTTTAATTTTCTTCATCCTACTTTTCTTTCCCTCATGATCAGCCCCTTAATTAGATATTATTCTTCTATTTTGGGAAATTATTCTTGGAAGATTTGGATAAAACTCACGAAGAAGTTACCATCGTTTGGTTTATTTTTTATTTTTTATTTTACTTATTATTATAATGCAAGGATCATACCTTACAAAAAACGCAAGCTAGTTAATGGATAGGAATTAAGCATATAATTTTCTATAATAAATAATAATTAAATACTTAAAATCATGAAAAAGTAATTAAAAGGTTAAAAGGGTACTGATCAAGGGCAGGTTGAGGAGTACGTAGTAGTACTGATGGAGGTTATCGAGTGGGAGATCAGTCATGAGCTGGGACAAGGACTTATACTTAACGGCAACTAACACATGACATGCATGCAAGTTGCATTGTCAAGTCCTAAAATTTCAATCTGATGATCTCCGGCCTTCACCAAATACAAAAAGGCTGCATGGGTATGCATGCAGTCACGCATGGCCAAACCACCGGTCCAAGTCAACTGATCTGATGATCTGATCTTTATCATGCGTACACACAACCTTAATATATACCTCATCTATTTCTCCTCTCCCCCCACACTATGTTTAGTCTTGGGCACCCTTACTCTCTCTCTCTCTCTAGATTTCTCTGAGTTTGTAGCTTTTTTTTTTTGTTTTAGCCATTAATCTCTTCCTTCCATTTCTCGTAATTTAGTGAGAAGAACTCTATGATGAGGAAGCCTTGCTGTGATAAGCAAGACACAAATAAAGGAGCTTGGTCCAAGCAAGAAGACCAGAAACTCATGGATTACATTCTTAAACATGGTGAAGGATGCTGGCGTACCCTCCCTCAGGCTGCAGGTATGTGTCCCGAAAATATACACAACCCGGTGCAAACAGAACAAGTTGTAGGCTGCAATTTCTTCCCCATCAATAATATTTCATATATATATATATATATACCTGCAATTTTAACTAATCCCATTTCCGATGGTCCACTTCTCTGGTGCTATATATGTTTATTCATTAAAAATGGTTTAAGAGAGATAAATAATCATTTTATATGGGTTTTATTCATCAAATACATGTATAGCTGAAGACATCTGTATCTGTATATTGCCTTAATCTCCTTATAATCTTTGTTGGCCAGGTCTACTTCGCTGCGGTAAAAGTTGTAGGCTGAGATGGATAAACTATCTGAGGCCAGACCTTAAAAGAGGCAATTTTGCTGAAGATGAAGAAGATCTCATTATCAAGCTTCATGCACTCCTAGGCAACCGGTGCGATATATATTTATATATATAGAGTATACACACACATATAACACCATACATACCTCTTAATTTAATTTCCGTTTCTCCTTTTGTTCTATTTTGCTTTTCATCTTAATCTGTAAAAGATTTCGATAGGATTGTATTAATGATTTTGAATTGTGTTTTTAGGTGGTCGCTAATTGCTGGAAGATTGCCAGGACGTACAGATAATGAAGTAAAGAACTACTGGAACTCTCACCTCAGAAGAAAGCTGATAAGCATGGGTATTGATCCAAATAATCATCGCTTGAGCCACAAGCTCCCTCGCCCTCCGCACATGAGTAAGACATCCTCCGATGCAACAACATTATCTGGTTTGAAATTATCAATTGGTACTATTGCTCAAGAACAGCAGCCTGTGAAATCGCGTGGCGACATTAATTGTGATCAAGTGTCCGACGCTGGAAGTTGCTTGGAAGAATATAATTCGTGTGGCTTGCCGGATTTAAACCTTGATCTGACAATAGGCAATATTCCTTTTACTCAGATCAGTAACCGTGACGAATAGGGATAGGCCAACATGCACACGACGAGTCTGGTATCAATAAAAACTAGACTTCGTGATCAAATCCTCTCCTACCTACGTTTCTTCTGATCTTTATAAGATGAGTAATCCAGAACTCTATTTGGAGAAATTCAGCTAAACTTTAGTCTACATAAATGGCATAGTGGATCAGATCAGATTTGAGGACGCCAAGTGGGAGATTACAGATGCATGATTTCAGTCTTACAACATTTATAAATGTTGTTATAAATGTTGTAGTCCCACTTCATGCATATACGGTCTATCGATCTCTCTCACTCAAATCATGTTCTTAAATTTTAATAAAAACTTGAAGGAATTCAAGATTTGGATTTAGGGTATCCCTTTTGGAATAAGAGTACTGTAGTATACCATATAGGCAGAAGCCAGCATTTGGGGAAATAATTAAGTCAGAATAATGCGGAAGGACGACGCAGCTACAAAGGAGATCGAGATACGCCGGCAAAGAGCACAAATGCAGCAAGCAGGCTGCATATACAGTCAATCAAGTAGCCCTTCCCTTTGAGATTACCAGGCAGGCCGGCACGATGGTCCCGCACATGGCCGGAGAGATTGTTTAGCTGTCTGATTATTAGTACCGATGGATGAAGAGCTTATTTCTTGTAAATTAATTTAATTGCCCCAATCATGTCCAGATAATTAAGATCTAGTCGATTGGGTGATGATCCGCATGCCTGTATTAATTATATATTACCAGTTATTTAATTAATCATGCAACTATATATATATATATGTATGTACACATGCAAGCATTTGAATCTTTATTTGTTTTTATATGCATGCATTTTATGGCTGATTCCAGAGATCTGATCATTATATCAGGGGTCTCTTCCTTCCAATCCACTAGCGTTGATTAACTAAAGATAAATATTTTAACCATAAAAGAATTTTATAAACATAATTCACAAACTGAGTACTTAATTTGATAATATATTATATTATAATATTATTTTTATTATAAATTAATAGATATAATATATCGGATGTTAATTTGTAAGTTTAATTTCGTAAAATGCCTATGTAAATCATGTGGCGCACAATCTGCCAACTAAATCAATTAATGAATGGAAGCCATACAATTTCGAACCCTTACCGACATATATTATTATAGCCAATTAATAATCCATGGGGGGCTCAAAATTAATCTATCCATCCCTTATATATATATATATGTATATATATAATAGAAGGAAATGAGGCAGCAGCTGGCCTTAATGCATACTAACTATATATGTAGCAAGGTGTCATGTTAATCGATCCGGCCATTTTGTTATAAGAGACTAGTCATACGACCCAATTAATTTTCATGGTGCCTGAATTTGCGGGGGATGACGATGGCATAGACGTGTACGTAGAATTAGATCAATTAAGTTAATCAATATCAAATAATATGATGATCGATAAACTCAAGGAGCTAGAATGAAGCACTCTTGTTAGCCGAAGGAGTAGGAAGCGCCAAGTACGATGGATTGCTATATATGCATGCAGGCGGCCCTTGAGACGAGGTTATATCAAAAAGAAAAGAATAAGCATCGATCGTCGGGACGATCCGAAGAAAGTAGACAAGGGCAAAAACCACAGAAAGAGATAATCAATTCAGACCCACCTAGCTGGTGAGTATATGGATTTCACGTGTCTTAAGTTTTTTCAATAATTCTCAAGGAGTTTATGCCACCCCGAGTGAATGGACAATTCAGGCATTAAAAGCCTGTCATGTCAGGTAACTTAATGCTTGATGACTCGGCAATGTCGGCATATCCAAGTCACATAGCACCTACTCTCCCAGTGGATGATAAGTAATGGGAAGCTATCAAGATGAACAATGAAGCTTTGTATTCTTATCGAACAAAAGAAAGAGTCTACGAACCAGGGGAAGAATTGAATATCCAAGTTACTGATCATGATTTCTTAGAACTTGTGACAAGTAAGGAAGAAATGGGGGAACTGCCTGCGAAGAAGTACTAGTTGACAATAAAGAGGTGATGATGCCTTTATAGATAGAGGAGGGTAGCTAAAGGTGTGGATGAAAAATGAGAGATAGAAAGGCCACTTCACCTTAGGATACATCCAAAGATGCACAAGAATCATATTCCAACCAACTCTGGAACTCTAGAGAACCAAACAAGGCGAGCCTGCTTTTCCTCTCTTTAAGTACGGTTACCTATTTTCACTCAGACTGGTAACCGGCCAGGAAAAATTATCCCAGGGTACGTAGTGCTAATTGCGTGTGAAACAAATTACTAGCAATATCTTATTATATATATGTAAAGTACTTCGACGCAATAGATTAGACGACTTCTCCCACATGATTTTGGCAGTAATTTGATGACGTGTTGATCTATCTACCATTCAATATAATGATAATTAGTTGAGGATATTCGGAGTAATTTGGGTTCACAGTTTTGTAATTTTTCTTTTTGGGATACCAGTCGCCTTCCTATTTTATATATAACAAAATCCTTTTAGCCCCAGAAAATTTAAATAATCCATTTAACTACTCCCCAAAAATCTATATTAATTAATTTTTAACCATATTTTTATTGTTAAATTTATATAACTATATATATGCTATATTTTAAACTTTAGTTCCTAAATCTTATAAAGCTATTGATATTTCTTAATTAAAAACCTAATGGAAACTTTGATCAGTCGGGAAATCGAATACTAGCTCTTCGATATGATCGATCTTATACATTCCCAAGAATGTGATGCCAAAAAATCTAGATTCTTGTAAATTGTGACAAAACTCATGTTTGGGAATTATAATAACTAGAAATATGAAATGATTTTCTATAATATAAGATTCCAATCTCTAATTTACTTCTTCAAGGAATTACTAATTCTAATTTCCAAAATATCCTTACATATTTTTTGTAACATGTATATATAAGATTTTTAAAATTGTTCTTTTATTTTTTATTTTTTAATTCCAACAATACAAAATTAGAAACCCATATAGTAGCATACAACTAATTTCATTAAATCGGTATTATCCAAAAAAAAAAAATCAAATATAATAATATCCATGATAAAAACCCAAATAAGTTCATGAATTATAACTTCAAAATTCATTGACCAAAAATCAGTGACGTTTCAGCTACTACATATATTTATATGTATGTATGTATGTATGTATGTATGTATGTATGTATGTATATGTGGTACTAGACTTATCCCTTCATGATCTACAAAACTTCAATTATAATATATATTATAGTCATATTTGTTGAAAAAGTTGGCAAAGTGAAAAATTAAAGTAAGGAATTAAACTTATGTACGTATATAAATTTTCCTAATTATCTAATTACTTTGATTAAATTCATGTAGCCAGATCATAAGTGGCATGCATATACTGACTGATATGATCCTAGATAGATGTAAAGGGATTTTTGCCTTCTACCCTTGGCCAGGTTGGGCTGACCAAACAAGTAAGAAGCAAGGCCCATAGCTCGGTAGAAAGGAGTCCCATCAGCCTGACCCATGGGCAATTCCTAGAGAAGGGACGCGCTGTAATAGCCCGCTAGAAATTCAATGGTAGAATTTTTATAGACTTGAGGAATCTCGTGAAAACTCTGTAAGTTTTCACGAATCAGCTAATCGCAAAAGTTTTAGTCTGTCAACATAATTAGTGTCATCACTCATTATGGTGCCAGCAATACGATTTTAATTGTTTGACGTAGTTAGAAGTGTCAGAATACGTTATAGTCTACACCACTAGACTCAGTTGAATATTTAGGATTTTATAACGCAATAACTCATTTTCATAATTTTGGACGAACTAATTGGCTGTTCGAAACTGTGAATTTATTTATAGGGGCACTTCGGAATTAAGTTTTGGTAAACGATTTTCATTATAGGTTAATAAGAATATTTAGAAATTTTCAGTAATAATTTTATTACGTTTTTTTTAGTGAATAGTAACCTCGATAAGCGTACTAAGTTAAGTGTTTTCAAAATCACAATGTGGAATGTCCAAATTAGGTTAGAGAAGTTTTATTTAGACACTTGACAAGATCTTAGCCACACATAGTGAATAGTATTAGATACTTGGCATAAAGAGGAACCATTAGATGGATTTGTGAAGGAAATCAAGGTGTGAGATCATGCCACCTAAGCAAAACCTTTTTTCATCTGATCAACCAAATTGAGTCAGATCAAAGAGGGTTTCAACCCTAAATGGTTGGAATTCAATTGAAATTACAAAAACTTGGTTGAAACCGAAACCCTAAACGGTATCCCAAAACCCTAAAGTTGGCTTTCAAACCCTTTTTGATCTAATTTCTAGCATTATGTTTAATCACTTGATTAAATCACTTCCACATGCTATTAATTTCTCAAATTCTTGTTATGACATCATTATCCAACCTTTTAAATTTTGGAAATTTGATTGGGCCAAGAAAAATTAGATTTGAGGTTGATAGCATCTCAAACCCTAACTAAACCCCCTTTAAACCCCAAATTGAAACCCACTTGGTTGAGGCCTACCAAGGCCCACGAATTTGGCCACCTTGGCAAGACTTCTTGGAGAAGTTTTATCCCTCACATGAAAGACCATCTACTGCCCTTGGCTGCACCCAACAGTGCCTTGATGAGATGGAGAAACCCACCCCATCAACCTCCATACCTCACAGCTTCTGCAGGCTGTCCTCTCCCTTCACTATTCTCCACTTTATGTCACATATCTACCTCCAACCAATGGTTATTCAGGTCCATATATTCCCCCTACAGAACTCTTGAGTCGTGCAAGCCACACTTCTTTCACTTTAATCACTTCTTCACCCCGTTCTTAGAGAGAAACACAAAAGAGCTCTCTCGGGCAGTTTTTTGTGTGTTTTTGCGTGGAGATTTTTGACCATTTATAAGTATTTTCACACGATCACTCATTCATAAAAGTTGTTCCTCTTTGAGTATAGTTTCCATAGATATATTATTCATATCATTTCATGGTTATTTGGTCGGTCAAAAGTATTTTTAACCATGGAAAGGTCGTTCTGGGCGTGAATATGGAGAGTATGTTATGTTTTGGAGTTTTTGACCAAGCTAATGGACATATCTTGGTCCGAAAATTTTATGGAGTGTTTTTATCATGTGTTTAAGAGTTTTAATTGAGGTTTTTTTGCATGACTAAATCTTTTGGTGATAGATTTGCTTAGATCTAGAAACTTGAAAACTGGAAGTGGAAAAAATAATTTTTATTTGGAGAAAATTTGAATATTTCGTGGTTTGATCTTACTCTAAAGGCTTTGATATTTTTATATGATGATCCTAAGTCTCTTATTTTCATGTTAGGATGTTATTTTGAAGATATTTAGTATTAGTTTCAAAAATATGATTTTTCTATGCAAGAGGATTTCGGTTAGGCCTAAGATTTGATTTTTTTGGATTAGATCCATGTTTTATTGATTTTTAGCCATGTGATTTTAAGTTTGATGGTTAGATCCTATTTAAGACACATTCTTAAACCATGTGAGGCTTTATTTCGAAGATCTCACCTTCTTAAGCCATTGATCAAGAGATTTATCAAAATTAGTGAGGAAAAAGTTTATGTTTTTGGATTAAGTGTAAAACCAAAAACTCCAAGTGTTATTTTGTGATTTTAGTGACTTTAGTTTGATGATTTAAAGTATGGTTGATCTTAGGATGATGTTATGAATATGTTAGAAGTAAGATTTGATTTTTTTGGAATTCTTGGAGATGTTTTGATTTAGGGTCAAAGCTTGTGATTCAAGTGTTTGGATCTTTTTACAAAAAAATGTTTGGTGTTGATTATTAGCTTTTTCTAAATGGATATTTTAAGTATGGTTTTAATCTTAGGATTGGAAGATATTTGTTGCAAAATTTTGGTTTAAGCATGAGTTTTGAAGTTGGGAGGAATTGCAATAAAAATCAAGAGAAATGGCTTATGGATGTTTTGGCCATAGTGTGTTTTTCTTAGTTGTGATTTGTTTTAAATTTTTCTGAGTTGATATTTGAGTTTAGGACAAAATTTACATGAGGAATGTAAATTTTAGAAATTTTTGGAGTTAGGATGTGAAATCCTTAAGTTATGGGTAAAATTGTTATTTTTCCACATGTAGAGGGTAAAATGGTAATTTTACTCTAAGTTAGCTTGTTTTCATGTTTCTAATTGTTAGTAATTAAATTTTTAATTTTTAAAATATCTTCTTACACTTCCTCGTGTTTCACGCTTTATTCTCGTAGAACGAGACGATCGAGGTAAGTTAGCTTCTAACTTACTATCAGTTTATTGTGTATGTATGATGGATAAGGGAATTACAATTTATGTATGTATGTTATCATATATGTCATATCATGCCACATCATTACATGTTTATCTGTTATGCTTGATTTATTCTGTCACGAATATTTATCTGTTACACAATCTATTTTGTCATGTATTTCTATATGTTATAAGTATACCATGTTAAGTATGTCACATGTTACATGTATGTCTTATCATGTAATATTTACCATTGCAAGTATGTCATGTTAAGTAAAGAAGTCAGATCAAGTTTATATTAAGTCAAGTTTCAAATCACGTTCAAGTTAAATTATTCATGTCAATTACGACCCTAAGTGATAGGATGGGGTAATATCTTAGTGGAACTCCTTTGTTCACGCTGGATGTCTAAATAAGTGTGAAATTCCCTGGGTTGACGAAGTATAGTCAACAAGTTGCGAATGGGGCCTAATTAGCTGGTCACCGGAGCGCGCCAAGCACTAACGCCGATGGTGCCATATTTTATTTTACATGTATTCATGGGGCTACAACAACTATGGAGCATGAAATATGGGGCCACAACAACTGTGGAGCATACACTACGTGAGACACAACAATTGTGACACGTAGAATACATGGGGCCACAACAACTGTGGAGTATGTATTAACGCATTCACAGTTGGTGTAGATACCTGTGTTGTGATGCGGTAATTGGTAGGAACACACGGCTCTAGGAGACCCGTGTAGCACCCATATGGTCATGTTATTAATTAAGTCAATTGAATAATAGTCCAAGTTTATGTCAAAAAATTAAGAATAAGCAATCATGGTAACCCCATGAGATAAGAATAAGTTTTAGATTAAGTTTATGTTATGTTCACGTACATGTTATATTCATGTTCACGTTAAGTTTCAAGTAAATGATCATATCATGTTATGTTCATGTTCATGTTAAGTTTCAAGTAAATGATCATATCATGTTATGTTCACGTTTATGTTATGTTCAAGCTCACGTTCATGTTATGTTATGTTCATGTTCACGTTATATTTCAAGTTCACGTTTATGTCATGTTATGTTCAAGTTCACGTCTATGTTATGTTATATTCATGTTTACATTATATTTCAAATTCACGTTTATGTCATGTTATGGTAAGGGTTATGTTAAATTCAAGTTTATGTTTATGTTATGTATGTTCAAATGCATGCTATGATTCAAGTCCATGTTATATTTCAAGTTCACGTTCATGTTATGTTACTAGCCCATGTTATATTATAAGTTCAAGTTCATGTCATATCAAGTTAAGTTTAGTTCACGTTTCAGTTCAGGTTATGTCAATTATGCCATGCTATATGCTAAGTTATGCTATGCTTACTTACGACTTTAATTATGCATTCATACTTTTACTGTCATGCATGCATCATTAACTTGTGTGGGAGTTTCCCGTTAACTTACTGAGATTTGTAATCAAATTTCACCGTGATAGTCCCAACTATCATTCCCCCCCAAATGGTAGGCGATGTGTCAGGATCAGAGCAGGGAGCGGACTTTGGTAGACTGAAGGAGGTTGACTAAACACTGCAGACACGACACGGAGCTTACAGCTTCCATAGTTAGTTCTTGGATAGTATTCTGGTCTCGTTAGTCGAGTTATACGAGTTACTCGACGAGCTTTCTCAATAGTGTATTTTGGTAATGTAAATATGGAGTCTAGCCTCCCATGTTTTTGAAATTATAGTCTTCTGAGACTCATACTGAAATCGTGGATATTTATTTTGTTAAGAATGCTTGAATTATGATTTAACTATTTGGGATATTATAAATTTGGTGCATAGTATTGCTCAAGAAAAAAAAAATATCCGCTGCAAATATTGCATAATGCTAGATGCATGTTAGGATCATTGCATATTATATGTCATGAACGGGGGTAGGTAACCTTATGTTGCATGTCCCGACGCTTCGGATGTCCGTCCGATCCCAAATGGAAATCTGAGGGCATCACACGCGCTGACCAAATAGCTCCTTGGGCAGCACCCGGCCTTTGAGTACCTGTCCTCATGGGCAAACGTAAAGTAAGGAGGAACCATTAATTATCTAACACCGCTTCATTGACGAGCCACAAGAACAGTCAACAGGACTCAATCAAATGGAGAATCATGCCGCGTTAATGGCAACCCAACCCCAGCCATGCACCGCATTAATGGAGCTGCCACTTAAGCACACTGCATTAATAAGACTGACAACAAAGAATTATGATGAAGGCAAGGCTCTCACGGAAGTAGAGAAGATCTGTCTCCCCTTAGGCACCAGTATAAATAGGCTACCTCTAGGTACGAGAAATGCTCTCTGACTCTCTCCATTTCTCTCTTCTAGAGTTTATTTACAAACTAAGAATCCTTTACTGATTTAGGCATCGGAGGCTCCTCAACTCCCAGACCACCCTCCTCAAGCCTCATCTTCCCTGTGTTTTACAGACCCAGCATTGAAAACCCGAGTTCCTGGAATCCGGTCCAAAGTCGTACGAAACACAACATTAACAATAGAGTTGTTAACAAAACCTATACATATATATATATATATATATATATATATATATATATATCTGTGCGCGCTGCATGCATGCATATAAGACGAAATGGGTTGTCGTCCTTGATATTTTATCATCTACGATTAAAGACGTGGTACCGGTTTGGTGGGCCTTAAGTTATGTCCAAACAGATAATGCTCGCAGATCCTTGCATTTTCAGATCACATTTCTAGTTTATGTGGTTATTAAGCTCAGTACAGTGTTGCACAGCTTCCTCCTGACAATCGTGACTTTGAAAAGCCTCCTCCTCGTGTAACTCGTGTTTTGAAAAGTTTTCCTGCAGAAAATTGTGGTTGCGGACGATACTACGCATGCACAGACACTGGAAGCTGCTTCACGATGTGTTTTCTCCCGTGGAAACGAAAAAAATGTGTGCATTTTGGTAACCAAACGATCGAAGTACAGATGCGTAAAGGCCTACGTAGTACGTTTTATATTTAATTTTGACCAATGACCTAAAAAGTTGAACTGGACCAATGCAAGCTGGGACAGTAAAAATACTCTTTTTTTTACTGTTTATGCATGGAGGGGTCGAAACATTTTTACCCAAACGATCGTCTTAAAAATTATACCCTTTCTGTTTCACATGAATCCTCTTATCTTTTTCCTTTAAAAGAAATAATTCATTGTTGGCTTCACCATAAATCCAATATTATTAATTTCTGTTTTGGCAACTAACGTACTCAGAATTATGGAGCTGGACCTCTTCCCTCTGTCCGTACCCCCAGCTAGAAGCTTTCCTCCTTGAAACTAGAATTACCACATTCTAGCGTCTTTTTAATTTTCATTCATGTATTTCTAGCTAGTCGATTAAACTGTACTTTCTGGTTCTTGTATACTTCTGTGATCTTATTTTGGACCATCCAACAGTAGTACTACTGTGGATCGTCACGTTTGAAAAATGACAACATATACATGATACGGCCAATAAGTTGGCATTTTACATTTTTAAAAAAGAAATATGATGAGTATCATTTTTCATCATATTAATTATATATTAATATAAAAAATGTGTTGTCATTTTGAAAATAATATGATCGATGTTTGTAAATAACATGCATAATACATCATCAATATCGTTTGTTTTAAACTTTTACCATAAATTAAATTTTATTATGCCAGTAATAAAAAGAATAATTATATTTTAAAGTTTTATACCATCTTATCTCATCTCATTTCCTTCTCAAATATCACACAAATACAAATACTTTCAAGAATTTTGCTACGTACAAGTAAAGTTATGTACTAATCTGCGTACCAATATCGATTTCTTTATAATCAAAATTTAAGTTAGCATTATTTTCAATAAAATCTACTTTTTGATCAATCATATTAAATTGATATAGGTATTAGCGTACAGTTGTGCTTGTAACTAAACTTTTTCTACTTTCAAACTAATTATTACATAAACTTTTTCAAACTAGTTATTACAACTTTTTCAAACTTTCAAACAAAAAATAAAAAAATAATTCAACTTTTTCAAATTTAAAAATAAAAATAATATTATAACAATATTTTAACTTTATAATATTTTTTTTCAATTCTTTTTCTCTCATTTCTCAAAATTTTAAAAATACTTAACTTAAACTATCTCACTATTATTCATAAGTCATCTTACTACTATTCACCTATTATCTTACAACTATTCATTATTATTTGTAGAAAGAGAATAACTTCTAGCCAGTCGGTCTACTGTCCTCCAAATAACAGCCCTCCAATAGGTGAGTGCCAAGTAGGCCTCCCATATCGGCTCTCGTGTGTCCGCACAACAGGAGATAAAGAAACAAAAAGCCTTTCCCCTCTCCAATAACCCTCTCCTCCCTCTCTAGAAATCTTGAGAGCCCCCCTCCCTCTTATACGAAAAAAAAAACCCCTCCTCCCAAGACCAGAATCTCGTGACCCCCCTCTCTCTCTCTCTCCTAGGACCATTTGAGATAGGTTCTTTCTCTTTCCCAACCCACAACCACCACAAAAATGGGTGAAAGAGATTGCCATAGTTTGAGCCTAGCAATCGTTAGAAAGCTTTGTTCTTTTATAAATTAACAAGCTCTTTTACGACAAAGATTTGCTGAAAAATGAGGAGAAACAACAGACAATTGTGAATAATTAGCAATGGTGCCTGCCTTTTGCAGTAACCACTACGTTAGGCAAAGATCAAATTCCTCAGTAGAGAAATAAAACTCATCAATCTCGATTGTCAATTTTAAAAAGGCCAAAGATTTACAAAATCAAAAGCATGATTAAATGGATGCAAAAGTTTCAATCCTTTTTACCAGAATTGAAGATTCATATGAAAAACACAAAAATAAAAAGAAATCCAGTCCACTGAATTTAGCCTAGATCATGAATCTTCCTTCAATCACCTAAGCAAAAGCATTGCATAAATGGAAAGCCCCATGAAAATGAAGCTCCGAGTAAATCAATCTCTATGTTTGAACTCTGATTTTCAATGTAAAATATTTGAAGCTTTGAAGAAGACCTTGAGGACAACAAAGTTACAAAATCCCTCACCACAAAATCTCATTCCGTCAACCAGGACTCGATGGAAAATTACCGTGAAAAAGAAGAAAAAAGAATCACCAAAAAGGTGAAAAAACTAAAGATCATTGAGATGACAGAGACAAAAATAGGGTTCAAAACCCTAAAATGAACACACACACACACACACACTCTCTCTCTCTCTCTCTCTCTCTCTCTCTCTCTCTCCCAACACCGTAAAAACCAACTCAAAATTGATAGAACTTGGTGGCTAAATGACTATTGTGTTCTCCTGCAGCGATTGACCTTGGTGGGTAGCTGAACTTGGTGTGGCGACACTGTGTGAGGTTGTGGCGACAATGAAACTTGTGTTGTGTGGCAGTCTGGAATTTGCGAGGAGTTCCAAATTTCATAGATACTGGGTGAGGAACAAGATAGACTATAGAATTCTTGATTTTATCCTGTGTGATCTCTTATGATTTTTGTGTAAAATTACTGACATGGCGGGCTTTTATTAGAGGCTGTTAAAACCTTAGTAATAGGGTGGACCATTTCCAAGCGATTTTCTTTTAGAAATCTTTATGATATTGTTGGATATGAATGAGTAGCACCAACATTTATCATAGGTTTGAGTACTTAAGTAAGGTGCGTTTAAATAGTAAGTTGAGATGAGATAGAAGTTGATCGTTGAATAAAATATTATTATTTTTAAATTTAAATATTTTAAATTATTTATTATATTTTATATAAAAATTAAAAAAATTATAATAAAAAAATAAATTAAAATAAAATAAGATAAAATGATACGAGGTATAAATTAGTCGAGAAGCTCATGAATATTAGGCCATTGGCCAGCTCGGTTTCGCTGCATCACTGTTTAAATGCTGGTTGGTACTCAGAGACCGGCCGTTTAAATGCTGAAACCATGACTGGTGACAGCAAAATTAATGTTTTAACTGCACGGGCCACGGGGGCCAATGATAGGGAAAGAGGCTACTGGGATTAGAATGATAGAATCTCATCCAACGTAAGTACCGCAATCAATTGATTCCTTATCCAATACTTTGGATTAAAAATAAAAATAACATGTACAACATTCTCTTAGAAAAGATAAAAATAAAGTTTCCTATAAATTTAATTAACTAAGAAAATTAATTTAGAAAATAAAAAATTATATATACTATACTACTATTCTTCTTGCATCCTATTAAATAAGACGAGACACATTTATCATTATTGAATAATTATTTATTGGAAAATTCTATATACCATACTACTATCATACTTTCATACCACTAAGTATGATGTGACACATTTATCACTATTGAATGATCATTTATTACATGTTTCTTTATCATTCAATGATGATAAATGAGTCACATCTTACTTAATAGGATGAGAGTGTGGTGTATAGCATTACTCGATGGTGTAGTGTATAACATTACTTATTATATTGTTATAATATAATTGTTTAATATTAGTTTTGTTTTGAAATTTAAAAAGTTGAATTATTTATTATATTTTGTGTCAAAATTTATGAAAATTGTAATAATAAGATGAGATGAAATATTTTGAATAAACAAACTAGGCCTAAAACCATATATGGGCTTAGCATACCATCCAAGTACTTCATAATCGGCCCCATTAGTCCAATGAGTCCATGGAGATCAGAACCCACCATTTCCTACGGCAAATCAAGCCCAAAGAAAATCAAACCATTCCATGAAATTCCAAGCACTATATATACAACATAAGAGAAAATCTCTTACAATATATACAACATCGACCATCCTTCGGAGAGGCAACAGCATCATCTTGTAAGTTCTAACATTTGTAATAAACCATTATATTTCAAAATTTAGCAAATCCTTTTGCGGGACCACTTCCTTCCGTCAACACCTTGAGTTTTATTTGGAACCAAGTCCTCCTTATTAAGATTTTGGTCTTTGTCTGAAAAATGTGTCAGAATAGAATTCTCCTTGATGATAAAGTTTAACAATGTGGGATTCACATGATTTCTAAATGCTCATTTTGTTTTGAGGACTCTTGAATATGTTAACCATATTTTTTTGAACTATTCTCTTATGAAGAACATTTGGCATTATTTCTCTTCAATTTTTGGTTATTTTCTTTTGGACTCTAGCTATTGGAAAAGCGTTGCCAGTCATTGATAGTCTTCTTTCAAGGGTTCTGACCAATCCAATTTATTTGCTCGTTTGCTACCATCTCTTCTCTTTTGGGAAGTATGGCTAGCTCATAATAAAACAAGATTTGAGCCATTATTGGTAAGATTAAGAAGCGGCTCCAAAGGGATTGCTAGTTGTAGCTCGCTAGCACCCCTATAAAATAAGGATTGGGAGCTAAACCCCATGTTGAAACCTAAAGATATTGTGTCTAACATCAATGCTAATGCTGTCAATTCTTTGCATATCTCTTGGATCACTATTATGGGAAAAAAAACGCCTATCTTGGTCAAATGGACTCCGCCTCCCTTGAGCATTTTCTTGAATATTGATGGTACTTCAAAAGGTAATCAAGTGCCTACTAGTTGTGGTCTTGTTTTACATTCCAATAATTTCTCTATCATTGCTGATTTTTCCTATTTTCTAGGTACTGTTACTAACACTTTTGGATAATTGTCTATCTTAAGATTTAGTTTAACTTTGTATTCTGAATTGAGTATCATTGATCTAGTTGTTGAGACCGACTCTCTCATTGCGGTTAGTTATTTTAATAAAGGCTTCTCTCCCCTGGATTTACTCAGACATTTGGCATGATATTTTACATTTTAAGAATGATTTTGCCTTTAGTATTAATCATGTTTATAGAAAAGGTACATAAAGTGCTATTAGACAGTCTAATAAATTTTGGGACAATCTAGCAAATTACAGTACCATAGGACATACGATAAGTTTTTCATCTCTCTTTCAACTCTCTATGCATATCACTGCTCTATTCTCTATGGATTGTGCATGTTTTCCAACTATTAGGCACTAAATTATCTAGTCTTTTTCTTAATCTTCTTGTAAACTTTATATAAGGTCTTTATATTTTTTTTAGGAATTTGGTTTCGGGCTTTTACTTTATCTCCTTGTAACCCCCAAGTTCCATTATTTGTGTTAGGGACAAAAATTGCCCAATAAGCCGGAACGGTAGAAAAAATCAATCCTGGCCCACTATGGTGATTCAGGCCTCAAGGTTGCGATCTGGAGCCCACGGTGGCAACTTGGGGCATTTGTATGGTGCCCACTAGGGATTCTACCCGCATATGCGGGGGCGGGGGCACCCCTTCCCCGCACCCCGCCCTTGCATATGCAGGGGATGGTATTTCCATCCCGCACCCCGCCCCCAGGAGGCAGGGGTGGGGCCCCTCGTCCGGGTGTTGGTGGGGTGAGGCGAACACCCCATCCGCCCTGCCCCCCGCCCACTTCAAGATCATTATATCTAATTGGGTTTAAAAATTATTTTTGGATCTAAAAATATATATTTTTAGACCCAAATTATTATATAATTAAATCGTAAATTAAAATTTATATATATAATAATAATTTAAATTATGTTATTAATTTTTAAATTTGTTAGACTTGTTCACTGTAGTCCCCGCCCTGGCATGTGAGGTGCGGGGTAGCCCGTCCGCCCTGCGGGGGCGGGGGAACGGCGGTCGGGCCCCCGCTGCACACCCCTAGTGCCCATATGTAAGGGGAGGCAGCAGGGCCCTGCATCCCACCTCAGTTCGTCTAGGCAGGACAATGTCCCCATCTACCAAATGTAGGTGGCAAGGTAACCTGGCTGCATCTGGCCCCAAGCTGGTGCAGGGAGTAGGCTGCAATGTTTTAAATTTCATTCTGTTCCAGCCAGAATTTGCCGTTTCGGTGTAGTGTCTGGTACACTCTACCACCCCATTCTGTTTCGCTTCAAATTTCGGTCATTCCGGTTCCATTTCGGTCTCCATTCCGATCAGGACAGTTTTTATAATTTTCTTATACTTAGATGACGTTTTTATAAATTTTAAATCCAAATAGCATTTAATTCTTTCCAAAATATAAAATATATTTATATAATTTTATTTTTTTTATAATTTTAAATATGTCCCATCATTTTCTATTTTTTAAGTATTATTATTTTTAATAATTTATCTATTCTTTAATTTGTTTTTTTTTTAATTTTTGTGTCTTAACTCAAGTTTGTGATTTTTTTTCAATATATATTCATTTTATGAGTCTTCAATTCTTCTATATATATACACATATGCATTATACACACTTACATATATGTATTTATTTTATTAGTTGTTAGTTTATATATATATATATGATATAATTAATCTCGAAACGGTACACCGAAACGTACCGGTACCGAAATATTCCGTTCCAGTGCCTCAATCGGAATGATCTCCGGAACGGATTTCAAAACATTGGTGGGCTGGCCCTAGCCCCAACCCATCTTTCCCTCATCCTGTGTTTTAATATATATATATATTGTAATTAAGAAAACCTAACATTTATATTAAAACGGTGTCGTTTTACTTAATACCTAAAACTACCACCCCAAGCTCAATCTCTCCCTTGCCTCCCTCGCTCTCAAATCTCTCTCATCTATGTCTCACTCTCTCTCAAATCTACCCTCTCTCTTACTTTTAGTTCGTCAGTCACACGTTGTTGCCATCGCCGTCACCACCTGAAGTTAGCTTCGTCATCATCACCATAAGTATCTTGATTCTCAACTCTTGAAAGACTTTGTTTTAGTTTTTTTTTTTAGTTATGAAGGATGGGATTGAGTTGAGGACTTGGAGGATAGGATTATGAATTGTGTGCAGTGGAGATTGAGTTGTTTAATTGTTGTGTGAATTTGTGATTGCATGAAAAAAATTTGTGTATGTAAATTTAGGGTTTCCATATATATCATAACATCATTCTGTTTTGGGGTTTCGACACCCTGGCACCCGAACGAGAGGCCCCAACTCTCGCCTGTAACAGCCCGCTAAAATTATCAGTTTTGGATTCTTTCCCGACAGCAATCACATCTCTCTCGTCTTTACCTTCATCTGGAATCACGCGTATAGATTATCTTTTCCGTAAATCACGTAATTTGTTCTTCACCGACAGCTGTAAAATCATGAACAGTTTTATCCTAAACGTTGTACCTCGATGGCGTTTTCCCGGATCTTATCCATCGAATTTCAAAGTATTAGATAAGCTTGTTTTTAAAGTAGCACAATTATAATAATTTAATGAGCTCTGAAAATATTATAATTGTGGATAATTACTTAGATTAAATATTTTAGTTGTTTTAAGATATTAAGATGTTTAATTTTACGTTGAAAACTCTTATTTAAATTAATTGGTTTTATCATCTTCGATTAATTAACGGTACTTTATCATTTTATATAATGATGAGGAAATATTATTTTATAAATTTTAGTTTATAAAATAATATTCTACCTTAATTCATCGTGGTGTTTTATTTAAAGTGTTTTATTTAAAATAAAACATTTACGCGTTTTTAATCAGTGTTTTAATTCACCGTTGAATTATTTGAGGATCCCAAAACGTAGGATTGAAGTTTATTACCTAGGCTCCTACCCTTTTTCCTTCATTTTTCCTTTTTTCTTTTTTTTTCTTCTCTTTCCTCTCCTTCTCTCCATGGTCGACTTACACCCTTCCACCATAGCTGATCGGTTCTAGCTTCCTACCGGCGCCACCTCCGGCCGCCGTGCCTCACCTCCACCTCCGGCATGTCCCTCCCTCACCGGCGAACACATCTGCACCGGAGGTGTGCAACGCCGGCCACCAATTCTCTCTCTCTTCCCGTGCTCTTCCTTCTTGTCTCATTACCGTCGCCGCCCCTTTGACCGCCCGTTTCTCCGCCGTCCGGTGGAGGTGTCGTACACCACCCCCGCCATTCTCTTCCCCTTTCACCATAGTTCATACACACCAATTTTCAGAGCCATCGGACCAGCCGTTAGTCGCCGAGAGCCCCCGGAAGTTGCTGCCCCTGCCCTGTTTTCTCCCCTGTTGCCGATTTCTTTCTCCGCCCAGAACCGCCGCTCGCCGGCGGCGTGGACTACACCACCCACCCAGATTTCTTCCCCTCTCACCGGTGAACATCCCCTCCAAGTTTCACCTCCATCCGAGCCACGGTTAGCCGCCACTCTCGCCTCCAAACAAATGGGTTTTTAAGGCTTTTCACCATTTTGGACCACCATACACGGCCAAATCAGCCACCAAGCACCACCATTGGATTCACCACATCAAGGGCTTCCTCCCCATGTCTTTCTTTTTCCCAAACTCTCACTTTTTCTCATATGGGTTTCTCAAAACACCCGTTCGGTTGCACCACCGTGCGCCGCCGTACACGGCCACCCGTGGTGTTTCACCACCACCATCTTGTTCCTCTCATCCTCATGAACCTCTCCAAGAAATTTCATGGCCAACGGAGCTTCGTAGAGCTCACACTCTCCCGCACTCTCCAAGGCCAAAAATGGTTTCAAACGGCCGATCTGCCGCCGTTAGCCACCGTCCGACCACCACCTCGCCACCACAGCTCCACCACATGTTCCTCTACCTTTCCCTAGCTTTCCATGAAGTTCTATGGCTTTTCGCTACCTCGCGTCTCCTCCGCTCACCGTTCGGAGTTACTGTTCACGGCGTGATGCCGCCGTGCTCCGCCACCTTTGACCATCACAAGGCGACCGTGAGTCTTCCAAGACCACGCCTAGCCTTTCTCAAGCCCAAACTACCACTTTATGTGGTGGACAGACACCGTACCGCCACGTATGCTCCTCCGACGCATGTTCGTGACGAGCAGCGAGCGACGCACGGGTTATCCCGTCGATGGTATAACCCTCTATCTTTAGTTATTTATGTTTAACATAGTTGATTTGGTTGGCTGTAGACTGTGTAGTTAGTGTTTGTGGAGTTCGCTGCGTAGTTGTGAAACGAAGTGTGGTTGTGAAGTGTTAGGCTTGATTTTGTAGTTTTGTGGACTGTGCTGTGAAGTATAGGCGTGAGATGGATGCCGTAGATGTGATACGGCGGGTTGTGTGAAGAGAATACGCGTGTAGCGTATTCTGTGTAATGCAGCGACGCGCCGCGCGACGTGCGCTGTAGTGATGTGGGTCGTAGAAGGAAGGGAGTACGCATGTAGTGTACTCCGTGTGGTATGGCGATGCATCGTGTGATGTGCATCGTGTTGATGAGTGTTGTAGCGAAGGAAGTACGCGTAGCGCGTACTCCGTGTCGCGTAGCGATGCACCGTGAGACGTGTATCGCAGTGATGGGTTTTGTAGTGTGAATGGAAGAGAGTTCACGTGAGTGTACTCTGTACTAAGTCGTGATACACCGGATGGCGTGTCACGAAGGGTTGGATGGCGTAGCAGAGAAGTGTGGAGCGTATGGTGTAATGTTGGGAAACTGTATGACAGTGTCCCGAAGCAGTGATGATATGGATTATAGTCCGGGATGACTGGTGTCATCTTGTGGTTGACTATGGCTAAGAGTATATGGATTGAGAAATGAGTTGTTTGTTTGGTTGTTATTGATAATTTTAATGAACTTGTTTTAGTGCAAAGGCTTTCTGAAGTCAATTTATCTCTTCCGAGTATAGTGAAACCTCAAGTTGGCCGTGGTGTTGCAAGTGCTTACAATATGGCAATTGAGTTCAGAAGTGAAAATCTTAAGGACTTGAGTGTTCCTCTTCCAGCTGTTGTGCAGTTCCTCGTGTCTCGCGCTCTATTCTCATAGAACGCGACGATCGAGGTAAGTTAGCCTCTAACTTACTATCAGTTTATTGTGTATGTGTGATGGGTAAGAGAACTACAATTTATGTATGTATGTTATCGTATATGCCATGTCATGCTATGTCATTACATGTTTATCTGCTACGTATGATTTAATCTCTCATGAATAATTATCTGTTACATAATCTTTTCTGTCATACAATGATGTATGTTATAAGTATGCCATGTTAAGTATGCCATGAAATGTTATGATTAAATCATATTGTGCCATTTACAAGTATACGCCATGTTAGAAAAGTATATGATATTAATTAATATCTCATGCATTAAGAAAGATAAGACATGTTATGTTACGTATAATACGTGGGGCCACAACAACTGTGGAGTACGTATTATATTTTATGTTACGTGAATACGTGGGGCCACAACAACTGTGGAGTACGTATTATATTTAATGTTACGTATATACGTGGGGCCACAACAACTGTGGAGTACGTATTATATTTTTATGTTACGTGTATACGTGGGGCCACAACAACTGTGGAGTACGTATTATTTTTTATGTTACGTGTATACGTGGGGCCACAACAACTGTGGAGTACGTATTATATTTTATGTTACGTGTATACGTGGGGCCACAACAACTGTGGAGTACGTATTATATTTTATGTTACGTGTATACGTGGGGCCACAACAACTGTGGAGTACGTATTATATTTTATGTTACGTGTATACGTGGGGCCACAACAACTGTGGAGTACGTATTATATTTTATGTTACGTGTATACGTGGGGCCACAACAACTGTGGAGTACGTATTATATTTTATGTTACGTGTATACGTGGGGCCACAACAACTGTGGAGTACGTATTATATTTTATGTTACGTGTATACGTGGGGCCACAACAACTGTGGAGTACGTATTATATTTTATGTTACGTGTATACGTGGGGCCACAACAACTGTGGAGTACGTATTATATTTTATGTTACGTGTATACGTGGGGCCACAACAACTGTGGAGTACGTATTATATTTTATGTTACGTGTATTCATGGGGCCACAACAACTGTGGAGCATGAAGTATGGGGCCACAACAACTGTGGAGCATACACTACGTGAGACACAGCAATTGTGACACGTAGAATACGTGGGGCCACAACAACTGTGGAGTACGTATTAAGTCAAGTTTCAGATCAAGTGCATGATAAGTCAAGTTTCAGATCAAGTTCATGTTTTGTTATGTACACGTACATGTTATGTTCATGATCAAGTTATGTTCCAAGTTCATGTTCACATCATGTTAAGTTCACGTTTACAGTATGTCTCAAGTTCACGTTTATGTCATGATATGTTCAAGTTTATGTTATTTTCAAGTTCATATTTATGTTATGCATGTTTACGTTCATGCTACATTTCAAGTCCATGTTATGTTTTAAACTCAAGTTCATGTCATGTTAAGTCAAGTTCAGTTCACGTTTAAGTTCTGGTTATGTCATGTTATATGTCAAGTTATGCTATGCTTATGTACGACTTTACTTATGCATTTATGCTTTTACTGCCATGCATGCATCTTTAACCTGTGTGTGAGTTTTATGTTAACTTACTGAGATTTGTAATCAAATCTCACTGTGGTAGTCCCAACTACCATTCCCCCCGAATGGTAGATCTTGTTACAGGACCCAAAGAAGAATTGGAATCTGACCATCTGAATACGGTCATCTAGGCTACGGTGCGATGTTGATGATGGTATAGTATTTAACTTAGGTTAATGCTTGTACTTTTGGAGTTGTATCTCAAGTATTCTTTTGATCACAATCATTTTGGACTAGTGTGATGATCACGACTTTTTAGTATGCCTTTATGTATGAATTATGTTTCAAGTATTTGGGATATTTTTAGTTTGGTGCATAGTATTGCTAAAGAAAAAAAAAAAAAATTTTCCGCTGCGAATATTGCATAATGCTAGATGCATGTTAGGAACATTGCATCTTATATGTCATGAACGGGGGCAGGTAACCTTGTGTTGCATGTCTCGACGCTTCAAATGTCCGTTCAATCCCAAGCGGAATTTGGGGGCGTCACATCGCCCATGTGGGTCAGCGAGGGGCGGTAGCACCCCTACCCGTATTTGCATTCATAACAGTAAATGATAAATGAACATATGAAATCTAAAGAGATAAGTAAACACAGAGATTTACGTGGTTTGGCTTAGAGCCTACGTCTACAAGTTATTAGGAGGGCAAATCCACTATAATGGATGTATTTTACAGTCTCTCCTATCTCAGTGCACAATGCAGGGGGTGACCTATTTTTCCTAGAGTAGAGAATAACTGTAGTCTCTTGTGATGAGGTTGAAGAAGAACTCTCAGTGATCCAGCTAGAGTCATCCAGGAGTGTCTCTTTCTCTCTCCTTCGATTAGATCTCAGATCCTAGATAGTCCATCCCCTTTCTTTAGGTAGAAAAGTCTCATTTATTGAGATCTCGGTTGGTGAGGAATGTCAACTTTATGTTACATCACCATCTCTCATTGCATGTCTGACTTCATTTCCTGAACTCTAACGTTGTGCCTTGTCTCGTTTCCCTTGCTTTTCTTTTTCCTTCTACTTTCGATGAGGGTCACCCAATATTGGACTGGGACTAGAATTCTATTTCGGGCCTGACACTTTTACCCACAACAATCTATATAAGGTATTCTCCCGCTATAAATAGGGGTAATCAATAAAATCTGGTTCCGTCCTCTTCTTAAAACAAAAATTCCCCATTTATAATGTATCTTGCTAGGAAGGAAAGGGATCAATAAAAACACTCAGCGTAGAGAACATAGCTATGCTGTAAGACACGCTCACATCTTATCGACTAATGATGGTCAGAAAGACATGAAAATGCCAACTGCATGTGTCATGCATATTTACTTTTCTGTTTGAGATATATCTCTCTGTTTTTTCCCTCGGCCCTTCCCTAATTTCCTCCTGAGCAGGCGGGGGGAAGTACAAAAGAAAAACCTCTTTAACGAAACAGAGTAAATTCATTTGGACACTAAGTGTTTGACTAAAGTTCCTACAGAAATCCTTCTTAGAAAATCACTCTGTTTCTTCATTCAATATTTCCATATATTAATACAGAGAATATAAGGTCCGTAGATATAGACCTTGTCATAACAGAATTTGCAGACTATCACCATACATTATTTGACACATGTCTAGCCTATTTTATTACATGAAGATTCTTCAGAACAATTTTCATTTATTCTAGAAGAGTCTTTGGTGACGTGTAATTCTGGTGCCTTAATATCCCCCCTCGATTCAAGCGGTATTGAATGAAGAGTAAGACTTTATCGGAGTTGCAAGTAACGATTTGTTGAGAGAGGTTTGATGAGAATATCAGCGATCTGCTCTTTGCTAGACACAAAAGATACTTGAAGAGATTTGGCAGCCACTCTTTTATGTACAAAGTGATAGTCCAGCTCAACATGCTTAATCTGAGAATGCATAACTGGATTCAAAGACAAGTAGGTGGCACCAAGATTGTCACACCATAGTGTAGGAGGAGCGGGAAGGAAAACACCAAGTTCGCCTAAAAGAGATTGCAACCAAAGAAGCTCACAAGCAGTATTAGCAACAGATTTGTACTCGGCTTCAGTAGAAGACCGAGAAACAGTAAGCTGTTTCTTGGATCCCCAAGAAATCAAAGCTTCCCAAAATACATACAAAAACCACATGTGGAGCGTCGATCATCAGAACATCCAGCCCAATCAGCATCAGAGAAAGCAGCTAGTTGAAAATCGGAAGTGGGAGAAAAGTGGAGACCAAGATACCAAGTATTATTAAGATACTGCAAAATATGTTTGACGGCTGTCCAGTGGGGAAGCCGAGGAGAGTGCATAAATTGGCATACACGATTTATAGCAAAAGATATATCAGGGCGAGTAAAAGCTACATACTGTAAACTGCCAACAACACTACGATACCACTGAGGATCCTCAAAAGAACAACCATCAAAAGGAGTCAATTTTTTTTATGAGGACATGGGAGTAGAAATTGACTTAGAATTATGCACGTTGGTTTTGTGTAACAGGTCAGTAATATATTTGGACTGAGATAGAAAAAGACCAGAGGAGTTCCGAGTCAATTCAACACCAAGAAAATAATGAAGGGAACCGAGGTCTTTGACAGGAAAAAATGCTCGTAAAGCAGTAATAAAATCAGATATAATCAGAGCATTAGAACCAGTCACAATAATATCATCGACATACACTAAGATAAACAAGCAATCTGAATTAGTACGCATGATAAACAGTGACGAATCAGAGGAAGAACTACGAAAACTGAAAGACAATAATTTATCACTGAGCTTAGCAAACCAGGCTCTAGGATCCTGTTTTAAACCATAAATAGATTTTTGTAACTTACACACATCATGTGGAAAATCAGGATGCATGAACCCAGGTGGCTGTTTCATGTACACGTCCTCTTCAAGGTCACCGTGGAGAAAGGCATTCTGTATGTCCAATTGGTGAAGAGCCCAGTTAGATGAAATAGCTAGAGAAAGAAGAAGGCGAATGGTCGTCGGTTTCACAACAGGACTAAATGTCTCTGTGTAATCAAGACCCGGTTGCTGATGAAACCCCTTAGCTACAAGTCTAGCCTTGTGACGCTCAAGAGTGCCATCAGCATGCTGTTTCGTCTTTAAAATCCACTTGGATCCGAGAAGATTATAAGTTGGAAAGGGAGAGACAAGAATCCAAGTCTGATTATGAAGGAGGGCGTCGAACTCAATGGCCATGGCATTACACCATTCAAGATATTTGGAAGCTTCTGAAAAGGAGGAAGGCTCTTCTAGAACAGATGTGGATTCCGATTGGAAGGAAGAGATAGAGGAAAAAACCTTGGGTTTGGACGGAGGCCAGGGGACCGTCCCATCTGTTCGACGCAGTGGCCAAAGGCTGTGAGTTTGAGACCTTGTAACCATGGGATGAGCAAGGGATTCAGACGTATTGGTTAAGATAGGACTCAAAGTTTCTGAAGGAGATGAAGAGTGAGCGGCGGCAGAGTTAGGGTTCGGTGAGGTGAAGGAATCGGGTCTTTGTGAAGAGTTTTGATGTGGACTAGATGTGTTTGGTAAGGAGGTAAGAGGTCCATGAGAAATGGTTTGACTTGGACTAGATATTTCTAAAGGAGAATTAAGTGGGCCTTGTGAGAAAATTGGACTGATGGATGAAGAAGGAGATACGAGCTATGAAGAAACATGATGGCTTTGTGAGGGAAGAACCAATTATGGTGTAAATCGTAGAGGAGAACTCGAAGTGATGATGAAATGATTAGGAGCTGGGCCTGTGGACTGGGACAGAGAAGCGAACTGAGAGAATGGAAAAACCATTTCATTAAAAAGAACATCCCGTGAAATATATGTACACCCAGATCCAATATGTAGACAAATATACCCTTTATGATCAGGACAATATCCCAAGAACACACACTGTTTAGAGCGAAAATCCAATTTATGATGATTATAAGGCCGTAAGTTAGGCCAACATGCTGAACCAAACACACGAAGAAATAAATAATTCGGTGTGGTTCCCATTAAAAGTTCAAATGATGAACGATTTTGAAGAATGGGGGTGGGCATGCGATTGATTAAATATGTGGCATTGTGAAAAGCCTTAGCCCAATATGTATGAGGAACTGAGGCATGAGAGAGAGAGACAAGCATGTTTCAACAATATGGCGATGACGCCTTTCGACACTTCCGTTTTGTTGATGAGAGTAAGGACAAGTGATGTGACGCCCCCAAATTCCGCTTGGGATTGAACGGACATTTGAAGCGTCGGGACATGCAACACAAGGTTACCTGCCCCCGTTCATGACATATAAGATGCAATGTTCCTAACATGCATCTAGCATTATGCAATATTCGCAGCGGATAATTTTTTTCTTTAGCAATACTATGCACCAAACTAAAAATATCCCAAATACTTGAAACATATTTCATACATAAAGGCATACTAAAAAGCCGTGATCACCACACTAGTCCAAAATGGTTGTGATCAAAAGAATACTTGAGATACAACTCCAAAAGTACAAGTATTAACCTAAGTTAAATACTATACCATCATCAACATCGCACCGTGGCCTAGTCGACCGTATTCAGTTGGTCAGATTCCAATTCTCCTTTGGGTCCTGTAACAAGATCTACCATTCGGGGGGAATGGTAGTTGGGACTACCACAGTGAGATTTGATTACAAATCTCAGTAAGTTAACATAAAACTTATACACAGGTTAAAAATGCATGCATGGCAGTAAAAGCATAAATGCATAATTATAGTCATACATAAACATAGTATAACTTGACATATAGCATGACTTAACCAGAACTTAAGCGTGAACTGAACTTGACTTAACATGGCATGAACTTAAGCTTAAAACATAACATGAACAATCAACATAACATGAACGTGAAACATAACATGGACATGAACATAACATAACATGAACGTGAGCTTGAACGTATCATAAACGTGAACATAACATGATGTGAACATGAACTTGGAACATAACATGAACATGAACATAACATGTACGTGAGCATAACATAACATGAACTTGATCTGAAACTTGACTTAACATAAACTTGGAATCTTATTTAATTGTCTTGATTAATAACGTGCATTAATACGTACTCCACAGTTGTTGTGGCCCCACGTATTCAAGTAACATAAAACATAATACGTACTCCACAGTTGTTGTGGCCCCACGTATTCTACATGTCACAATTGCTGTGTCTCATGTAGTGTATGCTCCACAGTTGTTGTGGCCCCATACTTCATGCTCCACAGTTGTTGTGGCCCCATGAATTCACATAACATAAAATATAATACGTACTCCACAGTTGTTGTGGCCCCACGTATTCTACATGTCACAATTGCTGTGTCTCATGTAGTGTATGCTCCACAGTTGTTGTGGCCCCATACTTCATGTAACATAAAATATAATACGTACTCCACAGTTGTTGTGGCCCCACGCATTATAAGTAACATAAATATAATACGTACTCCACAGTTGTTGTGGCCCCACGCATTATAAGTAACATAACATTAAATATAATACGTACTCCACAGTTGTTGTGGCCCCACGCATTATAAATAACATAAAATATAATACGTACTCCACAGTTGTTGTGGCCCCACGCATTATAAATAACATAAAATATAATACGTACTCCACAGTTGTTGTGGCCCCACGCATTATAAATAACATAAAATATAATACGTACTCCACAGTTGTTGTGGCCCCACGCATTATAAATAACATAACATAAATATAATACGTACTCCACAGTTGTTGTGGCCCCACGCATTATAAGTAACATAAATATAATACGTACTCCACAGTTGTTGTGGCCCCACGCATTATAAGTAACATAAAATATAATACGTACTCCACAGTTGTTGTGGCCCCACGCATTATAAATAACATAAAATATAATACGTACTCCACAGTTGTTGTGGCCCCACGCATTATAAATAACATAAATATAATACGTACTCCACAGTTGTTGTGGCCCCACGCATTATTATAACATAACATGTCTTATCTTTCTTAATGCATGTGATATTATTTAATATCATATACTTTTCTAACATGGCGTATACTTGTAAATGGCATAATATGATTTAATCATAAACATTTCATGGCATACATGTATCATATGGCATACTTAACATGGCATACTTATAACATACATCATTGTATGGCAGAAAAGATTATTTAACAGATAATTATTCATGAGAGATTAAATCATACGTAACAGATAAACATGTAATGACATAGCATGACATGGCATATACGATAACATACATACATAAATTGTAGTTCTCTTACCCATCACACATACACAATAAACTGATAGTAAGTTAGAGGCTAACTTACCTCGATCGTCGCGTTCTATGAGAATAGAGCGCGAGACACGAGGAACTGCACAACAGCTGGAAGAGGAACACTCGAGTCCTTAAGATTTTCACTTCTGAACTCAATTGCCATATTGTAAGCACTTGCAACACCACGGCCAACTTGAGGTTTCACTATACTCGGAAGAGATAAATTGACTTCAGAAAGCCTTTGCACTAAAACAAGTTCATTAAAATTATCAATAACAACCAAACAAACAACTCATTTCTCAATCCATATACTCTTAGCCATAGTCAACCACAAGATGACACCAGTCATCCCGGACTATAATCCATATCATCACTGCTTCGGGACACTGTCATACAGTTTCCCAACATTACACCATACGCTCCACACTTCTCTGCTACGCCATTCAACCCTTCGTGACACGCCATCCGATGTATCACGACTTAATACAGAGTACACTCACGTGAACTCTCTTCCATCCACACTACAATACCCATCACTGCGATACACGTCTCACGGTGCATCGCTACGCGACACGGAGTACGCGCTACGCGTACTTCCTTCGCTACAACTCTCATCAACACGATGCACATCACACGATGCATCGCCATACAACACGGAGTACACTACATGCGTACTCCCTTCCTTCTACGACACACATCACTACAGTGCACGTCGCGCGGCGCGTCGCTGCATTACACAGAATACGCTACACGCGTATTCTCTTCACACAACCCGCCGTATCACATCTACGGCATCCATCTCACGCCTATACTTCACAGCACAGTCCACAAAATACACAATCAAACGCAACACTTCACAACCACACTTCGCTTCACAACTACGCAACGAATTCCACAAATACAACTACACAATCCACAAACCAACCAACTATTTTAAACGTAAAATAACTAGAGATAGAAGGTTATACCATCGACGGGATAACCCGTGCGTCGCTCGTTGTTCGTCACGAACATGCGTCGGAGGAACGTACGTGGCGGCGTACGGTGGCTGTCCACCACATAAAGTGGTAGTTTGGGCTTGAGAAAGGCTAGGCGTGGTCTTGGAAGACTCATGATTTTACAGCTGTCGGTGAAGAACAAATTACGTGATTTACGGAAAAGATAATCTATACGCGTGATTCCAGATGAGGGTAAAGACGAGAGAGATGTGATTGCTGTCGGGAAATAATCCAAAACTGATAATTTTAGCGGGCTGCTACAAGTGTTCCGGTGATTAATACCAAATTTTAAAAAAATCGGATGGAAAGGCCGAAATTCGCCCCCTCCCCCCCATCAGTTTGAACCAAAATTATCTTTTAATTGCATTGGAAAGTACCAGATGAATTTAGAATAATCATCAACAATAGACAATAAATAGCGAGACCCTTTAGTAGATAAAGTAGAGGCAGGACCCCATACATCCATGAACATTAATTGAAATGGAAAAGAGGAATGTGTGAAGGAAATAGGATGAGGTAGAGCATGAGCTTTTGAAGAGGAGCATGCTGAGCATGAAGATAGAGCCATGCTGGTGGTAAGAGGTAGGCGAAACCGTTGAAGAGTCAGGGAGGTTGTACGAGGAGAAGGATGACCCAATCTGGAGTGCCAAAGCTGTGCAGATGTTTTAACAGCAGAAAAGGCTTGTGGAGAGACAGAGGAAGAAGAAGAAGAGGGCACTGCAGCCGCATGAAACACATAGAATCCATTCTCAACGGGCCCCTGAAGAAGTGTTCCCCGGGAACAAGCATCCTTCACAAAAAAAATAGAAGAGTGAAACTCAAAAAATACATTATTGTCCAGGCAAAACTGTCGGACAGAAAGAAGATTGTGAAATATAGAGGGAACGTGAAGTAAATTAGTGAGAAGAAATTTGCCATTATTTGTGCTAAAATTGGTTGAACCAACATGTTGAATGGGAATACTAGAGCCATCGCCGATGTTGACTTGTTCTGACCCCTGATAAACACTGGAATCCACATTAAGGTTATTAATATCAGAAGTAAAATGGTGTGTTGCAGCGGTGTCGGGAAACCATGTGTTTGAGGGAGAATATGATTAAGTGAGAGCTGAGTAATTTGCAGCAAACCCAGCAGGAGGGGGGGTAGGATAGGAATGATCGTATTGATGATAACACGCAGTAGCCTCATGACCTGGTTTGCGGCAAACCTGACACATTTGACTTGAGTCAAGACGAGAAGGGAAAAACTGTGACACTTGTGGAGCCGAACGTGGAATAGGTAGAAGACCCCTGCCATAACCACGCCCACGAGTTCGATTCCCACGAAACCCATTCCCACGACCCCGAGATGAGTTATTGGAAAATTACGTGGTGTTATGTGCGGCAATAGTAGTGCCAGAAAGTAAAGACTAGGTTTGATGAGAGATTCTTGATTCATGATTCAAAAGATAGTTGAAAATCTGATGAGGAGATAGGGAGTTTAGATGAGTAGTTAAGGAGGTTACAAGGCTCTCATATTCAGTGCCCAAACTAGCTAGAAGATAAATGGCTAGTTCTGAATCATCTAGGGGACGACCAACGACACTTAAGGTGGAAGCAAGAGACCTTACTTTATTGTAATAGTCTGTAACCGATTCAGCTCCTTTTTTTTAGTGTTGCTAGTTGAAACTTGGTCTGAATAAGATGGGCAGAAGATTTGGTAGCAAATAGATCTTGTAAAGTCGTCCAAACCTCACAAGAGGTAGAACAATCTAGAACTTGTGCCAAAACCGATTCAGACAAAGAAGAATTGATGGAGATTATCAATTTATCCTGTAAGCGCCACTGGGTATGCGCTGGATTGAGTTTATCATTGATCAAAGCAGGTGGTTGAGGGAAGGAACCATCAACATATTGAAAGAGTTGATGCCCTTCAAGGTAAGGTACAATTTGTGCTTTCCATAAAAGAAAGTTTTCAATTGTAAGTTTGATGTTGATGAAATGAGATGCTACAGTAAGAAGTGTGGGAGTTTTATCTGATGGAGCCATGAGGAAGAGAAAAAAAAAATTTTGGACGTTGGTCCGTTTACGCTCTTGATACCATAATGAAACAGAGTAAATTCATTTGGACACCAAGTGTTTGACTAAAGTTCCTACAGAAATCCTTCTTAGAAAATCACTCTGTTTCTTCATTCAATATTTCCATATATCAATACAAAGAATATAAGGTCCGTATATATAGACCTTGTCATAACAGAATTTGCAGACTATCAGTACCATACATTATTTGACACGTGTCTAGCCTATTTTATCACATAAAGATTCTTCAGAACAATTTTCATTTATTCTAGAAGTCTTTAGTGACGTGTAATTCTGGTGCCTTAATACTCTTTCTTAATTCTAAGAGAAGAAGATGCATGAATCGGACAACATGCTTCCGATTCTTATATATATGTACGATCGTCATGATCTTCGTGTCCTAATTGACTGTACGTAGGCGTGGCTGATCCTTAATTAATCATGCATATACGTACGTACATGGCTGACCAAGTACCCCTAATTAGCAAGATGATAATTAATTAGCATGACAACAATATAAATATATATATATATATATAAATATTTATATAACTGCAATATTTGATCATGAGATCATCTCCTCGATCCATCACATTAAATATTAACTTAGTACTGGTCAAGATTCTTAATTACTATTAAAAGAAGACAAACAGGTTTGTATTCTTGATCGAAATATATATGTAGCTCCGATCCAAATATATACAGCTAAAATAACTCATCAATTAATGTTGTTGTTTATGATTTTTTATTGAATTTATATATAATATATTGAGGTGGAACTGCATGCATGGTTGAAAGGTTTGAGTTAATTATAGGATTTCCACCAAGAGAGAAAGTATATATATAATAGCATGCAAGCAACATAAATAGCCAATAATTATGGCCGTTCAGAGAAGCAGACAAACAACGTCCAGCATTGTCTTGGAACCACAATGTCAGTTGTATATAAGTTTCTATATTAATACTATATATATCCAGATCAATGATGTAGTGATCTTATATATATGCATAGTTTTCGAAAAAAACGTAACCCTCGGACAGATCGAGCTAGCTAGCGCGCTATATAGGGAGATTTGGAAACCTTCCAGTATTCTAAAGCTATATATATGATTCTAATATGAACAAGACTACTACTTATTGTTTGCATCGATCTCTAAAATAATTTTCAGTGAAACGTAACTCTGTCGTATATACGTCCGACCTCTGTCGCTAAATATTACGTATCAACAAGATCATCGAATAACCCAAAATAGATGTCAATTATGATGATCTGTTTTCTATGGCCGCCATTATAGTTTTTTTTTAGAGAATAATTCAAATGTAGTTAATATTTAAGAACATTTTATATGGACAAAGGCCGGATGGATGAGATCATCATGATCAGGAGGCAATTGTAGGTAACCATTAGCATTTTATTATAATATATCATTAATATTAATGTGATGGTTTCACAATTCGACATGCGTTGGGTCATTGCTAAAACTAGACAGACCTAAAAAGAATGCATGCAAGCTTGTTTTTGTTGGTTGGTTGCATGCGCGCAGCCAAGTACAAATTCCATGCAACTAACACTTCTCCGGCCATGTATTTTTCTTCTCATGTTAATGGTTAAAGCATGTTTGATGAGATCAGTAATAAAGTTAGCTCATTTCCAATATGGTAATGCTGGTATATATGTGGGCGTGCACCATATATAGGCTAAATGTCAATTTTTTTCTTTATATTTTTTTAATATATATATTTTTTTAAATACACCAATACATTAATATTCACTTTCTTAACTATTAACAAAATTAAAAATAAAAAAAAATAAAATATATAAGCGGTCAAAATGAGGAGATAAATTCATGACACACACTAGAATTTTCCTTTCCAATAACCCTACATACACAAATAGATTATATAAAAATAAATTCATAAATTGATTTAGTTTCATGCGATCCGTTAGATCTATTTTACAGTAAAAGTAACTTTACAATCTGACGTGCCAGTACATCAAATCACGTCAGTTTGTAGATTTACTTTTGTATAATTTCTTTATATCTAAAATATTTTTCAAACATAAATAGTTGATTCTTAAGTTTTGACTTTGCATTAATTAATTGGCAACTACAGCTACGCAAAAACATTTTAAAATTAAATTTATATAATGTTGATTTTTAAATATATATATATATATATATATATATATATAACCTTGAAATGTGATATAATATGTTAAATTTGTTTTATATTAAAAATTATTTCTCATATAATATAATATACCACATCATCAAAATAAGCCAACCTATAAATTTAATTTTATTGTTCGAAATTAAATGATTAAAATGACTATGCGTTCGTTTTTAATTACTTTTTCATTAAAATAAAGAAAACAACGAGAAGTGTGACGTTAAAGCCTGACAATCAACGAAAAACTGAAAACATGATTACAGGTCAACTAGCAATGTGTTCGTCGTAAGGCCTATTTCTGTTTACAGATTCCCAAAACCAAATATATTGTTTCTTGTTTTTCGTACGCCGGAGAATCTCGCTTTCCTTACCAAAACACACCCACATAACTCCCTTACTCCTCTGCCTAGGGAGAGTCGCCGATAGAGAGGGCTCATAAGAGCGAGACGGCAGTCCAAACTCTCACACACGAGAGAGAAGGTAGTTGGGGCTTCCAATTTCAGTCGCCTGCGTCGTACGTGACGTTATGGCCAGCGGCCCACTCCTCGACCTCGTGTTGGACATTGTCACTTCCGGGCCCGCCGCTTCCGGCATTGCCGACGGCGACGCTTTGTTGGTGTTCAGGAAGGACTGTACGGATCTGATCCGTCGGATTGCATTGCTCACGCGTTTGCTTGAGGAGATTAGGAACTTCGCCTGCTCCGGCCATTCTCCACCGTCTCATGTTTCGACTTCTTATTCCTCTTCTTCCTGGTCGCCCGATCTGGCGGTGGCTGTCCGGGCCACCAAGCGGCTTTTATTGCTTGCTGGAAACTTCAGCTCCAGTAGCTCTTCCGTGAGTTTCATCTTCTTTCTTACTTTTGCGTTTTTTGATTTCAAACATCTGTTTCGTTCGTCTGAAAGTTTGAATAGAGTACAAAATTGAATGTTGGGAAACTAGGGGATGTTCATTTGGGGATGATATTGCGTTGGGTCAATGTGGAATCTCTTGTTCTGAACCTTTGCTTGTTTTCTTTTCCTGCATTTCCTCGTAAACCGAACAAAGCATTGGTGTTAAATTTTCGTGTAAATTACATGCTTTTTCTGGGATACTTGGATCAATGCCATGCTTTAAAAAAAAATCAAACTTTTAATCGTGTTAATGTGATTGATTTATATATATAGGTAGTGTTAATGTGATTGATTTCCGCATAATCCTCTGGAAAAATATTTTTTTGATTGATAACAAGTTGATTGCACAATCGTGTATTCCAAGTTAATTTTTTGGTGACTACTCAATTGTATAAGATGATGTTGTGACACTAAATGGGTCCTAATCTCATGCTCTAAAGAGGCATCACAACAGTGAGTACTGATGGTCTAGTAGTTATCACTCATTTTGTGGAATCGTTAAGTAGTGTCTGGATGACAGAGCAGCCGTATGGACTAAGCGAAAATGTATGGTGTGTGCACTCAATCAAGAAGGGGAAAAAAAGAGCATCATCAAAACTCTTTAATTTTAGAAAACAAGTTTGAGAAAAAATTGTTAGGCATCAGGGTGCACTATTGCGATATAAAGATTACTTAATTATATACTTAGTATATTTGCAATAAACAAAAAAATTATATAGTTAGTATTTTTCATTGAAAAGGGGAGGCTTCATTTGTCATGCAAATTAACCCTTGCTCTTGTGAAGACTTTGTTGCTGTCATGTACATCCTCGAGAGAGTCTCTAGGTACGACTCTGAAATTTGGTATATCTTGATTTAAGGATGGACCTGTGGGGAAGATTGCGTCCCAATTTCAATGTGTGACTTGGAAATTGGAGAAGGCATTAAGCAGCATACCTGATGATCATTTTGGAATCTCAGAAGAAGTTCAAGAACAGGTAGGGGTTACAACTTACAAAACCTATGGTGCTTTCTTATCAACTAGACTTGCGCTTTATATTTTCTCTTCTACTAGGTGGAACTGGTGAGATCACAGCTGAGAAGAGCTACAAAAAGATACGGGTCTTTGAATTCAAAAATGTTGTCTCTTGCCTTAACCCAGCTGCTGGATGAAGAAATTGATCTGCAACAATCAGGTGAATGTGTGATTGGAAGTTTGCGTATTCAGAATACTGGTAGCGGTAACAATGATGTTATGTGCTGGATGCTATTCCAGGAAGTAATGGTCCAAAAAGGCGAGATGCAAATCCGACAAGTAATAAAACTGAAAGGCATGGAAACTCTTCTGTTCCTTATGAGTCTATTCTAGCAAATAATGGTGGTGCTGCTGGACTAGACAATCCAATCCAGCCACCAACCGTTTAGAGAATGTCAAGCCTGATCCAGTTGTAATTTCTAAAGATTTTATTTGCTCCATATCCTTGGAACTTATGAGAGATCCAGTTATTATTGCCACTGGACAGGTATGATTCATGTCAATTCCCATTTCATCATATTTTCTTTTTAGAAGAGATTGCCTGAAAACTTGGTTGTCTTTGTTATACCTTCCTTCTGTTATATCTCTCTCTTGATTCTACAGACGTACGAGAGAGTTTTCATACAGAAATGGCTAGATTCAGGGAATGCAACACGTCCAAAAACTCAGCTGAAGCTCGAAAATTGTACACTCACTCCAAATTATGTTCTTAGAAGTCTAATTACTCAATGGTGTATTGACCACAAATTGAGCAGCAAAAAGGAATAACAAATGGGATGATTAAAAGAAGTGATGGGTCATTTCGTGATGTCAGTAAGGAGATAGCAGCTATTCAAGCTCACTTCACAAGCTCTCCAGCCAGTCATCTGAGGAGAGTAGAGAGGCTGCAGCTGAAATCCGATCGCTATCCAAAAGAAGCACAGATAACAGAGTATTAATCGCAGAATCTGGAGCCATTCCGGTCCTGGTCAATCTCTTAACAACAGATGACGTGTTAACACAAGAAAATGCAGTTACTTCCATTCTCAACCTCTCCATATATGAAAACAACAAGGCGCTCGTAATGCTTGCTGGAGCTGTTCCTTCAATTGTCCATGTCCTCATAAATGGAAGCATGGAAGCAAGAGAGAATGCAGCAGCTACCCCTTTCAGCTTGGCTCTTGTAGACGAGAACAAAATAATTATAGGTGCATCAGGTGCAATCCCAGCTTTGGTGGAATTGCTCCAAAATGGGAGCGCTAGAGGAAAAAAGGATGCTGCGACAGCATTGTTCAATATGTGCATTTATCAGGGGAATAAGGGCAGGGCAGTGAGGGCAGGGATAATCAAAGCGTTATTGAAGATGCTAACAGATTCAAGCAGTTGATTGGTTGATGAAGCCCTAACAATAATGTCAGTTCCTGCTAGCCACCAAGAGGCAAAGGTTGCTATTATAAAGGACAGCACCATTCCTGTTTTGATAGATCTTTTGAGAACAGGAGTACCTCGCAACAAAGAAAACGCGGCTGCAATTATACTTGCCTTGTGCAAGAGAGACACTAATAATCTTGCCTCCATAAGTAGGCTTGGTGCTGTCATACCATTGACGGAGCTTGCCAGGAGTGGCACGGAGAGTGCCAAACGGAAAGCTACTTCATTGTTGGAGCATCTTCGAAAGTTACAGCAGCCCTAAAAAGTGTAGTTCTACCTAAGAAATTTTTATTTGTTGCTTTTGATCAGGTGCCAAAACTGAGAATAGGGGCTTGAGATATTAATGACCGTCTCATTGCTTCTGTATTTGTTACGTACGTGTATGATCAGTGTGTAAAAACTTCATTTGATATGTTGTTTTTCATAGAATACTTCACCTGGAAATTGCAATTTTGTGTTTTACTCGTGGTAGTGCTTGTAGAGTGATATAAAACTCCATTTCTTAATTGTTACAGTTCCAGACTATAATTCTGCAAAAGCGATCTGAACCGAATGAAATGGCTGCTGATTCATGCCGAGCGAGGTTGATCTGCTGGTTTCTTTGCCTGAAATATATTTATAAAAAAAAATAATAATAATAATTTTTGGACAATCATTCCTTATGTGTTGTTCAGCTTGAGATAGGTCACCTATTTTTTTAGGAATACTCTCTTTTATGACATATTTTGGTTAGTCCTTTCTATTAGAAATTGAGAAATGCTTTCTCTACAAAGATATCATCTTCGAAAAGAAAATTTACCGAACGGCATAGTTTGATATAATAAGTTAAATTATAAAATTATTTTTATTATAAAATAAATTTAATATATCTTTGTTATTTAACTACCTTCATATTTCAAAATAAAAAATTTTAAAAACTTGATGGCTTGAGCTCTAGACACCATTGAGTGGCCACATTTGACCACCCCCATGGTGGTCTAGACCAAACTGCTATGGGATGGCCATATGGGTCATTTTGTGGTGGCACTTGAATTTATTATTTAAAAATTTAATAGTTAATCTAATGATTTACGAATGTCTTGGTCTTGGGATATTACTTCCCTCAAGGTCTAAGATTTAACACGTTATGAGTGCAAACAATCCTTCGGAACCACACCCTTAATGAAAAACTAGCGATTTAACCAGTTTCGTGATTGGAACTTCTAAGGGTGCGGTGCATAGAACTTGAGTTTACTCTACAGGGATAAGTCCGAAAGGCCCTATCTTGGAGGGATTCCCTGACATAAAAATAAAAAATAAAAAAGGATTTATGAATAAATCAAATCATCACAATGCCATGAAGTGAAATGAAAATATAGTATAACTCTTTAAAAAAAATCTAAAGAAGAGCTAACATGGGAAATGATATATAGGATAAAAAAACAAATTGATAGTATATAATATTTCACAAATATTTTAAATGGTGAATCGATAGAAGATCGAACAATGAAATTATATGGCAGTTAAGAACATATGGATATGTATATATAAAAATGATATATGTGCATTAAAAAAATGCAACCCCTTATACATTAATATATAAAATATTTTTTAAAAATTAAAAGGATTAGACCCGGCCAATTGCATTCATATTAACATATTCAATCAATTCCAATTATCTCTGGCATTTATCATATGATCATGATGCAATCATATTTGATTTTGAGGGTTGTACGTACGAGGGACCAACGGTAGTAGTCAGCAATCAACAGGAAAAAATCATTTTTCTAACTCAGTGAAGATTCAGTACTCTTCTTGCGTCCAACATCATCTTTGAAAAGTTGCAAAAGCTTCCAAGTTGCTCAGCGGACTATCATTTTGGACTCTGCATGTCTACGACTAGTTTTCGAAAAAGCATTAATAAAAAAGCACACGTGTTTTTTTCCAACAGCCGCACTGTTCAGTCAATCACACGAGAAGCATGTATGCAGAAGTACCGGGAGATAAAAAAGAAAATAAAAAGGATCAACCTACCCTCTTACTTTACTTCATTATAAACTACTTTCCGTCTGAAACAAAGTCCCACCGTGGTGAAATTTTTTATCTTTTCCTAATTATACGTGCAACAAGTCAATTTTAACGTGCATAGTTTGAATATGAACTTGAATTTCTTAAACTGGCGCGGCCATGATCATAGCCAAGAATTTTGTTGAACAAGCTAGGAAACAAATATGAATATGTATCGATCATCTTCCCCACACATCACGGTAATTTTTCTCTATTAAAGAGCGGATACGATTGTTGAAATGTTTGAGATCTCTTTGAATTTGTATTAATCGTATTGAAAGATATATCTAAAATGAAAAAGAGATAGAGATATTTTTAATAAATTAAATGTCTTATCTCTCAGTACTGTGAATTCACATGGAATTTGGATAAGGATTTGTGGACATTTATTTTTTCGGTTTTATTCTGAACGTAGATCATCGATCCGCAGTCAAAGCAGGAATAGAGAGACAAAGTTTCATTTGTTTTTATTATGATTGTTTATTATTATTATTGTTGCCTTTAGATTGAAAGCTTACGTACGGTCGTTTTTGATTGTCAAACAGCCGGCCGATTTCTAAATTTGCCTTCTTTGTTGACCAATGACCACATGCGCCCACCAGCTACCTATAAAGTATTGCCAATCTCTCACATGCACCCACCAAAGATTGTTGTAATTGAGCCTCATCAACCAATTAGAAGAACAGATATCGAACCCAATATTATTTGGTTGCCGAGAAAAAAACTGAAAAAACTAAACTCCATGGGAAACAGTTTGGGAGCAAAGAAGACCACAAAGGTCATGAAAATTAACGGGGAGACATTGAAGTTGAAGACACCCGTGCAAGCTGGGGAGGTGGTGAAGGACTACCCAGGACATGTTCTGTTGGATTCCGAGGCTGTTAAGCATTTTGGAACTCGAGCAAAACGTTTGGAACCAGACCAGCTGCTGGAGCCAAGGAGGCTCTACTTCCTAGTAGAGTTGCCACAGGCTCCAAACGAGACCATAGCTACAAGAAGAGTCCGGTCGGGGATAGACACGAGTGCCAAGGACAGGCTCGAGAGCCTAATGCTGTCTCGAAGGTCCGTTTCTGACCTTTCCATCATGAAATCGACAAGCATTATGATCGAGGAGTCCAAGGAAGGATCGCAGGAGAATAATGGTGGTTTGAGGGTGAGACTGAGGATTCCCAAGGCAGAAGTGGAGAAGTTGATGAAGGAAAGCAAAGACGAGGTGGAGGCAGCCGAGAAGATTATGGATCTTTGCAGCAGGGTGAGCGCCGGCACGGCCTGCAGTAAGGGACACAAAGAGGAGAACATGGCGGCCCCCCTGGACCAACAACAAGTGCATTGGGAAGATGAGCATGGAAGGGTTAAAAATGGCGTCAAGGGACGTGAGGTACGATTTCAATGATACACTCATCCGATTTTCATGCCATGTTCAACTGATTTACTTGACATCTTGGCTTGCTTGTATGTGACCAACTTTGAGCCGTACTTGGAATCATAAAATTCCAATTAAGTGCCAATACGTTAAGGCCAGCTTCACAGCTTCATGCATGCATATAGCTTGTTCTCAGTATCTTTCTGTATAGAAAAGTTGATTTTTTGTTTTTTTTCATTCTTTGCGTGCTCGAGTCGAGCCGCCTATCAAGGGTGGTCTGTTTGACATTATCTACAAAGTAAAACTAGATGGAATGAGCTTCCCAAGTTGTAAATATACTTCTCAGGCCTGTATAATTCAATCCGGTCCGAAAAATATTAAAGATGAAGGCTTGACTTGACCAATTTTCTCGGTTTCTTTTGTTATTCTATTGAAAACATGAAAACAGATGTTAATGCACGTTTATTAAGCCGGCGTTGACTCTTATGTGTATCATAAGGTGTGAGTTTTTTATTATTATTATTGAAAGAGGTACCCTGTAATTTTATAAATAGTCCTCAATTTTTTAGAGAAGAATACTGTATTTACATTATTCGATTTCTTGACTGTTACAAAACCTAAAACCCAATATTGAGAGAGAGACACTAATATTGAGCAGAGTATAAACATCGACAAAAATGAATGAAGGAGGTTTACTTGCATTTTACTTGAGTTGTATGAATTTTGATTTGACCAAAATGATTTATATAATTTTAGGGTTTGTAAACTCTGCATATTTTGTTTAAGAAAAAATAGGCACAAATATTAATAAAAGTGAAGTTCGCAAAACTAACCCACCTTAAAATTACATCTAACATTACTCTTCTTCAATTTTTTTTACTTTTTTTATTTTTATTTTTTGGATACAAACTCTTCTTCAATTTGAAATGATGTTTTTCCTTTTATATTATTATTATATATATATATATATATATATGATCGTGACCTTATATTACATCTGTTTATATGATCTAAGTAGGCAAGAACGTCATAAAAGAGCTTGCAGTGATCTATACCTTTGCTCGAACGACTTCAGAATGATTATTAACTTTCATTTATGTGTGTTTGTGTGTGTATATAACCAAATAGATCTATTAAGAATCAACTTGTGTACAGAAGGAAGGGCATGAGTTCCAAGAATCTCCCATGAACAATTAGAACTGTAAAGCGAAACCGGGAAGAAAGAAAGGAAAAGAATAGATGAAATTAAGGAGAAACGAGATCACAAGAACAGCCCGGTCTCATGGTTTATTGACTTTGAGGCTGCCTTCATTACCAAGAAAATGATTGCTTCTTTAGCTTTCGATCATCTGCGTGGTCTAAGGTGCAGTCAACAAGGTGGATTGAGAAGTTTGTGCAACATTCACTATAAGAGAATTGGTTTTTTGAGACAAAAAATTTTGTCTCAAAAAATCCAAATTTCGTTCCTAGAAGTTTTTGGAGACAAAAATTTGTCTCTATTTTGTCTCAGAAACTTTTTGGAAAAAAAATAATTGATTTTAGTCTCTAAAAAGTACTTTTAGGGACGAAATTGGATGGAACCCGTTGCAACCGTTTGAACAGAATTTTTTTTTTTTTTAAACAAAAAAAATATCGTCTCAGAATCAAGTTCGAATGAAAATATTTCTGTTCGAACTTACACTTTTGTTCCAACAATATGAAATGTTAATTCGAACTAATAACTATATTTGATCCTGTTCGTTCGAACCAACACATTTTTTAAGTGACTTTTGTTTGAAAAAAATATTAACCATTCGAACAAACAATCTATTTTCAGAAATTTTCTATTCGAACGAAGTTTTGAAAAATAACGTTATTCGAATAAATATTTAATTATTCAAACGAACGTACGGAATGTATTTCCCAATACATTCAAATGGGTTGTTTTTGTTCGAATTGGTCTATTTTTGTTCGAATATATGCAGAAATGGTAATTCACCATTCGAACGGTATTGGTCAAACAGCATGTAATTTAATTAAAAAGAGCATACTAATATTACACAAATTGTAATCATATATACATCAATTGTTCAAATGTTTACGAACATCATAAATAAAGGCAATTAAAAAAATTAAATGAATTATGATTATGGTGATAGTGGCGGGATAGAGTTTAGGGACATCATTGACTGTAATTGTTCATACATTTTTTGGTTATTTAATTGTAGTCTCTCTTCTAATCTTGCCTCTAAATATGTTGCTTGATCTAATCGGATTAGCAACTCTTTTTTCCTTCGACCTCAATCGTTTTATCTCAAGTGCAGCTTCCTCTAATTCCTTAGTCTTGTCGTCATTCGATCTGGTTTATAGAAGAGGATGACGATATTGAGGATGTCTTCACGCAACGTTTTAAACCCCTCAAATATTCAGAATGTGATCCAAGAACTTGAGAAAATATTTGAGCATCATTGACAAATTATTCATCAGATGGATCCGCAGCAGTTTTCTTATGAGATATCATCTTGTCCTACAAAAAAAAAAAAATTTAATTAGTATAGGGAACAAAAATATCTTTAGACAATGGAATTAAATAAACTTAAACTTACATAATTTGCCTCTGCATCAGGATTGCTCCAAACACCATCACGATTTTTATGTGCTTTAGCATACAATTGGGTCAGATCATAGTCAGCAGGACTTTCTTCTTGCTGCAAAATGAAAATCTATATCATAATTTAAATAAGAAAAGTGTATATATTAATATTTAATGGGGACTACAATAACTTACCATTTTTTTTTTACAAGCGATAAAAAGATCGAGAACCCGCATGATGGTGTATCGTTAAATTGATCTATTTGCTTTGTTCACCGTACTCCATTGCTAAAAAAAGTATTATAATTTTATGTTTAATACATCTATCATATATTATTAAAAAAATATCGTAGCGAAATTACCTGATAAACAGGATCTTTAAACAGATCACAAACTTTCCACCATTCGTTTGGTGGCATTATTTGGAATGGACTTTGACGCACTTCTATCGTATTACTGAACTTCTGACAGTGTGCATGGCATCGACCTTTGTACCTCCAGAATGCATTCGACATTAGTTCCTCAATCGTTAGTCGATCCTCTCGTCGGCCAAAATTTAGTTCAAACTCGTCCTTTAAAAAATTATAAACAATTTGTATAATTTCAAAAGTTATTTAAATTAACATATTATACAAAGTAACTTATTACCAGGCAATGATTTTTGATGTGGTCTTTCACATCTTTGGAAACTTTAGTCTAGGAGGATGTAGCCATCGGTGCATATGTGCGAATAAGGGTACCAACGTAAGAAGCAAGCTAAGCTGCTGAATCCCCGGAGCCGCCGATATGATCATCAGGTATATCAACTTTAATTTTACCCGCTTTCCTTACTTTCTCTATGCAGACACCCCTCTTAATGCTTCTAACTCGGTGCTGGTTTACAACAGCTATATATACAATAATTAAATCATATATTTTAATTAAGTTATTTTATTTGAAATATATACAGTAATAAAATACCTTGTTTTGGTTCTGGTGATGTTGGCCACCATTGTTGGCAGGTGAACCACACAGGGAGTTAATAAATGGTGGGGATGACTCACGTATTCTTTTGCATTTATGAGGCATATCTGCTTGAAATTATAATAAATTCGAACAAGATACATTTTGTATTTTTATAAGAATTATACCTATACAAATATCTGTTTGAAAATCATTCAGTATCAGTTTTGTTGGACCAATCGCTCTCATCCTCAGTAGACACTTCAGTTGATTCATGTTCTTCTGACATTTCACCTTCAATTACTTCGGGTTGAACATCTTCTCTGCGCAATGGGACCATGTCATATTGGCTTAGATTAACAAATAGGTTGATGTCTGATTCATTTTCTTGATATGCTTCTTCATGGTCTGGAATATCAACTTCTTCATGTGATTTGTCTGCCTCTGGAATATAATCATATACATTTCTTGATGCAAACTTCTCGACTACCCGCCATGGATTTCCGTACTCCAGATCATTTAAATAAAAAACTTGATTTACTTGGCTAGTGAGAACGAAAGGATCGTCCTCATACCATTTGCGAGATGTATTGACACTTACAAAATATTCATCCTTACGCACTCTCAACCTAGGATTTGAGACATCCCATCAATTACATTTAAATAACCAGACCATAGATACCCCCACATACTTTAACACTATGATATCTTCCATAATTCCGTAAAAATCGATATTATCATTCCTATGACTTCCTTCAACTACAAACCCACAATTTTGAGTTTTCCTATATCGTTCTCTATCTGCTGTGTGAAATCTATATCCACGAACCAAGCATCCTAAATATTGGATGGCCCGCTTAGACGGACCAAAGGCCAAAGCATACACTTCTGGTGAGATGTCACATGAATTTTCACTATATTTATATGCAACCTACATCAATAAATATTATTATACTTATATCAATATCATATATAAATATGGTGACATTCAAGGTATAAAGTTCAAAGTAATTATGCATGTTTTTTTTAGTAATACCGTATGTTCAAACCACGAGGCAAATTCTTCTTCGTGCGTCTTTTCTACTTCAGTCACAGCATTCGTGCGAAGTAGTTGTATATGTTCGCTGTATAGGTTAATGTGAACTATTAATTTGTATCAATATATACTATATTATTATAAATGCACTTAAAAATACTATTGAATTAGATGATCATCACTAACCTCAAATAGTGGCCAACCTTAAATATGGAGCAGCCTGACAGTGAATGACAACTTGCTATGACGGGTGCACCCTTCGTACAATTCTCATTATGCATCCGCCTACAGTGATCCAAAGTCTTCATTTCCCTCAAATGATTTGTGTAGATGTTCCTTCTCCATCCCTGGTACCAAATATGTCTGCACCAAAATCCCCTAACATCTCAGTCATATCTTCTCTATTATCATAACTATTATCAGAAACATCAACATTTATGTCCTCCGTGTCGATCTTGTTACATTCGTCCATCAGATTGAACTAACTGTCAAATCTAACTCCTTTAGGAAATGGCTCGCCATGTAAAACCCAATGTGAGTATTTAGGATCAATTCCATTTACGAATAAATGATCCTCCACTACGATCATATTATATGAATTAAGGTTTTTGCACTTCTTGCACGGGTATCTTATAAATCCTCAACTATCAACACTCTCACAAACAAATTCTAAAAAAGACTTCACCTCTTGTGCATACTCCTTATAGTCTCGACCAAGTTTATCTCCCAATAATATCCAACTCTTATCCATCTATAAAAAATCCAATTCATGGGATAAACACTATCAAGAAACTATTACAATATACGTGTTTAATTAACATCTATTTTTAAGATACTTGGTCTTATCCCATTCGAGAGACTATCATGTATATCGCATATATACTTAGTCCAAAACTCATATGTTAGTAAAAATTTTGACAGCATTTCCCTATAATTCTTCAAGTATGCTAGTCACAATAAGTCGTCGACCTTATTCATGGGCCTAAAAACTTACGAACTACATACACAAAAAATGTAAAACAAATGCTAAACCAAAATTTTAATTGACTAACACAGGAGTTTTAATATATATGCCATATAGATGATAGAATCTCAAATTGTCCACTTTGAACAATTCAAGAGTTGTACCCAAACATTCTTTAAGAGAATATTTGGCCACAACTCTCGAACGGATCTAAGCTTTAACTGCATATAAAAATCACTAGCAAATTCAACAGCTCAGTAGTAAACATAATAATTGTTATAATCACATTCCAAATCATAAATACATTGCAAAATTACATTACAAGTATTTTATACATTATAATTTTTTAATTAAATATTTTATAAGTATATTTTAAGTATTACAAATGATTTGTTTTAATTAGAGTGCTTAAAGATTTTTAATTAAATATTATAATTTTTTAATTAAATAATTTATAAGTATATTTTAAGTATTATAAATGCTTTTAATTAGAGTGCTTAAAGATTTTTAATTATACATTATAATTTTTTAATTAAATATTTTGAAAGTATATTTTAAGTATTAATCATTTTAATTAGAGTGCTTAAAGGGTTTGATTCTATTCGAATAGAATTCTGTTCAAGTAAAATTCCGTTCAAACTGGGTAAATTCAATTCAAATGAGATTCAGAGTGTTCGAATGGGACCAAGCAAGAAACCAATCACAAAACATAGCAAAAACTGAACCACAAAACCCAATTTTCACATATATGATGGCATATTTCAATATAATAGATTGAAAACTATATGATTATACCTAAATATGATTATTAAATAACTTAGAAAACTATAAAAGCTTACATCTAATTTTTGCAATCCAATAAAAATATCAATCCACAATATCTATATATGCATAAAACACATTAAACCTATGTTCTATCGATCTTACTTGGGAGGGATGGAGCATACATGATATCATCACCTATCGTGAATGGACACCGATTTGTTAGCAGAGGGGCACAGCATATCCTGAGATGGTCAGTGAGTTTTCCATGCCATGGGAGAGCAATCTGGTGATGCTCTGTGCTACAACTTAGTAGTCCGGGGAGTAAGTATTATCTTCTCTCCCCACATTATTGCTGAGTTTTTTGATCTGTGACGGGAGCTCGGTGCATATCCTATAGCAGCAGTGGCAGCAGTGAGAGCAACAACGGCACCATCTGATGAGGACACACCAGCCGTATCCTCATCGCTAGCACCGGGTGTAGAGACCGCAGAACTGGATGCTTGCTCGGATGATAGTCTCACAGACGATCAGATTCGTGAGCTAGTGCGAGACCCTTCGGCTCCTCCATATGATGGCAGTAAAGTGATCCGACAAGCTGACTGTATAGCATTTTTCAAAATGCTTAATCTAATTGTCAGGTATAATATTGATCCAAAAAAACACAAGATTGATTTCGGGATCGAGAGGGTCAGATTTTTGTTACGGATAGCACAGAGGGAGCCAATTGATCTGGCATTGTATTTCTTCCTCCGCATTCGAACAGAGTCACGCTATTCGGGTGGAGGTAGTCTACCATTTGAACTACTGATATCTAACCTCCTACTCCAATCGGGGGTTACAATGACTTCAAGTGAGTGGAGGTCGCCACAGATGGGTCCCATTAACAAGATCACATTCAGAAAAAGCAAGGGTCACTTGTCGAAGACTCATGCAGTACAGGATTTGCCTCCGTCTACTGATCCAGCTTCTATTGCTGCTGCCCATGTTGAGAGACAACCTGATAGGGCTATTTCGGATGAGGAACGAGCTCTATTGGCAGAGTATCGCCAAATTATAAAGCAGTAGTTCATTGAGCCCATCATGGAGAAGCTTAAGGACCTGGATGGATGCTTATATACCTTACATGAGGATTTTGATTTATTTAATAAATAGATATTGTTAGTTATTATTTTACTTTTTTTTTATTTTGTATAGAATGTTTAACTCCTTTTGGAATGTAATTAATGTATAGTTTTTATTTTTAGTGTTTGATAGCCTCTTTATTGTTAATTATATTTTGTTTTCATTATACTTAATGTTCACGATAATAGAAAAAATGACACTATCTTTAAAGTAATATTTATTTAACTAAAATATTTTTAAATTAATTACATAAAATTAATTTATGAACTTGTAAATATTTTAATTCATTGTAAATCATAATATATAATATATATAGACATTTTTATTTACTTTGAAAATGATAACAAATTAATAGAAAAATATGTATTATTACAATTTTAACAATATATTATTACAATTAAATAATACCGTTGGAACAAGGTGATAACCATTCGAACATATTATATTGCATTCGAATAGATTAATTATCTGTTCAAATTAAATTTTATTAGTTCGAACGGTTTATACTTTTGGAGACAATCTAATTCATCCCAGAATCTTCGATTCGAACTAATACTGATCTGTTTGAACGGATTTATAAGGTTTTCCATGTTTTGAGACGAAATTAAAAAATATTTTTAGGGACAAAATAAATTTCATCCCTAACAAATTTCATCCCTAAAAATCAAATTTGTTGTAGTGATTTAACAAGCTTTGATGTTGCAACAAGGAAGTACAAGTAGAGCAACAATAGCCAACTCTTCTAGTCTCGGTTTGGGCTACGTCTGCCCATATACAATACATTTAGATATATTCTACATACAGGTGCAAATTTTAGTGATATGAAAATAAATACCAAGAAATGTGTCTTTGTCATGTATCTTGCGTATTTTTACAGATCCAGTTTTCTGCATGTTCTTGTCTAAACTTAAGAGTTTTAAGTGAGAAAGAGATAGACAATGAAATGGATCCCATAACATTTATTGAACATGCCCAAAAAATTCACACAAAAGCAATAAATGTTGTAAATCCATCTCCCTATGAAGCCTAGAATTTTTTCTTGGAATATACGGGATCTTAATGATCCCAATAAATGTATACCGGTGAAGAATCTTTTACATCTATGGAAGTTGGATATTATTTGTTTGCAGGAAACTAAGGTGGAATTCATGGATCATAGCTTCATTACTAGCATTTGAGGTTGTCCATTTGTGAGATGGTTGTATCTTGCTTCTGAGGAAGCATATGGGGGTATCCTAATTATGTGGAACTCAAGGGAGGTTGAGTCTATTGAGGAGTGTGCTGGGAAGTATACCGTAGCTTGTTCGTTTAACAATGTGGAGGATGATTTTTATTGGGCTTTCGCTAGTGTGTATAGGGTGAACATGGACACACATAGAAAGGTATTATGGGAGGAGTTAGAGGGTTTGGGTAGCTGGTGGAACCTACCGTAGTGTATTGGCGGCGATTTTAATATCTCTGAGTTTCCTAGTGAAAGATCGGGAGAGGTTCGGCATAGCGAAGCAATGAATGAGTTTTTTGAATTTATTTTCAATATCGATATCGTGGACTTATCACATGTTGCTAGTGTGCACACTTGACCTAATAATCTGGCGTAGTCTCGTTTGGACAGATTTTTGGTATCTCCTTCATTGGAGGTACATTCTCTACCTTACTACAAAAGAGATTGGATAGAGTTTGCTAAGACCATTTCCCCATTGTACTGGATTGTGAGGCATTTCACGAGGGCAAAAAAATACTTTTAGTTAGAAAATATATGGCTGAAAGTTGAGGGTTTTGTGGAGAAAGTGAGGTTATGGTAGTTCTCGTATTCTTTAGAGGATTCACCAACTTTATCCTGGCTAGAAATTGAAAGCATTGAAGAAGGATTTGAAGAGGTGGAATGTTGAAGTCTTCAAACACATGAATAGTCGAAAAGGGTCTCTTTTGAAGGAATTAAAGGACTTGGAGGAAAGGGAGGTGAGCGCTCCTTTTTCTAAGGAGGACTCTTGCAGAAAATTAGCTATCACTTCGGAGCTGGAGAAGGTGTTACTAATGGAGAAAATCTCATTTAGACAAAAGTCAAGAGCCCTTTGGTTAAAGGAAGGGGACTGTTGTACGAACTTTTCCACCAAATGGCTAATTCACTCAATAGGAATAATCCTATCAAGGTGCTCCAGGTTGAGGGACAGTTTTACTTTGATTATGATGATATTGAACCATATTGTTAATTTCTACAAAGACCTACTTGCTAAAAAATCCCAATGGAGAACCAAATTGGATTGTATGCCTCTTGAGAATATTAATCAAGTAAGCTCTTTGTGGTTGGAGAGACCTTTTGAAGTAGAGGAGGTTCTTAGGATGATTTGTGGGATGGCCAAGGATAAAGGCCTAGGCCGGATGGGTTTTCAATGGCCTTTTATCATGATTGTTGGGATGTGGTGGGGGAAGATATTATGCAAGTTTTTTAGGAGTTATACACCTTTGGTAAATTTTTTTTTTAAAAAAAAAAAAGAAGCAATAATGACTCGTTTATTGCTCTTATCCCTAAAAAAGTTGGGGCAGTGGAGGTAAAATATTTTTGGCCTATTAATGGGGTATATAAGATTCTCTCAAAGGTGTTTGACAATCGCATGAGTAAGGTTATGAGTAGTATTATATCAAAATCTCAAAAAGCATTTGTGATGGGGCGACAAATCTTGGATTCGGTGTTGATTGCCAACAAATCCCTAGATTGTAGAATCAAGGATGGTACACCCAGACTCTTGTACAAGCTGGACATGGAAAAGGCCTATGACCATGCTTATTCAAATTTTCTATTATTTACTTTGGAGGTGCGGTTTTGGGAACAGATGGACTTCATGGATTAGGCAATAACTACGGTTCGTTATTCGATTTTGGTGAATGGAGCACTGGAAGGATTCTTTAGCAGTTCTAGGGGATGACAAGTGGATCCCTTCTCCCCATTGTTATTTGTCATTGTTAAGGAAGCATTGAGTCGTATGCTCAATGCAGCTGTTAATAGAGCCTTTATTGCTAGATTTTCTATGGGAGGTGTTACTATATCTCACCTACTATTTGCTGATGACATGCTACTTTTTTGTGAGCCGGACAATGATCATATATAGTACTTGAGGGCCGTTTTACCTTTCTTTGAAGCGGTTTCAAAACTAAAGGTAAATCTCTCGAAGTCTAAAATGGTTCTTGTGGGTGATGTGAACAATATTTAGGGCTTGCTAACTATCTTAGGTTGATCGTTTCGCTTCCCCTAAACTACCTTGGTCTTCCATTGGGGGTTGCTTTCAAGTCAAAATATTTTTGGGATGGTGAGTTGGAAAAAATTGAAAGAAGATTGGCTCGATGGAGAAGGATATATTTGTCCAAGGGTGGTAGAGGCCCCGTTTGGATAGTGAAAATATTTAATTTCATCATTATAACTTTTTTAGATTTCTACACGAAATAAAATAAATAATTCAACTTTTTCAAATCTGAAAACAATGATAATATTAAAAAAATAATATTCTAACAATATTCTATTCAACTTTCATCTCAACTCACTATCCAAACGGTACCTAATTCTCATTAAGAACACTTTATCTAACCTCCCTTCATATTTTCTATCCTTATTTCCACTACCTACAAGTGTGGTCTCTCGTATTGAAAAAACTTTTCATAGCCTTTTTTGGGGAGGCATGGGGGAAGAAACTTAGTTTCATCTTGTGGGTTGGGATAAAGTTTGCTCACTATTACTATTTGGTGGGTTAGGGTGCGTAATGTAAGGGTCTTCAACAAAGCACTTTTGAAGAAATGGTTGTGAATGTATCATATGGAAGGAGAGAGCTTATGGAGAGAAGTCATAGATTCCAAGTATGAGAGTATTTGAGGAGGTTGGTACTCTAATGAAGTTAGGGGGACGCATGATATGGGATTGTGGAAATACATAAGAGCTAGATGAGGAAGATTCTCTCAGTTTTTCATATTTGCAATGGGAAGAGGCAATAGTGTACTTTTAGCACAATGTGTGGTGTAGAGAAAGGGCTCTAAAGTAGGTCCTACGCTCTACCAAATTTCTTGCAACAAAGAGGCTATTGTGGCTGACCTATTGGTATTATCTAATGGTGTTGTCCATTGAAATGTGAGATTTTCGAGAACTGCTCAAGATTGGGAGTTGGATATGTTTGTTGATTTCTTTGATTCATTATATGCAATGTCAATTGGCAATGAGATGGGGGATAGGCTAATAGTAGGCGTGTAACTCGTCTGGTTTTAATAAAATGTAAATTTCTCATAAAAAATAGGTTTATTAAAAAAATTGCTTTAAAAAAATCTGTTTTATTACAAATTTGTTACTATTTACAAAAATCTGCTTTATAAAAAAAATCTTTTATATAAAAATATTCTACTATTAAAAACCTGATTTATAAAAAAAAATCTGTTATGTAAAAAATATTCTGCTATAAAAAAGCTACATATGATCAAATAAATTTATATGTTTAAGATTAAAATTTTATGTTATAAATTATAATAACATTATCTTATATATAATTATAATTTATATTATTATATATAATATTTAAAAAATTAATTTAAATATATATTATTGTGAACCGGTCCGGTCCAGTCCTAACAATTATTGAACTGGAAGGAATTGAATAGGTTTCGACCGGTTTTGGTATTTTAGAAACCAGTTCCAGTCCGGTTCGGACCGGTTTTTCAGTTTACCGATTAAAATTAGGGGTTTCAATGATTGGAAACCCTAATTTTATTTAGGATTGGAAATCTTAAATTGCATTTAGGGCCTAAATCAATTTAGGGTTTCGGATTGGAACAGTAAATTAATTTAGGGTTTTAATTTAGGGTTCCAATTCGAAACCCTAATTTTATTTAGGATTGGAAACCCTAAATTGCATTTAGGGGTTTTAATTGAAAAGAAGCATATGCTCATGAACTATATTTTAAATGTCAAGTCTCATGACACTAAAATTTGTACAAAAATATAGTTTTGTTATATTTTAAATGTCCAAGTCTCATGACACTACCCTTTTTTTTTTTTTTGTGTCATCCTATAGTTTAATGTGTTAGCTCTTTTATTGGAAGTTTATATCAGTACAATTATGCTGAGTTTCGTGTGCTTAAATCAATAATTCTAATATTTAAATAATAAAAAAAACTGCACAATTTAACCATTAATACTAATATTTATTTTTTTATAAAAAAACTACTAATATTTATGTTTTTTCACAAATGTCTATGCATTTTTAATTTTACCCTTTTAATTCATAATACTTATGGTTACAATTTTTTTTAGTTATTTATTTATTTATTTAGTGATTAAGAAAATGTTGTTTGATAATATTGTGAACTTTTTTAAAAGTATTCAAAAATATTAAAAAATAAATTGTTTTCAATCATTGTACTTTGCCTTGTTTATTGTTTGGTGTATTATTACATTTTTTTTTTGTCTTGTGTTTGATTGCACTATACCTTTTTATTTTTTATTTTATTTTTATGTATTGTGTTGGATTGTACTTTGAAAAATTTTTATTGTATTGGGAAATCAGGAATGTCTTCTCAAATGGATCTGGATTTCAATAATAGCTCTCATGCCCAGCCAATACCCCTACCCCAGAACCTAATCCTACTCCAACCCCTACGAGGAGTACACCTTACCTTGCCCATAAGCCCACATAGGGCAAGAAACATGTATCCATAGTTTACCAACCTAGAGGGTGGTGACTCCAATAATCCACAAACTAAATGTAATCACTGTGGGAAAATATATGAATGTCACTATAGGAAACACGATACATCCCAGCTGAAGGTCCATTTAGAGGAACAATGCAAGAAGAGTCCAATATTAAAATCCTTAGTAGAGAAAAGTCAATTTAGACTAGATATTGGATTAACAAAAATGGCGGATGAGAGTAATGGGGCCGGGGGTCCAACATTGAAGGGGTATACGAAGTATAATCCCAATGAGTGTAGAAGGAAGTTAGCTCGTATGATCATTGTCATAAACGAGCTACATTTTCAATTTGTGGAGGGTAAAGGGTTTTAAGAATTTGTCCAAAAGTTGGAACTGAGATTTACACTTCCTTCTCGCCACACTGTGGCAAAAGATATTAAAAAGATGTATAAAAAATATAAAAAAGTTTGATGGGCCAATTGGTGGGTTTGGTAGTTTGCCTCACTACCGATACTTGGACTTCTATCTAAAATATGAATTACATGTCGTTAACTGTGCATTTTGTTGATTCTGATTGGGTTCTTCACAAAAAGATTATTAAATTTTGTCAAATAACTGATCATAAGGGTGACACGATTGGGAAGGCCTTCGAGGCTGCAATAAAAGAGTGGGGGTTGGTACGGGTTTTGACTGTTTCGATTGATAATGCGTCGTCTAATGATGTTGCCTTAGGATATCTAAATAATTATCTTAAAAAGGCAAATAAGACATTCTTGAGTGGTGAATATTTGCATGTTAGATGTGTTGCACATATTTTGAATTTAATTGTGACTGAGGGGTTGAAATATGTTGATGACTCAGTTGCACGAGTTAGAATGGCTGTGAAACTTGTGAGGTCTTCTCCTTTTAGATTGGAGAAATTCAAAGTTGCTGCAAAGGCTGCGGGCATAACATCGAAGAAGAGTCTTTGTACTAATGTTCCTGCTAGATGGAACACAACCTTCTTGATATTGGAGGAGGCCCAAGAATATAAGGCAGCCTTTCAATTATTGGGAGATGAAGACATTCAATATGTCAAATACTTTGATGAGCACGGGGGATTAGGAAAGCCTAATGATGATGATTGGGTAATAGTTTCTATTTTTGTTGATTTTCTCAGACTTTTTTACAATGTCACATTGAATATATCTAGTTCTTTGTACCCTACATCCCATGGGTTTTGTCAACAAATATGTAGAGTGAAAGAAGAATTAGAAGACATGCGTACGGGTTCCAATGAAAGGATAAGGGGAATGATAGTGACCATGATGCTAAAATATGACAAATATTTGGAAAATTTGACTAGAATGAATATTTTGTTATATGTGACTGTTATTCTTGATCCCCGTCTGAAAGTTTCAAGCATGTTATATGGTTCGGGACTTACTCACGATCAAGCATGGGCTGATCTTATTGGTAAAACAGCCCGAGATACCCTGGCTAAATTGCATGATGAGTTTAATGCAATTAAGGGTGGTACTGCATCCAAGACACGTACACTTACCCCAACACCTCCTACAGACACCGTGACCAAGCCTCCTACAAAGAAGCGTAGAATGCCGTGGACTAAGACCTTCACACAGAATCTCACACTAGTCCATCAATCTATGGAGATGGTTTCGGAGTTAGACAACTATTTGTCAGCGGATATGGTCCAAGATGAAGATAATAATTTCGATATATTAGAATGATGGAAGACTACAATAAAGAAATATCAAATCATTTCTGAAATTGCCCGCTGTATTTTGGTCATCCCTATTATCACCGTTGCCTCAGAGTCAGCCTTTAGTACCAGAGGACACATATTAGATCCTTTCCGTAGTTCATTGTCTCTTATAACTGTAAAGGCATTGATATGCACATAGAGTTGGACGATAGGAAATGATATTCATGTTCTGGATGTTTTAGATTTTAAGGAGACCGATGAGAAGAAGGGTGGTGATCAATCTGGATTTGGATCACCTAGTAATTATTTTTATTTTATTATTTTGATTTATTTATATTCATTTTGATTTCATTGATATTAATTTTAGTATTAATTATTGTAGCAACACATGAGACGGTGTCTAGCTCCGCTGCAATATGAATATGTGCTCAAGCCCGGGTCGCCCCAAGTGTCACAGTCAAAGACAAGCCACAACTTTCTCTTTAGAATATTCAAAATTTGAATCAATTGTTCATATTTTGTATTCAATGATTTGTAATGTTGATACAATCTCCCTTGGACACTTTTATGTTTGTAATTTTATAATTGTTTAGCCTTTCAATTTTGTAATAGCTTAATTATTATTATTAGTTTATTAGGTATTAGACTAGTACCTTTTATTCATGTAACCTCTTCTTTTTTTTCTTTTTTTTTTGTAGACTAGATTGACTAGTAATTATTAGCCATAAAATCAAATTTTATTAATGTAACTTTTTTTTTAATCTAGTTTTTAAATTTATTTATTTTTACTTATAATTTTATGGGTTGAAAATGGCTTAGAAGCTTTTTTGGGCCATTTTAGGCCCATTTCAACTATTTCTGGGCTAAAAACCGCTTTTGGGCCCAAGGCCTAGTAGGGGTGTGAGGGGGCAAACGGATTGCCCCCCAATCCGCCCCCCGCTATGCGGGACAGGGTACCCCACCCCTAGTGTGACGGGGAGGGAATTCCCCATCCACCCCATGCAGGGGCGGTGGGCGAGAAGCGGTCTACCCCGCACCGTATGGTGCAGGTAGCACCCATAGTTAAAACTTTCACCCCTAGCTAATAGGTTGTTGTGGAATCTAAGTAGAAATAAAAAATTCTTGGTGCGGTCCTTCTATAAGGCTCTCTTGGGATTTTCTAATGATCATAGCTATCATTGAAAGGCTACTTGGAAGTGTAAGATACCTCCCAAGATTACTTTCTTTGTTTGGACTGCATCTCTTGGGCAGATTCTCACACTGGATAATCTGAGAAAACATGATCTCACTATTTTAGATTAGTGTTTTATGTGCAAGAGTGATGAGGAATCAGTAGATCATCTTTTATTATATTGTGAAATAGCCCATCGTTTATAGAATGAGATCTTTAATAGAACAGGGGTTGTATGGGTTATGCCTGGAAGAGTTAGGGATATTATCTACTACTAGGCAGGTATCAGGGAAAATGCCCACATCACCGTTATGTGAAGAATGATCCCTCATTGCATTATGTGGTGCTTATGGCCCTCATTGCATTATGTGGTGCTTATGGCCGGAGAAAAACAAGAGGTGCTTGAAGACATTGAGCATTCTTTGAATGAGCTGAAGCAATTATTTTATATTACTCTACTATACTGGGCTTCGGCCAATTATTTATAATACAGACAACCTTCAATGATTTACTTGTATCTCTCAATAGTACTTAGATGTAATTAGGCATGTTCAGTGTATACTACCAGGGTACTTGGACGATGTCTCTTGTATCAATAAAACTTTACTTTTACTTACAAAATAAAAAACAAAAAATAAAAAACACAAGAATAAGGGATACCTGATGGAATGTCATAATTGCAAATTTTTGAGAATTCATGAAATCAAAAGAAAAAATTGAAAATTCAAGAAACTTTTTGACAAATGAGTGAAAACCAAGAATTCATCTCATGTCAACTCAAATTAAAATCCGGAAGGTAAAACACTCAAATTCACATCAGCATGCTGTCCATATCTTTGTATTATCAGTACCTCTTCCCTTGCCTCTCTCTTAAACAACAATTACAGAGGTTACCAGCAGGCAGCAGTTGAATTTGATCGCATTGACAAGAAAAGGGGGACACTCATGCTCGTTTTGTACGCCTTCCAACTAGAAGGGCCAACTCAGTATCAATTTTGAGGGAGATGTCGAGTGCTTTTACAGAATGTGTCAGTGCACCACTGCAAACAAGAAGAAGCAGAATAAGGTAAATCATAATGGGAGCATGGGTATTATTAGTTGCTCTGAAATTAAACGATAGCTACTGTATAGACCAAAATACTTTTATTTAAATGGCAAGCAAAAAATACAAATACCAAATGATTTATTAAGTGATGCTTTGTGTAGGCCAGTCAGGTTCTAAACCCATTATTTTCCCACTTTAGATCATTCAATGCCATTACATTTCTGTTCTTTACCTATTTATTTTCTCTGTCTACTCACCACCCCAAAGCACCAGTTTTTCAGGGCTAACTAGATCATACGATTCAGTTCCTCGTCTTGAACCAGTTTTAAAAAGAAAAAATTATGTACGTGATTTTTACCTAACCTACAGAATTATACATTTTCCTGCATTATTTTTAAATTCCCTTCCTGTTCTGTGTGAAATTTACAACAAACATCTCGATAAGCAATATGAAAGTGCTTCCTTAATAGGCTTTAATGTAATTCTCAAACAATCGGCAAGAAAATACCAGGTATGCTAACCTCCTTTTGGTATGGGATCTAAATAACATTTTCCACTAGCTACTCATGCGGCAACATGAAAACTTATGGAATCAATAAATCTCAATTCGGCATTGCATACCCCCAACTGAGTAATAACTTCTATACACTTCAGCCAAAAAAAAAAACTTCTATATGCAATATAATCCACTAAGCTTATCTCTAGGGGACAAGCTGAACAGCATCAATTATACCAAGACAACTCTATGGTCTGTTTTTATTCATCGAAGTTAATATTTGACATCAAAGATTGATTGTAACATTACCTAGAAATATAGGTCACTCCAGTTTGTCCAATTTTGTGAATCGTTTCAAGAGTAACATTGCCGGATGCCTGTCATCATGAACAAACCACTAATGACCTACTATAAGGCTGAAATAATCAAAGCATCTATGCGTTATACTTTTCAAATTACAAGATAGAAATATATGGGAACAAAGATTGCACTCAGTATCCAGAAGGGATGCGTATGAATATGAGGATGTGACTAGTGGCTAAAATAGAGAAGGTGATGGACTTCAACAAAGATAGAAGTTGAACAGAAAACTAGAATATCAAGAAAAATCCAAACAGATGGACTCTTTCTTGAACAGGGATGACAAGACAGGGAAGCAGTAATTCAGCAATGACAGTCATTCTGGCTATAGACCTTCCTGACAGGTTTCATATTAACCATGAGGATCCATCAAAGTGAGGTCCTGGCACGAGTAGACTGTCACAAAAGGAACTGCACAAGTCCTTCACTTAATAGTATGGTTAACTGAAAAAAAAAGTGATTAAAGAAACCATATCTCTTTCATTGTGCTAGATAGAAATTATTAACACCCTTGGATGTAGCATGAAAAATTCGAAAATAATAGAATGCATTTTTTTCTGTTTAAAAGGTAGACATCAATGATAGCTCTTGTTAGGTCTAGATACACCAAATATTATGATAAGGAGCGAATATTAGAATATTAGATACCTCAATCTCAAATCTCCCATTAATCAAATCCACAGCTTCTTTGAGCATAGATGTGTCTACATCTCCATTTGGACGTGGTACTACCATGTTATCCAGCATTATCCGAGTCAAGGAAGTATTTGTTTGAGATGCATAATTTAATACCTCGTGTACTTCCTCAAGTGTCCTGGTTTCAACCTGAGGGAGACAAAAAACCAAGAACAACAGGTCATATTGTTAACATTATAGTTTCTGCCAAAATAAATTCTGCACATGCATGTGAAACAGAGACATGCTCTAGATACATCTAAAGGAAGGGAAAGGAAAAGAGAGAGGGGGGGGGGGGGGGGGGGAGAGAGAGAGAGAGCATCCCAGAAAACTTCACGAAAAATAATATGGGAGGGTATATTAACTAAAAGGTTGATTTCTAGCAAAACATGGAGAAAGATCAGTCAGAGAAACAAATTGCATAAAGATACATAACAATGTCAACCTATGCTAAAAAATATTGAAAAGACTTACATTTTAAAAAGTGTGAGTGTGAGAATACTACCTCAACCTCCATTTGAAGGTTCTTTTGTTCTAAATACAAGTCAACAGATTTAATGGCATTCTTGATGCCTCCAGCTATTGATATATGATTATCTTTTATCAAGACCATATCAAATAAACCCATTCTATGGTTCCGCCCTCCCCCAATAAGTACCTATAAACAGGGAATTTTACAAGATCAACCAAAATAATTTTACACAAATTAAAGGAGAATTGTAACCATTATGTAAAAATGGGAAGTGATCAATACCGCCCACTTATCCACCAATCGTAAACCTGGAGCAGTTTTCCTTGTCTCTAATATACATGCAGGGTATGCAGCATCTGCCATTTTCTGCAGAAAATGAGAACATCATCACAAATCTGCCCTACACTCAGCCCATATCTGTCAGAGATTATACTATTAAGCATATAGCTCAGTGTAGTGGGTGTGAAATCATTACAGTTTATTGACAATCTAATGTGGATTTTGTAAACCAAACTTGTGACAAACATTATAGACGAAGCAGAGATGAAACAGCAAGAAGGATATAGAGAGAACCAAGTAATTTTTCTCTAAATAAAAAGGATATCCCTCCCCAACTGAAATCCCTATACCTTCATACAAGTTGAACAATGCCCCCCCCCCATGCACGCCGACTTTTACTTTTTATGGAAAGGTACTACCTGCCAGAAAACGCAGGCAGTTTCCCTACATTCCCAAGCCATCATGATTCAAATAAAAATTCAGACATTCTGATATGGAATTTATTTTTAGCATGAAAAAAATGCGGTTAAAGTTTCATAGCAACATCTTTCTTGGTTTCATTAAAAAAAAAACAAAAATTTAAAGTAGAAAAATGCCTTTGTTAAGGTTGCTATTCCACTCATCCTCTGCATAAAGTTTAGTGCTACCCTTTCAGCTACAACGATGTTGTGTGCCCGTCCTGCACATGAAGTGGTAGGGCTTAGAAACATCCCTTGATGAAATTCTAAAATGCTACTGATAATTCTTTTTTCTTGGCTTACCAAAAACTTTTCCAAACTGAAGTCCTTTATGAATGTAATCTCCATCTTTCTGGGACCACTCTACCTGAAATAATATATACATCAAGAATGACCAAGCATGCAAACCACTCAAATAAACCACTGTACACAGTGCAGTATTGATACCTTCAGAGAAGGATCAACCTCATGAAATACCAGATCTGCAAGTGCAATGCCAGCAATAATACCATCTTCCTTTGCCAAGAAATTAGCTTCCACTTCCATGTCAACTGGAATGGTGGCCATACTTGTCACATCCCCTACAATTAATGTCAACAAATTCGCAGATGTTATCACACCTAATGACTAATGCTGCTTGCAGGACCTTTCTATGTTTAAAAACAAATGAGTACAAGAGAACTCTTCCCTGACTAAGCAATACAAAATAAGGCCAAATATTTAGAAATTGGTTGGTGAGAATAATTAAAAGCAAAAAAGAAAGTGAAATTGAAAAGAAGATGAGATAACCTTGACCCCCGGCATCTTCAGCAAGGGCTAACTTGATGATTTCCTTCAGATCATAGGTAGGGTGCAAAGGAGGCTTTAAAGCCATGGATTCAAAAGACAGTCTAGGATTTCTGGCAATTGCAGCCACCCTAACAATTCGTCTGCATGGAAGAAACCTTGAGGCCAGAAACAAATCAACATATTTATTATAATATATCCATGAGCAAACCTTGAGGATGTGAATAAGCAAGGCAAAACTAATGGAGAAATTGACTGGATCCCAGGCATTAATGACTTTTTTTTGAAGCTCCTAAGAACCGAGCAGTGAGTTGATCAGCTCTTTATTTTACTCATCTGTTACCTATACCATGAACGAAATATGAGTGCAAGTCATTCACCACTTATATTATTTGCATGGGTTAGGAGAGAATATCAGGTGGAGATTAGATGACAGCATATCTCTTACACAACAAAGTCAAAAGCAAATATGTCAAACCAACTGCTTACGTAAGAAGCTTTGTTTGCATTTAGCACAAATAAGGTTTATCTATGCTTAATTTAGGGAAGAAAGGGGGAGAAGTAGCAGTGAAAAAAACTAGGAATTTGAGTGCTACGACTTAAAGAGAATAACATACATATGAATAACTGAATATCACATAATTTAGGTGCATAGTAATAGCTGTTGGAAAAGAAAGAGCCTGGATTATAGATTGCATAAACCAAGATTTATAGGAGCTGAGATTCTGGCATTTGCCTCCTATTTTTCTTAGGCTTTTGCATTCAGACGTTCCTATATTCATTTGTTTGAGCCTTAACTATCTACATATGTCAGATTCAGTGTTTGGTAATTGCAATGCTTTAACATAATAGAACTTACATATCAAAAAAAAGATTTATTAGAGTTCTAAAGAACCGAAAGCTCAATTGTACTAGTGCCAGTTTTGTTGCTGTTTTAGTAGAATGACTCAAAGCAATAAGTAATAAATTACCAAAATCCATGTAGACAGTCATATTCATAACCATATAGATGCTGAAACAGCATTTGTAGAATTGCTAGAATTATGTAGAATCTATTGGAGACAACAAATGGAACTAAGAGTGGGAATCAGCTCTGTGTAAACAAAACGTTTTTGTTAGCAATAAGTGATATTAGCATTCCCTACATTATTATATATAGACTAGAATGGGTCAATTAAGAGACTTCAACAAAAAATCAGGAACAAAAATATCAGATGCATCAGTTTAATGCTCCAACATGAACTCAAGAATCTGGATATAATGCTGATCAAAAGAAGTGTAAGTGATCCTTTCCCTCCAGAAGAGCTTAAAGCAAAGAGTGGTGGAAATATAACAAGTATTGGGAGTCTTCATTAGCATTCTCTAAAATTGAAACTAGGCCAGACACTAATTTCATCACATTCAAGTTTATATCTTGCCCGCTAAAACAGTTAAAACTTCACAGTCTAAGGAACCCGCAGCATTTCATAGACTACAAACACACTGATCTGGTCTATGCCCTTAGGGGATGTTTGGAAATAGAGTTTTGGTCTCATCTCATCTCATTTCCTTCCCAAACATCACTCAAACACAAACACTTTCAAACTAATTATTACAATTTTTTAAACTAATCATTACAACTTTCCCAAACTTTCAAACAAAAAAAAAAAAATCATACTTTTTCAGACCTCAAAATAAAAATAATATTAAAAATATATATTCTAACAATATTTTAACTTTATAATATTTTTTCTTCAACTTTTTCTCTCTAGTTTCTCAAAACCCCATAAAACATTAATTCAAACTATCTCACTACTATTTACAAACCATCTTACTACTATTTACAAAATTTTCACTTCATCTTATTCTCCAAGCATCCCCTTGGAAATCATGTGTATATAAATAGTGTGTTCCTCGAGTAGCGTTGATAATTATTTCTTATCAAATTTCTCCGTGCATTCAATTTAAAATCCAAAATACAACATTGTAAGATCTGTCGGCATAGATATTATACATAACAGCTTTTTTAAAAAATAATAATAAAAGGCGCCTATTTTGTCGGAAGAAAGACAAACTCTGCTAGCTTCTCAACATCTAACCAAATCTCAGGTAGCAGTCAACTTATCATCACCATAAACCAACCATAGCGCACAAAAGAAAAAAAGAAGAGTGAGAAAAATGGAGAAAATTGAGCGAATGATCGTCTTCAAAGGCACGATAGATATTGATAAACTTTTACAAACATACATAAGGGATGGATGCTTCACCTGATTGGAGATTGCGCCAATAACAACCCGTGGCGCAGAAAATTACTTTGCCACAGTCAACGTTACTCGGCTTCTTCCGAGAGAGAGCGAGGGGCCTCACCACGGCCTATTCTGTTTCGCCTCCATTTTATTTTTTCAATGAAAAGTGCTATTTAAAGAACATCCGCTTACATAAAAAGAGAATTTTTTCCGTTCTTTATTATTTTGGTTGAGTCTGTTCTTGGGTAAAAATTTAGTTTTTAAGATTTAAAATTTAACTTTTAAATTAAATTATGTCATATAAAATTTTATATCCTATATATTGACTCGTGAATAAAATTTCTCGTTTTGAAAAGATAAATACTAGATATTAGACCCAAATCATTAATCCTTTTATAGATTATTTGTATATAATATCACTTAGGGTGTTTATATATATATATAATTTAATCATCCAATTTGATTAGAAAATAAGTTAAAATATTATTTTATAATTTAATATGGATGGAATAGATTTCTCAGCACATGCCTTATAAAGCTTTTAAATGGGTTTTTCAATATCTATTTTTCATGAGCAATTTAAAGGCGGTATTTGGTAAGTGAAGCAGTCTCACTATTATTCATAAATTATTTACTACTATCAAATGTATTTTACACCTATCAATTGTACCTTTAATATACTCTAGGGTTAATTATCTATCCAATACATTGTACTTTACTTATTTTATTTTTGTCAGATTTATAATATTTCCTATTCTCTCAAACACATGAGAACCTTCTCAGTTTTTACTTTGTTATGATATCAATTGTTTTTCCTCTTCCATGGTGCCTACTCAACCCTTTCTCTCAGACAATGCTAGCAGCCCTTTCTTTCTTCATCCAAGTGATAATCTCAATGTTATTCTTGTTATGTAACTCCTAATCGATGATAACTATCACACATGGTCTCAATCTATGACCATGGCTCTCTTAGCAAAGAACAAGTTAGAGTTTGTTGATGGTTCCATTCTCAAGCTTTCAAATCCAATCGATTCTCTTCTTTCTCCATGGCTACGCTGCAATAATATGATGAATTTTTGTCTCCTTAACTCTATTTATTTTGATATTTCTACTACTATTTTGTATATTTGTACCACACATTAGATCTGGCTCAATATGAAGGAACGCTTCTCTCAGAAGAATGGTCCTCGAATTTTCAAGTTACAAAAATCCATTTCCACTCTCTCTCAAGGACAACTTTAGGTGAGTGCTTATTTCACTCACCTAAAAGCCCTTTGGGACAAGTTGGTAAACTACAAACCTGTTCCGGCTTGTTCAATAGGAGCACATTTCACAATTTCTTATGAGATTAAATGAATCATTTTCTTCTGCAAAGGCTTAGATTTTGTTAATGGAGCCTCTACCATATCTTAACAAAGTGTTTTCTCTTGTTCTACAAGAAGAGCAACAAAGGAAAATCTCAGTTACTCATCTTCCCTCTATTAATTCACATGCGTTTATTACTAAGAGTGATAACTCCATATTTGTCTAATCCTTTTCCAAGAAAGAATGACCCGTGTGTAAATATTGTGAGATCACTGGTCATGTTGTTGAGAAGTGTTATAAATTGCATAAATTTCCACCGGGATACAAGCCAAGGCAACAACCTATGGCCAATCAAGTTTTTCTCAGTGACAACACTTCCTTAGCTGCTTCTCCCTTTTCTCTAGTTGTGGCTCAATATTAACAACTTATGTGCATGCTTCACTCCCAAAACGCTTATGATGACTTCACTCATGTTGTTAATGCAGTATCTTCAAACTCTTCCCCATTCTCTAGTTTTTTTTTTTTTGCCTCATCGCTTGTGCAATAATACTCACTCTGTTTTTTCTTCTACTAAATCTAGTTTTTTTTATCCTCATTGTTGGATTTTTGCTACGGGAGCCACAGATCATATGGTTCCTTCTGTAGATTTTTTTTTTCTTCCATTACTTCTATTGTTAATATGTCTATTAAACTTCTTAATGGCTAATTTGTGTCTGTTACACATATTGGTACTATTCTCATTTCTGAACATCTTATTCTTCATGATGTTCTTTGTGTTCCTTTATTCACTTTCAAGTTGATTTCTATTAGCAAACTCACTAAATCACTCACTTGTTGTTTTTCATTTTCATTTGATATGTGTTTCATTCAAGGCCCGATCCACTAGAAGTTGATTGGAGTGGGTAGATATAGAGGAGGACTTTACATCCTGCAGCAACCAGGCTCTTCTTTTTCTTTTGACTTACAATATTTTCCTGTTTCATATAATGCAGTTTTTATTTCTTTTCATGCTTTACTTTCACCTGTTTGTTCTGCATTCTCTAAATGCTCAATGTTTGAGTTTTGGCATAATAGACTAGGTCATCCTTTTGTTTTGAGGATGTTGTTTGTGAATAAATTTGTTCTTAAATTGGTAGCATCTAATACTCCATATACAATTTGTCCACTGGCCAAACAAAAAAAAAATTACATTTTCCTAGTAACCATCATTTTTCTATTTCTCCTTTTGATCTTGTTCATTGTGATGTTTGGGGACCTTTCATCATCCCTACTGTTGAAGGTTATAGATTTTTTAGACTATTGTTGATGATTCTACTTGTGCTACTTAGATTTACCTTTTCAAATGTAAATCTAAAGTGTCAATTCTCATTCAAAATTTTTTCAATCTAGTTGAAACTCAGTTCCGTATTAAAATTAAAAAAAAAAATTCATACTAACCATGGTACAAAATTTTCCCTTTCCACCTTTCTAAAGTATAGTTGCGTTGAAACTCCACAATAAATAGTGGAGAGAAAGCATCAAACATTCTTAACATAGTCCGAGCCTTAATATTCCAATCTCATTTGCCTATCAAATTTTGGGGAGATGCTCTTTTAATAGTCACTTACATCATTAAGAAGTTACTCCTATCTTGAAACATTAATCTCTTTTTGAGCTTTTGTTTCACTCGTCTCCCTCTTATGATCACTTGAGAACTTTCGATTGCTTGTATGTTGCTTCTACCTTACAAAGATCTTGCACAAAGTTTGATCCCAAGGCTCGTACATGTGTTTTCCTTGGATACTTTTTCAATATCAAATATTATAAACTTCTTGATATCAACACCAATAAGTGATTTGTATCTAGACACATTGTATTTCATGAACATCTTTTCCCTTTCAAATCTCAAGATTTTTTCCTCCTAACTCTATTTCACCTTCAAATGTCTCCCATTTCCTACTGAATCATCAACATTAGATTATTTTCCTGTGCCTTCAATAATATCTTCATCAGACCATTCTTCTCTTGACAATCATTTTCTACCTCATGCTATCCCTCCTCATATTCCTAATTTTGAAAATACTATTTCCTCACCCATACTTACTCGGAGATCAACTAGAATCAGAGGAGCCACTGGTTACTTGCAGAATTCTATTGCAACTCTTCTTCTGCATACTCTACATCAGATCTTACAACAGGTCTTTCCTATTCTCTCATTCGTTTAAGCACCAAGTAAGGCATGTCTAACTTTCTTTCTTATGATCGCTTATCTTCTAATCATAAGTCTTTTGCCTAATCCATTACTATTGATATTGAATCTCAATTTTATCATCAAGTAGTCCAGCACTCTTATTGGAGAGATGCTATGATTGCTAAGATTACAACCTTGAAAAATAATAACACATGGGCTGCCACTCCTTTGCCTCTTGGCGAAAAAACCCATAGGTTGTAGGTGGGTTTAAAAAGTTAAGTATCGTGCTATGGCTCTATAGAACACTATAAGGCAAGGTTAGTTGCAAGGATTATACTCAAAAAGTAGGTTTGGATTATTCTGAAACTTTTTCACCAGTAACTAAAATGGCTACTGTTCGAATTATTTTGATAGCTAGTAAAGATTTACAATCTATGGAGCATTTGAAATCCTTACTTGATGATAAGTTTAAGTTTAAGGATCTTGGTCAGCTTAGTACTTTCTTGGTTTGGAAGTAGTTAGATCTTCACATGACATCTCTCTATGCCAAAGGAAATATGCTCTAGAGATTCTCCAAGATGCTGAATTTCTTGCATCTAAACTTGTTTCTTTTCCCAAGGGAGCATAATGTGAAACTAAATAAAGAAGATGGGGACTTGTTACCATATCCCATAATCTTTCGTAGGCTCATTGGTAGGCTTCCGTACCTTACAATTACAAGGCCAGAATTGTCTTACTCAATTCATCGACTTAGTTGGTAGTATATGGCTCAACCCAGACATTCTTATTTGACAACAGCTTATTGAATTTTACAATATGTAAAGACTACTCCTAGTCATGGTGTTTTATTTTCAGCTGCCAACTCCTTAACCAGTAAAGCTTTTGCAGATTCGAATTTGGCCCCTTGTCCTGACAGTCATTGATCTACAAGTAGATATTGTGTGTTTTTTTGTGATTCTTTAGTATCTTGAAAAACCAAGAAACAATCAACTGTTTCTCGTTCTTTTGCTGAAGCTTAATATCACTCAATGGCATCTACTAGTGAAATTGTTTGGCTTCTTACCATTTTCTTTGATTTTGGTATATTTCATTCTTACAGTTCTAAAATATTTTGTGATAGTCAGGCTGCTTTGCACATTGCTGCCAACCTAATTTTTTATGAAAGGACAAAACATATTGAGCTGGATTGTCGTTTCATCTGTGACAAGATTCAAGCTGGAATCTTCAAGACTTTTCACCTTGCTTCTCAATACCAACTTGTTGATGTTCTTACTAAAGCTCTTGGCCATCAACAGTTTCAACACTTGATCACAAAGATTACTTGTGACACCCCCAAATCCCCACGTACGGACACGGGGAAATCGAGACGTCCGGATGGTAACAACACGGGTCACCACCCTATCGACGAGTGCCAAGTGTGTGCAAGCGACAAATGTGCACGAAGAAATATGCAACGGATAGCAAAGACATATAACTAAGTACCAGAATTTTTGTCTAGTTTAATACAATCCAGTTCAAAACATACATAATAAAATATTACAACTACAAATATTGTTTTAAAGCCAACTCCAAGCATAGACTCCAACTCAAAACTCCAGCGGAGCCGCATCCTCGGGCTCAGCCTCCTCCTCCTCGATCCCTGCACCAAAATCTACGGTACCAAAAATGGTACCGCAGGTAAGTAAAATCCAAATACCACTAGATAAAAACTCAAACAATATGCATGAAAAAATGCCAATGCACGAACCCATAAATCCGTATTTTTACACGCATGCCAAAAATCCCATTTGGCCCAAAAACATAATCTTTACAAATATCACGCCAAAAGTCCATTTGGCCCATATCCAACTCAATCCATAACCAATTAATCTGTATGCACCATGACCTCCCCTAGGCGTCATCCGCACACCCTGGCTCCTATGCCACACCGCGGGTATCCACCACGCGTATGACACCTAAACGAGCGATGCCCAGTTCTGCGCCCCGCGCGTTCGTAGCCAAGCATCCCCTAGCCCTTGCCAGCGAAGGGCCACGGAGTCAGTGCATAGAGCGATGCCCAGTTCCATGCCCGGCGCGTTCGTAGCCAAGCATCCCCTAGCCCCCGCTCTCGTTGTCGCTCAGTTCCACGCCCGGCGCGTTCGTAGCCAAGCCTCGACTCAGGGGACGTCACTCAGTATATTACGCTCCCGAGTGACCAGAGGAGCTCCACCGAGATAATACCCCATCCCGGCTTGGGGTCGTGGTACACACGCACCCGAAAATCCATTTACGCCAATAAAACATGATTTTCTCAATTTAAATAAAATGCACGTGCATGCACCATGTAAATGTAATCTCAATGCACAACATAAACAACCAATCATAAATCAACAAACTAAGCAACTCCGTCCTCAATCCATCCGACCCCTGAACTCCTCGGACTCAGTCCGGAATCAACCAACCAACCAGATAAATTATTGAAAGAGCAAAATATATTTAAATCTAAAAGTATAGTTTGGAAAATACTTACAGCGCTATATGGTATTTTTCGAAAGTTCGCGGCATTGCAAACGGCGGAGGAAAAGCAACGTAACAATGTATTTTACACTGTGGCCGTGGGTAATAAATTACCCACTTTCGAACGGGGAAAAACCAAGACACGAAATTGATAGGGAATGGCCTTGAGATATTTATGAAGCTAAAGGAAGTGAGCTTTGGTCGTGAGTGGCGGTGGAAACGGCGATGGAAGTGCAAAAAGGGGCTGATCGGAGTTGAACTCGTGCGAGCTGCTCCGGCAACGGATCGGGGCCGAAATTAGGTGGGTTAGGACAGCAAGAGGTAGGGGAAGAAGCTGTGAAGAGATGGTGGCCGGAGGTGGTGCGACGGCGCCGGAAACGGTGAAAAACCGTGCGGCTTGGAGGAGCTCGTGGTGGCTAACGGTGGCTCGGATGAAGGTGAAACTTGGTGGGGATGTTCACCGGTGAGAGGGGAAGAAAACTTGGTGGGTGGTGTAGGCCACGCCGCCGACGAGCGGCAGTTCTGGGCGGAGAAAGAATCTGGTGACAGGGGAGAAAACAGGGCAGGGGCAGCAACTTCCAGGGGCTCGTAGAGGCTAACGGCTGGTCCGATGGCTCTGAAAATTGGTGGGGATGATCTCTGATGGGAGGGGAAGAGAATGGCGGGGGTGGTGTACGATACCTCCACCGGACGGCGGAGAAACGGCCGGCCGAAGTAGGGGCGGCGGGAAGGAGAAAAGGAGAAGGAGAGCACGGGGAGAGAGAGACCGAGCGGAAAAGAGGAAGAAAAAGAAAGAAAAAGGAAGGAAAAGGGAAAAAGAAAAGAGAAAAGAAAAGATATGAGGTCCAATCCTCACTTCCGGGATCCAAAAACTGTTTCGCCGAAAACGATATTAAAACATAAAACGACTAAAATAAATTAAACACCACATCAAATAAAATAAAAACCAATTAAAATACATTAATTTAAAATAAATAAACCAATATATTAATTAAATTTAAAACATTCTTTCAGTAAAAATATACATAAAAGCGGGTCATCACATTACTCTTCATCTTGAATGGGAGTATCAAGTGTATTTTACACGTGTCATTGTACCTTTAATATATTCTAAGGTTAATTATCTGCCATAGTATAAATACATTGTATTTTACTTATTTTATTTTTTTTCCAGATGAATAATATTTCCTATTCTCTCAAATACACAAGAACCTTCTAGGTTTTTACTTTATTAACTACTTTTTTACTATTATTAACTATTTTTTTACTATTATTTATAGATCATCTAAGATCACTCAACGATCAAATGTAGCTAAAATGATCTAATAGACTATCTACATATGGTTGATTAGACTTTGAAGTGTAGCACAAATTGTATCCAGACGGTTTGGATTGAGATGGGCTCTCATCCTATCTTATCTCCTCATTACAATTTATTCTCATACAAAATATAATAAGTAATTCAACTTTTTCAAATTTTAAAATAATAATAAATTAATAATATTAAAAATTAAAATTTTAACAATATTTTATTTAATTTTTAATTTTTATCTTAATTTATTATCCAAATCTATTTTGCGTCCGTTGCGGAGGTGTGCATAGTTTGTTTGAAGAATTTATTTTTTTCAGGAAATGGGCTATTTATTGAAACTTTAAGGAAAAATTATGGACTTTTAAATGGGCTGGACGATAGCCGTAGACGATGGAACCGGCTATACAATACTCCAAAGGCCTTTTGAGTCCGTAAACTAACTTTTAAGTAGCCATGTAAGTTTAGCCGGTCTTTTTAAAAAAAATAAAAAATAATATTTGCAGTTTTACGCATATTAAATAAATAAATAAAAAAGGAGATATAGTTGGAATCCATGTGAAAAAATTATTTTTTAATACTAGACTTTATTTTTTTTAACAAAAGTGAGCGCGACTTACATATATATATATATATATATATATATATAAAATATACCTTAACATTATATCTAGTATTAATCCTAAAAAAAGTTTTAAAATTACCATAAAAAAATATTTTTTTAATGGATATTTATTTGCAAAAAATTTCTATAGGACTTGTGCTTTTTAGACTTGGAATGAAAAACAATTTGACGTTTATTCTGCCTCCAAGACCAAGAATTGGTAAACCTTTTTTCAATGGCTTATGGATTTGGCTTACATCCTGTTAAAAATTCATTAGATATATCTTGTTTGAAAAGGAAAAAAAAAAAATTGCTTTAAATGAAAAAGATAAGTTGTTTTTTTCATCAATCTTCCAATCTTATCTATTCACTTTTTAACAAGATGTATCGAGTTCTAGATTTTTAACCTAATGTAAGGCAAAGCCATGCCTTATATATCAATGAAAGTCGTCAGAGCCTGCATACATAACTGCTCATTAATCAGGTAGCAGAATTTCGAAAGAAAATTGGAAGGGAAAGGCCTAATCAATTAACATGCATGGTGCCAACCAGCTTGGCCCCATAACGTGCACACCCGTGCAGGCCAAGCCAGTGTACATTCCACGACAAAGTTTCAAATTATTAGAGCACGGATATAGGATATATACAGCTAACTGTTATAAACCAAGTTCAAATTGTATTGTATGACCACATTTAGCCATCAATGGTGATTTTAGGTACACTTACCCTCCAATGGTGATTTTAGGTACACTTACCCCCCAATGGTGATTTTAGGTACACTTACCCCCAATGGTGATTTTAGGTACACCTAACCTCCTTTGTACTCTTTACCATTGGATTGATGACAAGTGTAACAATCATAACCATCCTTTGTACCAAGAGATCCCTATAAATAGAGGGAGTCCTCATTTGTGTAAGGCCCCAAGAAATAAGAGAAAACAAAGTTCTCTAAACATCTCTCTCTCTTTTGCTCTCTATCTTTTCATTAGTTTCATAACACGTTATCAGCACGAAGTCTCTGACGGTTTTGAAGCTAGTAGTCTTCTACTTCAAGTAAGTTTTTCAATATATTATTTGTAATTCTCAATATGAATATGAAATGTTATATTACTTGATGAAACTCTATGTTTATTCTCATAATTTTGTAAATGTATTTCTTAATATAAACATACTTATGTTCCTGATTTATATATGTAGAAAATGTCAAATCTTACGAAATTGGAATTCGTTGCTCTTGACATTTCTGGGAAAAATTATTTATCTTGGATCCTTGATGCTGAGATCCATCTAGATGCGATGAACCTGGGAGATACAATTAAAGAAGGAAATCAAGGGTCCCGGCAGGACCGTGCTAAGGCAATGATTTTCCTTAGGCACCATCTCCATGAAGAATTAAAAACTGAGTATCTCACGGTGAAAAATCCCCTTATTTTGTGGAATGATTTAAGGGAGAGATATGAGCACCAGAAAACTGTGATCCTCCCAAAAGCTCGTCATGATTGGATGCACCTGAGGTTGCAAGATTTCAAGAGTGTTAGTGAGTATAACTCTGCACTCTTTAAAATTAGCTCAGTATTAAAATTATGTGGTGAAAAAGTCACTGATGATGACTTGTTAGAGAAGACATATACCACTTTTCATGCCTCGAATGTGCTCCTGCAGCAGCAGTATCGAGAGCGAAAGTTCAAAAAATATTCTGAACTTATATCTTGTCTTCTTGTAGCTGAGCAAAATAATGAGCTTTTATTAAGAAATCATCAGTCACGTCCTACTGGTTCTATATCATTCCCTGAAGTGAATGATACTAGATTTACACCATTTCCAGAAGCAAATGGTGCATATTTTCAAAGAAACCGAGGACGAGGACGTGGTAGAAAAGATTACAGAAGTGGAGGTCCTAGAAGAGACCACACTAAAAGGGATAATAGAAGATATACACCGTACCACCAGAAGTGGTTCAACTCAGAGAAGGGCAAAGGTCCTCAAAATAAATCTTTAAAGAAAGATGAAGATGGATGCCATAGATGTGGTATGACTGGACATTGGGCTCGTACCTGTCGTACAGCTAAGCATTTGGTTGACTTATATCAAACTTCTATAAAAGAAAAAACAAAAAAGTTTGAAACAAATTTTGCTGAATCATCAGATGCTTTAGATAGAGAAGATATTACAAATCTTGATGTTTCTGATTTCTTTGAAAATTCTAGTGATAGAATAGATCACTTGATTGGTGATGGAAGTGTTCCTTTTTGATTAATGTATTTTCTTTATTTATATTTTGCAATGTTTTAATGAAAGTTTTATATATTTTGTAGAATCATGAGTATTACTGATGAACTTGAGATGAATAATAGAGATGTATGTCTGGCTGACAGTGCTACAACTCACACAATTCTTAAAGACAAAAAATATTTTCAAAATATAACATTGAGTAGAGCCTACGTTCATACCATATCTGGTTCATCGAATCTAATTGAAGGCTCCGGAAGAGCTTATATTGTGTTGCCTAATGGCACCAAATTTTGCATCGATGATGCTCTATTTTCTTCACGATCAAGAAGAAATTTATTGAGTTTTAAGGATATACGTCGTAATGGTTGTCATATTGAAACCACCGACGAAGACAATAAAGAGCATCTTCTCATTACTAAAATAATTTCGAGCCAGAAGCTCGTATTAGAAAAACTGCCTGCCCTCTCATCTGGATTGTATTATACAGAAATGAAAACAATCGAATCACATGTGGTAATGCACCAGAAGTGCATTGACCCCAAAGTCTTTATGACTTGGCATGATCGCCTTGGACATCCGGGAGCAATAATGATGAGACGAATACTTGATAATTCGTATGGGCATCCCCTAAAGAATCAGAGGATTATCTTACCCAATGAATATCCATGCTCTGCATGTTCTCAGGGTAAATTGATTATCAAACCATCTATCTCAAAAATTGTTTTTGAATCTCCGTCTTTTTTACAAAGAATTCATGGGGATATATGTGGGCCTATTCAACCATCAAGTGGACCGTTCAGATACTTTATGGTTTTAATTGATGCATCAAGTCGATGGTCACATGTTTGTCTTCTTTCCACTAGAAATATTGCATTTGCTAAACTTCTTGCCCAAATAATTAAACTTAGAGCACAATTTCCTGATTATCCAATTAAAACTATTCGATTGGATAATGCAGGTGAATTTACATCTCAAGCTTTTGATAACTATTGCATGTCAATAGGCATAGATGTTGAACATCCAGTTGCCCACACACACACTCAAAATGGTTTAGCTGAATCATTAATTAAAAGGCTTCAGTTAATCGCTAGACCTTTACTTATGAAATCAAAACTTCCTATTTCTGCCTGGGGACATGCTATACTTCATGCAGCATCATTGATTCGTGTTAGGCCATCAGCATATCACAAATATTCTCCATTACAGCTTGCATTTGGTCAACAACCAAATATTACTCATCTTCGTATTTTTGGATGTGCGGTATATGTTCCAATTGCACCTCCACAACGTACAAAGATGGGTCCTCAACGTAGACTTGGAATATATATTGGGTTTGATTCTCCATCTATTATTAGATACCTTGAGCCTCTTACAGGGGATATGTTTAAGGCACGTTTTGAGGATTGTCATTTTGACGAATCCATTTTCCCAACATTGGGTAATGAGAAGTCGGTGCCTGAAGCACGACAGGAAATTACTTGGAAAAATAAAGCTCTTTCCCAATTTGATCCTCGTACAAATGAATGTCAACTAGAGGTTCAAAAGATTATTCATTTGCAAAGTGTTGCAAATCAATTACCGGATGCATTTACTGACACTAAAGGTGTGGTAAAATCATATATTCCTGCTGTTAATATTCCAGCAAGGATTGCAGTCCCTGAAGGACAAATTGCCAAAACAGCAACAGGTGAGTCCAAGATACGCCTGAAGCGTGGACGGCCTATTGGTGCAAAGGATAAAATTCCTCGGAAGAGAAAAATACAAAATGAATTTGGTACTCCTGAAGAGTCCATACCCACAACACAGGCCATAAGAGTAATTGATACTCCTGAAGAGAATAAATCTCCTGAAAAAGAACCTCCTGAAGAGGTATTTAATGAAATGTCTTCCCTTGAAGAGGGACAGGTACCTGAAAATAACGAGATCTCGATACATTTCATGAATACTGGAGAAATTCTGGATAGAAATAAAACCGTTGTGGACAACATATTTTCATATAAAATGGCCCTTGACATTACCAGAAGTAATGAAGAAATTGAGCCAAGAACTGTCGAAGAATGTCGACGTAGAAATGACTGGCCAAAATGGAAATCAGCTATTGAAGCTGAATTAAACTCGCTAGCAAAGCGAGAGGTCTTTGGACCAATTGTACAAACACCAAAGGGTGTAATGCCTGTTGGATATAAATGGGTATTTATGCGTAAGCGTAATGAGAAAAATGAAATTGTGCGATATAAAGCACGACTTGTTGCACAAGGTTTCCTGCAGAAACCAGGGATTAATTATGAGGAAACATACTCTCCTGTTATGGATGCAATCACATTCAGATTTTTGATTGGTTTGGTAGTTACAAAAGGATTAGATATGCAGTTAATGGATGTGGTTACTGCATACTTATATGGATCATTGGATCATGACATATATATGAAAATCCCTGAAGGATATAGAATGCCTGAAGCTTCTAATTTGAGTACATCTAAAAGTATGTACTCTATTAAACTTCAAAGATCCTTATATGGATTAAAACAATCCGGACGCATGTGGTATAAACGCCTTAGCGAATATTTATTGAAAGAAGGATTTGAGAATAATCCAATATGCCCATGTGTTTTCATTAAAAAATCAGACTCTGGATTTGTTATTATTGCGGTTTATGTTGATGATCTAAATCTTGTTGGAACTCCTGAAGAGATAAGAAGAACCGCTACATATTTAAAGAATGAATTTGAAATGAAAGACCTTGGCAAAACGAAATTTTGTCTCGGCCTGCAGCTCGAGCATTTACAAAATGGAATTCTCATTCATCAGTCAACTTATACAGAGAAAGTCTTGAAGCACTTTTACATGGACAATGCTCATCCTCTGAGTACTCCAATGGTTGTTCGATCACTTGATGTGCAAAAAGATCCATTTCGTCCTTGTGAAGATGATGAAGAAATTCTTGGTCCTGAAGTACCTTATCTCAGTGCAATTGGAGCCCTGATGTATCTTGCAAATTGCACTCGGCCTGATATTGCATTTTCAGTTAATTTACTTGCAAGATATAGTTCCGCACCAACTCGAAGACATTGGAATGGCATTAAACATGTCCTTCGATATCTCCGAGGTACAGTTGATATGGGATTATTTTATCAACATGGATCAAGTCCACAATTAGTTGGATATGCGGATGCAGGTTATCTTTCAGATCCACACAGAGGTAGATCTCAAACTGGATATGTATTTACTTATGGAAATTCTGCTATATCATGGAGATCTGTCAAGCAAACAATATCTGCTACCTCTTCAAATCACTCAGAGATAATTGCAATTCATGAGGCAAGTCGAGAATGTGTTTGGCTAAGATCAGTGATTCAACATATTCAAGAAAAGTGTGGTCTTCCAGTGATTAATGATAGTCCAACAATTTTATACGAAGATAATGCTGCTTGTATTACTCAAATTAGAGGAGGATATATCAAAGGTGATAGAACCAAACACATTTCACCTAAATTCTTTTATACTCATGAACTTCAGGAGAAAGGTGAAATTAATGTCAAGCAGATACGGTCAAGTGATAATCTGGCAGATTTATTCACTAAAGCATTACCAACTGCAACATTTAAGAAACTTGTGCAGAAGATTGGAATGCGAAGACTTGAAGACCTATTATCATGCACTTTTCAGGGGGAGTAAATGTCTTGAAGATTTGTGCTGATTGTACTCTTTTCCCTTCGCTAAGGTTTTATCCCACTGGGTTTTCCTTTGCAAGGTTTTAATGAGGCAATCTTAAAGCACTTGACGATATACAGAATATTGTACTCTTTTTCCTTCGTCATTGGTTTTTTCCCACTGGGTTTTTCCTTGACAAGGTTTTAACGAGGCATATTCTTTATATGTGGTCATCCAAAGGGGGAGTGTTAGAAACCAAGTTCAAATTGTATTGTATGACCACATTTAGCCATCAATGGTAATCTTAGGTACACCTACCCCCCAATAGTGATTTTAGGTACACCTAACCTCCTTTGTACTCTTTACCATTGGATTGATGACAAGTGTAACAATCCTAACCATCCTTTGTACCAAGAAATCCCTATAAATAGAGGGAGTCCTCATTTGTGTAAGACCCCAAGAAATAAGAGAAAACAAAGTTCTCTAAACATCTCTCTCTCTTTTGCTCTCTATCTTTTCATTAGTTTCATAACACTAACATCGACTTTACAATTGACAGTAGTGAGGATTATTTTAAGGTAAGAAGGTTCGTAAAGCAACCACTTTCGACTCTAATTAATGGGTTGTCTCATTGGGAAATTAGTTAATAATTAAGAGTACTGCATGCATGCAGGCCAACGGGAAAATGGATGAAAGATGCTTCAAGAAAATGGGACGGTGCTAGCTAGCTAGCTCTTTCTCCAGTAATCTCGTCTTGCATGCACTCATCTGTTACCTGTATGTGTGTCTGCAGATTCCATATTAATTCCCAACACTTTCTCCCCTTTTCTTTCATGCATTTCTTCAGGAGACCGTATTGGTCTCCAAATATGAGTCACTAAATATTGAGGATTAATTGCATCCATTAAAACTTCCTATCTAGGCTGTCCCTCCTCATATATGGTCCCATATTGTATTATTCCATCAAAACGTACTCATAACAATTTATATTTTTGAATAGTACCATTACCAATATTTTGGATACCGTTTCGGTCAAGGCACTAGAACAAGATATTTCGGAATCGGTATTATTTCGGATACTGTTTCGGAATAGTTTATATATAAATAAATTATATTAAATCTAAAAAAAAGAGTTAAATTAATTGAATTCTTTTATTTATTATTCTTACACCATATATTTGATAAAAAATAAAATAAAAATAGAATAGAATTATTATTAAAAAATATAAACAAAATAAGAGTACAAACAGAGACAAAACTTTTGAATAATGAAAAAACTAGAATTTTATCTGTGAACTTTCAAATAATTCATGAATGAAGAAAAGTTCAAAAATAAAACAAAAGTGAAACTGTAAAAGGACGAAGTGGATTAGTAAACACATTGACTAATTTAAGTAGAGAGAAGTGAAAGGACAAAACTATGAAACACGCTAACGTTTACAATGGGAGGAAGTACAGGCTATATAGCAAATTTACAGATTGACCTGGGCTGCATTTTTCCGAGAATTTTAAATCCTATATATATTTTGTACCAGTTGATATAGCCATTTCGGCCGAAACTCAACATACCGGCCTATGACAGGCCGGTACCACTGGTATTTTAACTAATACGAAACACTGTTTTTAACTGTGTCGACTACTATACTGGTATGAAATATTTCGACCGTACCGGCCAATATGGCACAAAATTCAAAACATTAACTACTATTGTTGAGTCACTAATTGAGGATTTTTTCTTTTTTTGAGTGGAAAGGATTTTTAGGCAGGCCGAGACCAGCATTATTAGTGAACAAAGCACTAAAAATTTTCAGGTGTGTATTTAACAAAAGTTATTACTGCTACTATGCGGCCAGGTTTGACCATTTGGCGTGCTTTTAGTGTAAATTATATTTTTCTTTTTTATGTTTTTTATTCAAATATATTTTAAACATGTTTAAAAATTTTTAAAAATAAAAACAAATATTAAGACTTTAATATTTACTTTTTTAACCATTAAATAAAAAAATTAAAAAATAAAATAAAATATATGAATGGTCAAATTGAGAAGACAAACTCAGGGAGTATAGTATCATTTTTTTTAACAAAATCCATGGGTAGAATACTAAGATCACTATGATCACACATAAATTATTTAAATTAGAATATAGTTAATAACTCTAATTAATAACCCAATTATGACTCAAAACTCTCTGTAGTACTAGACTACTAGTGGATCTTAACTACCAAGGCCTCGGCCTTATTCATCATGTGTGTGGTTAGAAAATTCGATTCAAAGACCAATGCAAAGAGCAAGTTAATTGGGAATGCTATTTTTCAATTCTCCATGAAAATCAATCAATTTTAATACGTAGGAAGAGGACCTAGACTGGAGATCGATTTTTTATGACTAACGGATGGAGGAATTAGAATTAATGTTGATAATGTAGATCGAGTGGTAGGTGGGAGGACCAAGGAAATTAAACTTAAATATACCGATAAGGTGGATGACTTTGTTGACTCAAAAAGGTGGAGGAGACCGGGAGAGTGACCTCTTTTCCTTTGATAATTGGGGGACTGGACTGAATATGCCACTGATCATGAGCTGTCTTAGGACTCTTAACGTGTCCATACATGACTCTATGGCCCTTTGCTAGCTGTAGAATCTATATATATGCATTTATATAATGGATAGAGTCCTTTTCCTGGGGGTACTGACAATTATATATTCATATCATGTGGTGTGCTTTATTATGGCTATTTTATCGAAACTCATAATGAGTACGTCGTTTTCTTAGTACTGCATTATCCATGCATGCATGTGTTTAATTATGCAATAATTTTATATACAATTATAAAATATGTAAACACTTCGTAATTATTTTGAAAAAATATAGAATTTATTGTTAAAACATTAATTTAATTTTTTCATGTGACTATGTGAGTCTCATATTTTATTTATTTTTTTAAAAATAATATCACTATAAGAAAAACGAGATTTTAGTTGCGAATACTATTTTCGTTGTAATAAATTGACCACAAAAGTTCATTTTTCTTATAGTGAATTACGCGACGGTAACATAATTCACAATTATAAATATATTTTCTCTTCTTGATTACAAGAACTACGTACAAGTAGTCTAATCATAAAAGTTCTAATTGATAAAAATTAGCACATGCACCGACCTAATTAAATTCTTGAATATTCCACATCGCGTATATAAATTAATGCTTAAATAATTTGATTGTAACAAGATATTCCTTTTTTTATCATGTGGAAAATACGATCAATAATTATCAGTTTATGCATGCTTGCATGGACAACGTACTCCATTAATCGTGTTCATTAATTTGAAACATAATAATAATAATAATAATAATAATAATAATAATCGTGTTCATGCAAGTTAAGGGAACTCTTGCTTAAAAAAAAAAAGTTAATGGAACTCTAGGCGGCATTAGCGGCCAGATTAGCTGGTGCTGGGGCCTGGGATCATGTGCATGCACACCATGCAGATGATCATCAATTCCAATAAACTAAAGATGAGTTGATCATTTGAAATATATATCACAAAAATATTAGCTTCGTAGGATGCAAGTTAACTTTAATTAATTGGCCGGAGTACTCTCATGATATAATACATATATATATATTTATATATAATATTTATACCTTAATTTGTTATCTACAGATCGATTAAGTATCGACCTATACTTGCTTTTGTAAACGTAGATCTGATATATAGTACTGCGCGCCTCAAATAATACCTGCTCGATTCACATCATCAACCATATATAACTAATGATCATAAAAACCTAATGAAAGCTTTGACGTACTCATGTAATAACTCATTAATTTCAGCCTAGCTTACTTCGATCCAAAGTTCCATGAGTACTGGCCTGATCATGAGTGCTGGCCGGCCAGATCAATTCTTTTATATATGGTCATTCATATCACACCATATTAATGCCACTATCCTTACATATATTTTTTGATCAGTTATAGAAATCAAGTGGCATATATATAAAGAAAATTCTATACATCATATTATCATCTAATTTTCATTTTTTTATTATTGATGTGATACATTTATCACCATTTAATGATCATTTATTATATTTTTTTTTATCATTTAATAATAATAAATGTTCCACATCTTTTAAACGGGGGGGGGGGGTGATGCATGCATATTCTAGAAAGAACACTCCATTAAGCTGGGCTGCAGGGCGCTTCATTAAGCTCATGTGTAACGTGGGACCCATGCATAATTTCTGGACCATTCACATGCATGTAAATGTAATACCATTTCCCATGAAGAATTAAGAAGCTGCTAGGCCTACAAATTATATCATACATATGAGAAAAGTCCTTAAAAAAGACCTAAGAGAAAAAGTCCACGAGAACAGCATCTCTCATCACTCGCACCATTTTGCTCGCTTAAAACACCCGACACTCACCTCCCCAAACCGAAAGGCATTTCGATCTTTTACTCCACCCCATATATGCACCTAATAACGTAACAACAATACCAAATCTGCCGCATTGCCCCCACCTTCTTCACCTCCCCTACTTACCCTGTTTCATTTGATCTTCAAAACCATCTCTCTCCCGGGATCAAACCCCCGCGGCTTCCACAAAAACAATATCTCGCAGGCTACTCTAAGTACTCTGGCCTCAACATGCCGATAAAGATAAATCCTTTCGACGACGCCCGGTTGCTGCTAAATTTGTTCCTGGTGATCAATATTGCCGTTTTTACTGTCCCGGGGACGGCTGCAGGTGATGAGAAGTGCACCTCGTGCACTCAAATCTCCCCACCACCACCATCTCCTCCACCGCCTTGTCCGCCACCGCCACCAGCTCTTCCACCACCGCCGCCACCTTCTCCCAAGAAGCCGCCAACCCAATACTGCCCTCCGCCGCCTGGCCCGTCATCGTTCCTATACATAACTGGTCCACCTGGCATCTTGTATCCTATTGACGAGGATTTCAATGGTGCTGCCAGGGACATGGTCACGAGGTTGCCTGTTTTGGTCGGCTGTGGATTAATGTTGGGTCTTCTGCCCAATCTTTGGTGATTTCACTGTGGTAAGATTCAGAATTAAGGAAGAAAAGAATTTTATGGCTATATATATGTTAAGGCTAAGGTTTTTCTTTTTAATGTTTTTTGGGCAAGGTCAAGATTTTAAAGACGGGAGAAGTTGTACTCGTTTAAATCAGTAATACCCATCTTGGTTCATGCTTTATCTGAATTCTTCAGAAATTTTCAATAACAACTTCTTTCTGATCTGTTGCCAGTGATGTAAGAAATTATGTTCATATTTCTTCCTCTTCCTTTTTAGCATCTGAACTCAATCTGTGGCATGATTCTTCTTTAATTCCATGAGTTGACTTTGTCCTTGTTTATTTTTTGTCTTGGTTTTCTTCATAATCCGATCTATAGGTATGTGTGCGCTGTTCATCTTTGCCTCTCTTTTGATTTTTCAGTTTTCAGGGACAAATGTAATTAGATCTGGTTAATAAATCGAAAGTCTTGGGATCAGGGTGCAAAGAAAAACTAATGCATGAACAATTATCCAATTTGTTTTAAAGGCCAGATTTTATATTTAAAACTTGTACGAGTTAAGCATAATCAATTTATCAACAACCATATCTTGAATAAATGGATCACCCACCGAGCTCTCATGTCCACAACGGTCTAAAAGAATAGGGGGGAAAATAAAAAGAAGAAGAGAAAAATACTCTCCAGTGGGCCTGCCTTTAGTTGCTGAGGTGCCAAGGCTTGTCTTAATCTAGCTAGGCGCGCGCGCGTGTCGCATGCAGGCGTTCATGGAATCATCTGATAGGTCGTATTCCCAGGCTAATAATTATAGAATAATGTTAGGTTACAACTCACTTACTATCCATCTACTATTATTTTTATATTTAATTTTTTTTATTTTTTATTTTATTTAATAATTAAGAAAGTGAATATTAATAAATTTATATATTTTTTCATTTTTTATTAATGATTAAGGATGTTAAAAACATACTTAAAAGAAAATAATAATAAAAAAAACTTGAAATAAACTTAAGTAGTAGATGGTTAGTAATAGGGTAGTAACCCTATCACCACCCATAATTATATGCACGTCGCCTAAGATTGTTAATGCAATAATGCCGATCGACCTTGGTGCGCCTAGGCTTGTCCAAGTTTGGTTGATCCTTTTATAAAGGAGTATATATATGAGATTAAATCCTAATACTCCCATTTTCCATATAAATTTAAAAAAAATCAGAAATTACGAATAAAAAACTAATGAATATATAATATCTTTAAAAGTACCTTCCAAAGGAACCCCATAATTATGTGCATTCGATGAGAAATTTTCTGAAAGATTGTCTCCTCAAAATGAAGGAAACCCATGTTCTAATGTCTTGATCAATGTATTTGTGTTGAATCAAGTATATATAATTCCAGTCAATAAAAATGTGCGAAAAAAAGGTGCATGTGAATTAGATGTTCATGCATTCTTTGAACAAATACCGAGGAGCACATGCCGGCGTTACTTTCATGTAAGTTGAAACAAAAGATCAGGAGAAGATCCAAACCATCTGATCATATATGATCTCGAAGTCAGTGAGAGTACTTCATTCCCATTGATCTGATCTGCGTGTCAGTTGTCAGTGGATGAAATCAACTTTAGTTTCACCCGCCAAATTATAAGGGGGGCCCAAGACACGTACGCCAGCAACAATACCGTCTCTTAGTTGCATGTTACTTTACACGTCATGGTCATGGGGGCGGTAATGCATGTTGGGGACAGTTTGGGTTGGTTGTTTGTCCTTCGGCTCTACTCAAAATTCAACCTAACGTGTTTGATTGGCATGCAATGCGCGCATGTACTAATTGTCTCTAGCTATATGTAAAGTTTCCAACATTGCATCTCAATTATTCAATCATCCTTTACAACAAAGCAAGGTTAATCCAAGTTTGATTTTGAAGTAATGACAAATTGTGTCTTGTGATTACTATTCATCATATAAAGCATTCATGCCAAGTGTACGATATCGTGATTTCTGTCGCAACATATCCTTTGATCACCATATGAAATATTAATCTTCATCCGATCGAGGTTCTAAATCTTGGTGAAATGATCCATAATTATCTTGTTTTTATCTTCCTTTTCTTCTTTAATTTTTCTCATGTTGGTGGAAGTGAGAGATTTTCTTCGAAAAGCAGAGAAAAGAATAAAGTGAAATTTATTAATATATATTCAGCTAGCTTTGTGGAACTTTAATCTTCTGTCTATATTAATGATCTTGATCTCATAATTAGAAAGAAGGCGCTAGCTAGCTACAATATTAATTGCATGTGATCAACAACTTCATAGAATTGTTAGGTTTTCATAGGCTATAAATATTAAATGGGACTATATATATATATATGGTAGGTCATGTTTGCAGTCGAGAATATTGACCAAGTAACTAATCTAATCGATCCACAGTTGACGACCAACCAAAAGAGATAAAATGAAGAAAACTCGTGAGTTTTTTAATGGGATTGGATCAGTTATTGTTGGTAGCTATAACCACTACGCACGTACAAATAAATTGTGATCGATAATTGAGAATATTTGAGACAAAGGATCAAAGAATTATATGGTCATTCCACCGACACAATGAAGTTTAGGATAAAGTAGTACTCCCACCCGATTTCAAACTTCTTGCTAATTACTTCATTAATTCAGATCCATGCATATATACCACTTGGCCGGAAGGAAACAAAAGGAGATTAGTTCTTTTAATAAATTAGACGTTAGACCGACCTCCTCCACATAATTACTTAATTTGTATTTGCATGTGCCTTGAATTAATAATTGGTGGTTAGGTACGTACAATAAAAATTCAAAGCAGTTGAAAATGTACCCTAGCTTTCGTTTTTTCAAAGCATATAATGAATTAGATAGGGTAGTGATCATGAGCTAGCTAGCTGCTTGATGAGTGGGGGTGTTGGCCGGCCTAACACGTCAAAGCCACTCAACCTCTTGCTTCTTCCAGCTGCATGTATGTGGTTCTGCGCCCTTGATCACTTTGTTTTGATTGCGTGTGGATGGGTTTTTGCGATTAACTCCAAAGTCAGCAAAAGTAATAAAGTACTTGGCGTTTTTAGCTGCAGCTAGCGTTCATTGAAAGGAAAATGCTCTTGACAATCTTTACCGATTGTCTTTTATTTTTTATTAGTTTATATATATATATATTTATAGAGAGAGAGAGAGAGAAAGAGAGAGAGAGAGAGAGAGAGAGAGAGAGAGAGCTGTGATTTTGAATATTCTAAACGGAGTCTGGCAAGATCCAAGATGATCATGGCGCAACCTCAAATTTCAATCAATTTAAGGCAACTGCTAACGTCCAGGAAAATAGGTAATGGAAAATTATTCAGTCGCAAGTACCCTTTTATAATTAACTATGTTACGATTTTATATAAAGTGGAGAGTAGTTTTATAAAATTAAAATTTATTTTTAATAAAGTGGTACGTTTGTATAATATTTGGTTCATTAGTCAGTAATTATGATTAGATATCATGAAACTCTGACGTATTTGTTACCTTGAGAGACGACAAATATGATCACTTGTGTCAAAAACTATATGATATTTTATGTGATAGTTTTCTAGAATATCATTGCTAAACCTAGAAAAACAGGGATTGCATGGTATGGATTATTACAAACTTTCCCACTGCCTGTGGATCGAAAGGAGAGGAAACAGGTGGCCCCAATCTCTAACTTCAGAAAGAAGAAAAGTAGCAGCTAGTTTTAGGGCATATTTTATTGGATAGAAAAGGATGATCATCAGTAATGATAATGATATAAACTATGTATAAAGGCCATGTAAAAAGATAAAACACTTCAATTTAAGAGCAATAATTATCTGAAGTTAAGGATTATATATGATCAGTTAGAGAGTTTGATCCACAAGTGATGATGCCAAAAATCCGAGTCAACCAAATTAAAAAGTTGTCTGTAATTATTTAAAGCCTGAAACTTTAGTTACGTTACATGTGTTAATTAGAACAGGTGTCATGGTAGATGGACCTGTTTGTGTCTCTTTTTGTAGTCAAGTAGGGTTTCAATTTTAGTTACTGCCCACGTTTTTTCAATACTATTTCTTTACATGCCTTGGAGCATCACATCCATGTGCAATTATTGCAATGCAGCTTCCTCGTACACATTATTATTGTGAGAGAAATGTTATTTTTTATTCTTAATTTTAACATTTTTAATTATATACACTTATAGGATTGTCTGGATAGTAAGATGAGATGAGATAAGATCCATGTGCAATTAGGATTGTTTGGATAGTGAGATGACATGGTTTTGGATAGTGAGATTCATGTATAATTAAGGTTGTTTGGATAGTGAGATCAGATGAGATGATTTTAGATGAAAGTTAAAAGTTTAATAAAATATTATTTTTTAATATTATTATTATTTTATCAAAATTGAAAAAGTTAAATTTTTTATTATATTTTATATGAAAATTTAAAAAAATTATAATGATGAGATGAGATGGTTTCTCAATCCAAATGGCCCTTAACTAATATGTTATATTTTAAATAATTTTTTATTAATTAATTTATAAAAATCATATAAAGTTATCGCATTAATTATTGAAACTAAGATGATAAAATTGTGGATGATGGAGAAATTGAACCCAAAATTGTTCCGGTGAGCCTTAGGAGGCAAAATCTCAATATGCATGATCTAGAAATGTGCCAACTTGAGAATTGTGATGGGATGTAGACGTTGGAAAGTAGCTAGAACTTGCTTTTCGCTCCTTTTTTTTTTTTTTTATCGCTTAGCCCTGTACTTTTCTCTTTTTTTCTAAAAGTTGTCATGGCAAAAGACTACTATAGTATTCTAATAGCTTAAACCCTCCATAAAACTCACCCACCTCTTTTCCTCCCCAAAAGCTTTCTTTCCCTTCCTCCTAGCAACCATGGCCGGAAAGTCAAGCCAAATTCTCTCGACCCTCTTCTTGATTCTAATATTTCTGAATTTTCTGGGAATGACAAGGCCTGATAACGAGTGCCCATATCCGTGTTATCCGCCGCCCATCGGCCCCGGCACTCCGATAATCACAACACAGCCGCCTCCAGCCCAGGCCGTGTCTTACCCACCTCCAGCTGGATACAACCCTACACCGGCAGGATACGTACCATTTTCTTCTCCACCACCCTATGGCAATTCATTTGGTTCCCCTCCCCCTCCTGACCCCATATTACCCTACTTCCCTTACTACTCCGGAAAACCACTTCATCAGACCGACAACTCTGCAGCAACCACTCTTGGAATTCGCTCACTGCTCATGATCATCATCGCCGTAGCTAATTATCTTTTTGTCTCTGTTTCTGTTTTTCCTTTCTATGTACTTTAAGTGAACATTTTGACTTGTAGTCGGTTTGAGCTATTATATTGAATGAAATGAGAAGATTTCGAGGAGATATTCATGTTGTGTTCAGTTGCAGAAATGTGAAACAATGGTTAATCATAAGTCTGACAAGAACTTCGGAGGACGAGGATGATGGTCGAAGACTCCAAGTGCTTGACTTTTTTGTTTGGTTACAAAAGGAAAATGCTTCTTTTTTTATCGTTTCCTACTTTTTCGGGTTCTTTACTCTCTTGTGATTTGATTAGAAATTTACGACCACTGATTGCATTCCCTGTTTTTTACTGAACATAGAAGTATGCGCCTCACGAAATCATTGTGATTGAGTAATGATTCTCATTCCATATATTTTTTTTCTCTGTTTATTTTTCCCGTTTTTCCGCTCAATATTTAGATGAAATTTAAATTAATAAGTGTTAGAATATTACCATACTTAGAATATATTCATAATATTCTAACATATATATGGTAGTATGACTTATTCTCTACCATATTTAATTTATTGTGTAAATCAATTAATATTGTCGATTTATTTTATTTCCATTCTTTTGCTACCCTATCGACCTATAAATAAGGAAATATGTTATGTATTCAATAAAAATTGAGAATAATAAAAATGTAGCCCTCAAATCTTTCTCCCTCATTTTCTATATAACCTTCGCCTACATAGAAATTCATGAAAAAAAAATTATTAATTGAATATAGGCAACTGTAGATATAAATCTTGATTTTTGTTTAAAGAATAAAAAGCTCTAAATAAGAACAATATCTCTTATTAATAAATAATAATTTAAACAAGTTAATGGTTGGCACTGAAACTTTTCCTCGTATATGGTGGCAAGAGACATTGGTCTTGTGATCTTGTGATATCCTACAAACAATTCCACCTTAATTATCTATTCGAACTACATGTAAAGTCAGACTTCGCATACAAGAATAACGAAAGTGATACTGGTGAAGGGGAAATGCCAACCTCAACATTCGGTTTTCATGATTTCTCACATCTTTGCTATGGATGCATGCCTCTTAGCTGATAGCTTGAGGTCACTTTGCGCTTTTATTGATTTTGCATGGTGGCAAACATGAGATTCCAAACATTTTTGCAACGGTAGCTAGGAGCGGAGAACATGCGTGGGCAGAAGAGGCGTCTTTGTTCAAGAGGCAACACCAACAGCCAGATTACCCAATCCAGAACTGCTACCAATACCACTGCTTTTCATGTTCTTCCTTGCCATCTCATTGCTACTTCTCCGAGCTCCCACTTTTTACTTCCCCTCAGCTCTTTGGCCTTTCATCACCTTATGGATTTCTGATACCGACGCTTATACATGCTAGTATACCTCTCCTTTTCTCGTTCTTTCCTTCTTCCGACCTTATTTTCCACCCCAACTTCGAGGAAGTAGCTTTGGTTGCTAGGTAAAGTTTGAGAGCTTGCACTGCCTTCAAAGTGCTCACCTGTTGGGCAGTTGGTCTTCTCTAAGGCATCGATTCGTGCAGTTGTGTTCACAGATTCATTGGTAAAGGAGGCCTGATCACTTCCTTCTTTCAATCATGATTTTGATCTGCCAGCCGCTCTGCTCCCTGGATTTGTTGACTTATCTCGTGCTTTATTGACTTTGATGTTCCTCGACAGTGCCTGAGATATAAAAGTGTCTTCCAACATCAACATAATTTTGGCTTTATATGTTGCCGAGTTAAAGCTAAAAGGCTCATCATTTATAAAACCAAGTACTTTTTCTGTAATGAAAGAACATCCATCATTGATTGAAGAAACCATTCCAAAACATAGGACATAGAGCCAACACTGGAAAATGATTCTTCAAAAAAAAAAAAAGGCAAGTCAAGCACAATGTGCGGTAAGAATGATATTGGCACGCAGAGATGATATTGTCAGTCATAATCTATTATTTCTCTAGATGTGTTCTCCAAGTTCTTTCAATTGTAATCAGTTATCATTTCAGGTCCCCCCCACCCCCCAACCAAAAACAAATTAAGCCCCACTTTTGGTTCCCAATAGATTCTTAAAGCTTCCTATTGTTTCCCAAATGTTCATTGTCATGTGATCCCTGTCGGATAATTACGGAAATCCCATTAAATGAGTAATCTTAGAACTCTTTGAAATTATAACCATTAGCTGAAAGCCAATTGTGTGTGTGTGTGAGAGAGAGAGAGACACACAGACAGAGAGACAGATAGACATACACATTTCATCAAAATGCAAACTGGGCATGGGTACCTTCTTCCCATCAGACCCTGGTGGTACAGCTGAATGATAAAAAGAAGGCATGGGCGTTGCTTTGAAGTTTAGGCTTCTCCGGAATTGTTTTATCTCGGCTTCTGGCTTTTCCTGCAATGACAATAAGTGAAGCCATTAAGTTTCTAATAGCTTCATGATTGGCGAAGATCTACAATTATAGTAACATACTCGATTAAGATGGATACCATTCAAAAAAATAAGAAGGAAGCTATTCGATCCATATCTGATTCATCCTTGTTGAAGAAACGACAAACTAGAAGGAAAAAACAAGGTTTTTTTTTTTTTTCAAGTTGAAAATTTGGAAATGTTTTTAATAACATCAAATGAAAAAGAAACGGAAAAAGAAAGGAAAAAACAAATTTGAGAATTCTCATAAACTAATAATATGATCGAGCATCACAAGTCTCCAACCAACAGTATTAGAGCCTTCATTAGAATTTAACTAATAGTGTCATTCTCCAGCACGCCAAGACAGCATCAAAATAATATAAATTATATCAGCAAGCAGTGAACTTAATGGATTAATTTATTTAGTAACAAAAAATATCAATTAAGTAATCCCATTTACCTGCCTTCTCACTTGCATCGGATTCATCTCAGCCTCCTTAGCATGCATTTTTTGCTGCAACTCCGTATAGAACTGAACCAGATGAGTCACAGAAGAGTAAGCTATTTAAATCTGATCACTAAAATCAAAGAAAATAAGAATCAAATTTACAGCATTCTCATTTACCTCTTTCCTCCTTTCTGCCTGTCTGCGTGTTCATTGCTTTTGAAACTGAGAACTGCAGCACTTGAGCTTGTATCCACCTTGGTCAAATTCACAGTACAACTAAGCCTATAAAGAAGATTACATGAAATTTCATAAGGTAAAATGATACAATGATAAGAAAATTGCTTATGATATTGCCAATAAACCAGTGTGGTGGTTGATATCTTCTTGTTTCAGCCTTCAGTGAAGAGAGTTGTGATTCACCGGCTTTCATTGTCATTGATTCTTTTTCACCACTGCAACAAGAAAAGAATCAAACTTGAGGTTCGAATCAGTAAACCATATAGGTTTTTCACTCCTGAGAATTATAAGTACCTTTTATTGTCATGCACAAAATTTGCCTTCTGATTTCTAGAATCCTGTAAAAAAGACCAAGACTAATTTTTTTGATAGGTTAAAAAAACCAAGAATAACAAACAATAGAAGAATGTAGATGAATCCTAGTGTATGAACAGTCAAGATGGTTAAGACTATTGCTGATAAAATGCCTTGAATTGATTTCTCAATCTATGGGCATTGTCAAAGCTTACCTCTAAGATTGGAGTTATCTGTACAGTGCGTGTAGTTCTAATGTCAGTTTTTACCTAACTCTTTCCTATACTTGTTCTTAGGGTACTCTCTCTTTCTCTTCTACTAGGACTCTTTGCAGGATCTGTTTTGGAAATGCCTGTCAGGACTCGAGCAGGATTGGTCTGAGACTTCTCTCTGGGCTTGAAAGGTCCGGTTTCCGTTGCAGCACTCAACTAGAGTGATAAAATCAAGGAGTCAAGGTATATGGTAAAATAGTTGGAAAAGGGCTTAAGTACGTGCATGCTTAACAGTCTGATGCTAACTTGAAAATAAGAAATATCTCAAGAGCATCTCTCCAGATGCCACTACAGTTTTCTTTATTACAGCTTGTGACTTGCTATTGACCATCCAGTGATTGGTTTTGAAAGACAAGGAACTCTAGAAGAAGAAATGCAAGATTTAATTATGACAATATTCTTGTAAATCCACACCTTCAGAGAAGGATGTTGCCTGCGCTCCAAGCTAGTTGTGTTAGCGTTCAAAGAGGGTTCATTCTTGGGGGCTGGATCAATGCCTTTTTGTAACAAATCACCATTAACTGATTTGTCATTAACCATGGCTTTAAATGATTCGTCAGCATTTACAGCATCATCATCAAGATTATGATTTACGTCCATCTCTGGTTCTTCATTAACTGAAAGAAAAATTTCACGCCCGTTTATATCTGATTCAGCCTTAACTAAAAGAAGCTCGTCACACCCAGCTTCAGTTTGATGAATTTCCTCAGCATTGACATCTTCAGCAACACCATCTACCAAAACATCAGCCCTGTTCGAAGCAGATTCCATCTGAGGGACAGGGAACAAAACCTTCAAATTTTGCATTTTGCAGCCTGTCAGATACTCTCCTTAGTCCTTGATATGCAGAACCTTCAGGGCTCTCATCAAAGTGAGCATAATGGTTAACTTCACTCACCTCCTGAAATTCTTCCCTGCCCTTGAAGACATCATTATCACTAGTTTGATACTCTTTCTCACTATGGAACTCAGATGAATTCGGACGAAGAAGAGCCATTCTTCTTGAAATGAGCTTCAAAATAAGCTTTCTTCTCGATAACTGAACCTGTTTTAGAGCATTTCTCCACCTCTTCATGGTACCTGTTGTGTGAGAAAGACGACCTCCTCTCCCAAGATGACGCTTCGTTTTCAAACCTTCCAAATGATATGGAACCAGAGTGTAGAGGATCTGCCTATGTATGTAAAAAAAATTAAAAAAGAAAAAAGAAAAAAAGAAGCTGTTAGAGAGAGTATAATTGCATTAAAAAAAAAGGAGCTTTCTTAGGTACAAGCAGATTTTGTACACTAATTCGCGCATTGATCATTTTTTTTTTATGTAAAAAAATTATAAAAAAATTTTTGAGAGAAGAAAAAAAATTTCTATTTCATGTAAATTATTTCCACCTTCAATTCACATCGTTTCGTTAAACATATATCTTACAAATCAATATCGGTGCGTAAATTGGTGCGCAAAGTATGCTTGCAAGAAGAATTTTCCATTAGGATATCCTATACAGTGGATTGCTGGAGTGCTTGGCTTCATCATGATCACAAGGCCAAGCACAATTATTGTGAAGTAAAGATATAGATTGCAAATTGTAAACGCCAAGCAATTACATTCTTTGATTTAGTTTAAAGAACGGACCAAAAGGCTCCATGATGTAATGTAAACTCGATCCTATATTCTCTATTGAATCAGGAAAACATATGGATAAGATATGCAAGTCAGGGACCATCTTGACCGAGAAGGTAGAGACTTTTTACACTCTTTAGAAATGCAAAATGATTTACAGTGAAGGCCAGACACTCACAGTCACAGAAGGCCAGTTACCAGATCCTTTTGCTATTGTTATTCGAGTTCATGAAAACGAAAAAAAAAAAAAAGAGTCCCTATATGATGGTGTTAAAGAGTCGATTCCTTTTCTCCTATAGTTCTGCCAAACTCAAATTGCAGATTAACAAGAAAACAAACCGTAAACACAATATTTCAACGATCCACCAAGTAATTGAGAAAGAAAGAAACTAAAAATTAGCTCGTGTTGATAAAAGAATACCTGTAAGCTGAAGTTATACGATTCTTCCATATCTCCCGCCATTATCAGCAGAAAATAAGCATCTGAACTCTCCCTAGCCGCCGCTCATCAAAATCAAAGGTCTTCGTTAAAATCTTATTAAACCTGTAACAGAAAATCGAGAAAGTGAGAGAGAAAGAAGGTTTTTTCAGTCACCTTAAACACGCATTTTCAAAGGAACGGAGGACTCTGGAGCTTCAATACGCAAAATCTAGGAATAAAAACTGTTTGGTTTTAAATAAACGAAGGAAAGGCTTTGGGATTCAATGGACGAATCGAAGAGGAATGTTGAGCAAGCGTCTTTGGGAGTGCAAGGACAGAACCACAAACACTGTTTCATCTCTTTTCAATGGCTTTTGAGATCTTCTGCTTCTTCTTGTCGCTGAATAGACGACTTTTTGCTCTCAACTGTGTCAGTGGTTCTAACTTTACAGTCGGTGCACTGTGAATTGATGGACCCTACATGATGAGAATTTAAAAATTAAAACTTTATAATTCTTTTTGACAATTTCCAATCCAAGAGCACTCCCATGATCTTTCTATTTTTTTTTTCTATTACACTTTATTAAAGGTTAAATATTTTTTTTATTAAAAGGCGGTTTAGATACATTCAAATTATCTCATTTTATTTTATTTTATATAATTATTAAAAAATTTCTAATTCTAATATAAACTATAATTGAACAATTTAATTTTTTTAAAATTTTAAAAATAAAATTAATATTAAAAATTATATTATATTAATATTTTATTCAACTTTTAATAAAATATATTATCTGATCTTATCTGTATAACTAGACCGTATATCTTTGTCTTCATTTGATTTTATTAATAATAATCAATAAAAGGGACAAAAGGAACCCACATGATTAAAAATGAATGTTTCAACGGGCCTGAGACTTTTGGTTGAATAATAGGATCAAGAGATTTTATTCAATCATTACTGCCGTTCAATTTGGATCGATCCACGGATCTCAATCATAATATCATTGGGTAATAATAAGTGTTAATAATTCTGAATTCCATTAATGGGTTCATCCATCGTATTAAATAGGGACAAACCCTGTTGTGCCTCACTCTTCATATCTAAGCAAGGGTTTGGGATTTGATGACGTCGATTTGATAAATTTTGTAGTATTGAAATATTTTGAGAACAGTTCTTTTATAAGCAACCGGGACGGGGAATCTTTGGAAAATTAGTTGAATTATGTCACATCCGTTAATATATTAAAAAATAAACAACGAAACGGAGACATTAGATGAGGGAGAAGAGATTTCAAGCATTTCAAAACCAAACTAGAGAGGGAGTGGCCGTCACTGTGTGTGGGTGACTGAATCTTCGTCTGCATCTGTGGCCGTTGTTGCGGGTAGGGGACTGAATCCTAATAGCATCATCCATTTTTCTGACTCGACAGTACCCATCTAAAAACACCCCATAAGGATGCTCATCCATAACCACCAACTCCTCCTTCTTCGTCCTCTGTAGTATGCTTTTGCTTCCTCTATCTTACCTCGCTTGCAGTACCCTTAATTAACAGGGTGTAAGTCACTGCAATCCTTGAAATCCTCATTTTAGACATCAACCTCAACATCCCTTTTGCTCATTCCACGTCTCCTAAACTAACATACCCATCAATTAAGCAATTATAAGTGACAACATTCATTTTGAAACCAAGAGAAAATTCACTATATATGATTTATGCACAAAAGCAGCAGCAAGTGTTACATTTTGAAAAGATCATCCCCTCGGATCTCAAGTTTGTCTCCAGTTTTCGACTAAAAGAGAAATATACATATAAAGAGGAGTTTACATAATTTATTGGATATTTAATAGCCTTTCCCTTGAGCTCTCAAGTTCGAACCAGAACTTGAAATTATTTTTTTTATTCAATATTTTCTAATGCCAAGACATTGAAGCTGCTAACTTGAGGATTTAATTGTGGTTATATGCTACTAAATAAGCCCGCATATGAAGTCTTAATTATAAGAGAAATCAATTACCATGCAATGAAAATAATCTTGCTTTTTTGGCAATTCTCATCAGTGATGAAATCAAAATCAAAGACAGCATAACAGCACTCATTGGCAAAGGATCAAAGGGGGAGGCAAAGCTTTCAACTTCGAAGGGAGATGCACAAAATTGAAGGGTGAGGCAGAGCTTTCGACTTTGAGATTTGTGGATAAGATCAAGGGAGATTTGCTTGGTTCATGGAGAAGTTATAGGGGGAGTGGCTTCGTGGAGAAGACGTAGGGGGAGTGGCGGTCGCCATTTGTGGCTTCGTGGTGAATATGAAGACTTTTGTCTTCGTGGGGATGGGGGCTTCGTGGGGGAGGGGCCTCCGTGGATGGAGGGGGTTTCGTGGGTGGAGTCTGGAAAAGACGTATGGAATGCTGAGTTTTGAGAAGTTGTGAAGAAATGACACCGTTTTTTATTTGCCACGTAGGATGCGGTTTCCCACGGTTCCTCAACGCCGATTGCAAATAGCTTTTTTGTTTTGAGAAGGCATATAACTTTTATCTCTCAAGTAATGATCTCACAAGTAAGATAAAACTTCTTCCTCTTCATAATGATTTTAACAAGGCTTCAATTATATCATTAACAAGCTTTTATAGAATATATATATATAACTGAGATGTTGTGAAACATGCAGCAATTATGATGAATAGTATGAAAGCGAAAAAAAAAAAAAGCAAAATAACACACTGATTTAATGTGGTTTGGTAGTCTGCCTACATCCACAAGAGTGAGTGGTAGCTGAAATTTCATTTTAGAAAAATTAGGGTTACATCAAAAGTATAATACTAACCATAAGCATACAGAGGTTTTAGGAATTTCCTAAAATATCCCTAAAATTTCTCTTTTCTCCTACGCTCCCCTCGTTCCACTCCACTCCACTCCACTTCACTTCCAACATCAGCCTACTTTCTCTATATATGTGTTTCACTCGATATGAGCCATATACTACAACAATCTTCGCCTTGGTGAATATCCACCCCTTAGGAGAAAAGAGAGAACATAACCTGGAACTCCATCTAGGACAATAGGTTGAGACATCTCTCATCTAGCACTTGGAGACATTAATCAAATCCAAACAATGCTTGAACTTATTTGTGGTAATAGGCTTTGTCAACATGCCTACTGCATTCTCATAATTGTGAACTTTTTCAAGCAAAAGTTCACCAGAAGAAACCAATTCTCTGATCCTGTGAAACCTCACATCTATGTGCTTGGTTCTCGCACAATACACCTGGTTCTTTACCAAATAAATAACACTCTGACGATCACAATGCAATTGAACTCTACTGAATACCCAACTCCTTGACCAACCCTGTAAGCCATAAAACTTCCTTAGCAACCTCAGCCACTGCTATATACTCTAACTCAGTAGTAGATAGCGCAACTAGAGACTAAACCATGGACCTTCAACAAATAGCCCCCTCCACAAGAGTGAATACATAACCTATGATAGACCTCCTGTCATCCAAGTTCTCTACATAATCTGCATCTACATATCCCACAATTGAATGATCACCCTATTGCCTGTAAAACATGATACCATAGTCTGTAGTACCTCTCAAATATCTGAAAATCCACTTGACTGCATCCCAATGCTGTCGTCCCAAATTTGATAGAAACTTGCTCACCACATTGATAGATGAGAACTGCTACAGGTACCCGCCGTTGGGTACCCGTTGCGGAATCGCTGACACGTCAGTCGATATATTAAAAAAAAAAAAAGAGGAATCAATTACGCCGAAACCCATTTCAACGGCAAGACATCGGTAGAAACCCATTTCGTAACCCAGAATCGGTAGAAAACGAAGCCGACCTCACAAACCAGTTCTCCTGCCCAGCAACCATACTCCTGTCGTCGTCGAATCCGAAGCCACTACATTGTGCAGGTAATGTTTATTCTTCCTCTTTTTTTGAATTTCTTCAAATCCCAGATGAAATGTGTGTATAAACGCTTTTGAATGTTGGGTCTTCTATCAGATTTGTTCCTCCTCCCCTCAAGATCGGCATTTCCTTTCCCCATCCGCCTCTACCATATGGATGTTTTAATTTTTTCTATACAGCCAAACATAGTATAAAGTGATTGTCGACTTGACTAATTTATACATATGGTCCCTTCTTAAATACTTCACGTACTCATTGAGTCAATGAAGTCATCTTAAATTCCTTTACTCAATTTGATTTCTGATTCTCTTGATCTCTCCCCAACTTCAATATTTGAGACAATGGGTTTATCCTTTCCTCTATACAAATTCTAGTAGGTTTTTTTTTTCTTCGCATACAAATTCCAGAAATATTAGAAGAACATGAAGCCGGTTTTAGAAGAGAGAAGAAGGAGATGATTTGGTTCTTACCTGCAGTGTTCAGTTCTCCCGAAGCCCTAATCTCATCTAAAGGGGGAAAGAATGAAGTGTTAAAACTGAAGGGGCTGCCCAGCAACGAAGGTCTATTGAAGGGGTTTCGGAGAACTGTTTCGTAGAACTGGTACTGCGCACCGTTTCATTAATGTCTACGTGGGACCCGTGTACGCGGCGTGTCCCCTTCGGCTGTGCAAATAGATTTTTCCTTGATAGATTGTGCTAAATTTGGTCTTGTACAAATCATAGCATACATCAAGCACCCCACTACACTGGCATATGAAACCTTTGACATGTCTTGAAATTCACTATTTGTCTTCAGGCACTGAGCGGTAGATAATCTAAAATGATTTGCCAAAGGTGTACTCACTGGTTTTGCATTATCTATGTTGAACGTCTCAAACACCCTCTCAATATAGTCATGCTGAGATAACTATAATGTCCTGGAAGCTCTATCCTTGAGAATCTCCATCCCGAATCTTCTTGGCCACACCCAAATCCTTCATGTCAAATTCTTTGCTCAACAAAGTCTTCAACTTGTTGATCTCACTCATACTCTTCACAACAATTAACATATCATCCACATAAAGTAATAGAAAAATAAATGAATCATCATCAAAACTTTTCACATAAATACAACAATCATACTCACATCTCCTATAACCAATTTGGATCATGTAGGAGTCAAATTGCTTGTACCATTGCCTTAGAGACTATTTCAGTCCATAAAATGATTTTCTCAATTTACAAACCAAGTGTTCCTGTCTAGGCTGACTGAACCCTTCTGGCTGTACCATGTAAATCTGCTCCTCTAAATCACCATAAAAGAAAGCTGTCTTTATATCCATCTGCTCCAACTGCATATAAAAATGCACTACTAAACCCAACATTGCACTGATAGAAGTGTGTATGACCACATGGTAGAAGATATCATCATAGTCAACCCATTTCCTTTGTGAGCAACCCTTTGCTACTGGATGAGTTTTGAACTTTTCCCTCTCTATGTCTGATACTGTTTCTTTCTTCTTATACACCCATTTGCATCCTATCGCTTTCTTCCCCTCTGGAAGCTCCACCAACTCTCATGTCTGGTTCTTATGCAAAAACTCCATCTCCTCCACCATAGCACCCATCTATCTACTTTTCTCTTAGTTGTGTATTGCCTCCTGAAAAGTAGTAGGATCACCACTACTAGTAATGAGTGCATAAGAAACCAAGTCTTCAAAACCATACTTGGTAGGTGGCATGATGGTGCGTTTGGGCCTGTCTGTGGCTATACTGTGATGCTGCTGATCTTTAGAGCTAGAAGTAGTACTCTTTGTATTTTGAACATTGTCTTCTCTATTATGGTTCTCTGGCTCCACTTACACTACATGCTCATTGCTGCTACAATTTTTTGGCACTTGTTTCTCTTCTTCTTGAGTATGCTGCAACATAGCTTTCTCATAAAAAACTACATTTTTACTGATCATCACCTTATTTGTCTTCGGATTGTAGAGCCTTTCACCCTTTTTTAATACCCCAGAAAGATACACTGTCTAGACTTCGCATTAAGTTTTGATCTCTCCTCACTAGAAATACGCACATAGGTTGGACATCTAAACAGTCTCAAACCAGAGTAGTCTACCTCAGTGCTTGTCCACACCTCCTCTGCTACTTACCCATCTAGTGCTACCCTAGGTGATGTGTTAATCAAGAAACATGTAATATTCATTGCTTCTGCCTAGAAGTTCTTTGCAAGCCCGAAGACATCAAGCTCCTTCAGCTATTGCTTTGTTCATCCTTTTCGCTACACTGTTCTGTTGTGGTGTCTTGCGTACTGTGAAGTGTCGCGTAATCCCATGCTGCTCACACAACTCCGTGAACTTTGAATCTGTGTACTTAGTATCATTGTCAGACATGAGGCATTTGATCTTCCTCCATGTCTAGTTTTCTACTTTAGCTTTCCACAACTTGAACTTGGCAAACGTTTCTGACTTGTGCTGCATAAAGTACACCCAAACCTTTTGTTAATAATCATCAATAAAACTTATGAAATACATATGTCCTCCTCGTGATGCTACACTTACTGGCTCCCAAACATCTGTATGAACATAGTCAAGAACTCCCTCTGTCTTGTGTGTGCATGTCTTGAACTACACCCTATTATGTTTCCTAAACCTGTCGTTCTGCTCGGTATGCTACGCTCCCCTCGCTCCACTCCGCTCCACTTTCCGCATCAGCCTGCTTTCTCTATATACGTGTTTCGCTCGATATGAGCCACATATTACAATAATCGAGATGTGATAATTTGGATTTTCCATGAGTGTCACATGAAGAGTACGACCGCAACATATGAGTATTAAGTATATTTCTTAGGGTTAAGTAGCAAGCATTTTGCTAATGTGGGATCTAGCTAGACCAATTGGTAAATTTTGCTAGGTGCTAATTGAAACATTTTTTTAAGGCTATTAAAATCACTTTTTAAACCTTCAAACTCAATTAGCCCAAACAACCAGCTTCTGTTGTTGTTGTTATTGTTGGTTTTTTTTTTTTTTTATAAACAAAAAGCGGAAATCCTAGAAATTAATTAGAGGGAATTAATTATGGAGAGAAGCCAATGGTTAACCTAACAATATCACATATTATGAAATGATCTGACAAAAAAAAAACGATACATTATAATGTTTTCCCCATATTGAATAAATTAGGAAGGTGGTACGTAGGTGAAATTAATTAATATCTTAATGCACGAGAGTGAGAAATATTAAACATAATTGATATTGGTGTAGCTCGGGCTTTAATTAAGTCGTAGAAAATCTTCAGTTTGAGGTACCTGTGGGACATAAGGGATCGATTTGATGGTAGAGATTGTGATAATTACATTAGCTAGATTGAGTAAAAAATGATGATAATTAAATGTGGCTAACCATATTTGTGATCGAGAAATTCTTATAATAATTATATCGACTTTTTTTAAGTACAAGTCCAAATATGACAGTTTGAACAATAATGTACGTGTGATTACAATATACGTTAACAAAATGCAATGTTCTAACTTTTAATTTGGATGGAGTAGCTCATACACACACACACATATATATACACATGGGACATGCATTTCATATTACAATTAACTTTGAAACGAACGATCGACCTACTTCTCTACTTTTTGTTCATCAATTACATATAAAAAAAGAAAAGTAATGTCGATGCATGTTTAAGTTTTTCTTTACCTTCTCCAACCTAATTAATTCAAGCTATATATATACTAGGATCGATGGTGGCATATATGACAAACAAGCTAGCTAGGCGACGTTGTAATTAAACCCTGCATGTGTCAAGATAATTTGTAGGGAGCACAAGCTGCTAGGTAGCACATGCAGGAATTATCGGGGCATGCTCCGGAGAAAGGATCCACTCTTGGTTATCTCCCGGAGGGGTTTGTCTGTGAATCTAATGAGGTTATAGGCTAAACCACCAAGTATGGTTCCTACGGGTGGCCCTACAAGATATACCCAGAGTCCCTTGTATATGTGCACTTGCAGAGCTGGCCCTATGCTCCTGGCTGGGTTCATCGATGCACCACTTACTGGCCTGGAATATATCATTAATGGCGAAACGCCATGCATATTAATAATGTATTTTCTAGAAATATTGGAAAAAAAAAAAATCTAAGAAATCTTCCCTAATTAAAGTTCATGAAGTCTGCATGGCCTGGAAAGTAGGGAAATTAATTTACCCGGCAACGAAGACGTTTAAGGTTATTGTCATTCCCACGGCAATTCCTGCCAATTCTCCAATCTGCAAGAATATAAATATATTTATGTCTCGATCTGCTCAACACCAAAAATCTTGCGCAAAATATATATTAAATCAAGAAAGAGACAAATGGTAAAATTGTGTTGTATTTCTAATAAGATTTAACAGAAGTCATTTTGCTGGAAGGAAGTAATTTGGCACCACAAACAGAAAGGGTACGTGTGTGTTTGGTACTGACCAAGCCTACAAACATCATCTGAGGAAACGCCGGAAATAGCAAACACAATGACCAGAAAAAAAAAAAAGAAAAAAAAAAGAGATATAGTTACTAACAGCTCTAGTATCTGTGGAAACGCCGGAAATAACAAACATCAAAAGAAAGGAGATGATGATCTCAATGAGAAGAGCCTGAATATTGGATCCAACAGGTACTGTTCCAAAGAAAGACTTCTTGTCGACTGGAAAAACAGCGCATAACGTGGCGCTAGCAAGAATTGAACCTAACATCTGCGCTATGACATACAGAGGCACCTGCACGTTTTTTTTTTTTTAAAAAAAAAAAACATTATATATAAGATCAATATGGACTCAGAATGAAAAGAAAAGGCATTATATAAAAGATGGATTCGAAACCTGCCTGTTTGAGAGGGAAATGTCTATAGATTGCAAAAGTGAGAGTCACTGCCGGATTAAAGTGGGCGCCGGAGATATGACCAACAGAATAAACCATGACCATTACTATCAAACCCCAAACCATACAAATCCCTGGAAATGATACTGAACCGTATATCTTATTGACAGCAACCGAACCACACCCAGCAAATATCAAGAAGAATGTTCCAATGAATTCAGCAATCACCTGACCCAAAACAATTGAATCAATAAATAAACAAACTTATCACATACTGATATAATTTGTTGTGTGCATGATCAAATTGTACTGTAAATCATTGTTTACTGTAACATAGATATAACGTTCACATCTAACCATGCATATTAGTTTATCATGAGTTTTACCTTAATTTGTGAATGTAACACTTCTCTGTACGTAAGTAATATATTCTAGTTTTGTAAACATGGATGATCAGTGGCATTAATTGATAATTTGCATGCATATACCTTTTGAATGAGCTGATCGGTCTCGGATGAAGTACAGAGTCCCCAGGTTCTGTCTCTTGTCGAACTCTCACCTATTTCCATCGTTGTGATTTCTCGTGAAGACATTCTCCTCCTAATTGAGTAATTAATTAATTAATTAAGCAACTTAATTCGATGATTTCAAAGTGACTACCAATTAGTTAACACAGACTATTATATACATCTTTCTTCTCTCTTAATCATGTGTACGTACGTTGACAGAAAATCGAATTGGGTGTCATGGGAAGGAAATTTAAATGCCTATAAAACCGAGGATTGATGGTTTTCCTGCTTTTGGGAGTTGTTTGCGGATATATGTGCTTCTACTTCCTTATCAAATCTAGACCTTAAACTGAAATAACAAACCACACGTACAACTCTCATGTTTTATTTCCTTGTGGCCCATGCAAATTAGCTAGCTCGAGCTTTGTAATTTTCTTTTCCTTTTTCAGTCCACAAATAGGTTTATAACTTATTTATAGATCATCTGCATGATTACTTAATGTAGATAAAAGGAAAAATGCATATACTGTACGTGCTGTGTATTAATATAACATTATACGTTAATTTTTTAGTTGATCTAATCATTGTTACTAAATATCATGAACACATATTATGGATCGAGATCAAGTGATCAGACGAGAGTATAACAATATAGTATAACCCATCTTATAAATAACTTTAAATTTTAAAATAAAAGAGTAATGCTAGATATATATATATATATATATATATATATATATATATATATATATATATATATATATATATATAATATAATGTAATGTGTGAATGTCTCGTAACTTATTTTAAAAAATAATTGAGTTTACAATTAAAAAAATAAATTTTTATGTGAATTTTAAATTTATCTATTTAAAAAAAAAAAGAATCATGTGCGAGATTTTCATACTGTATGGCCCAAAATATCATTTCTTAAAATAAAAAACTTTGATTTTTTGAAGTATTTTCCCTTCTTGAGCGGTCAGACTAACCTCTGCTGCATGCTAATGCAGTTTGACTGCCGATCTCTCACATTATAAATGACCGCAATCGGTAACCCGCCGCTATAGAATGTATGTAGAGAGAGCCTATGTAATAGCAGCTGTAACATAGACGGCCCAATATTGTGACGGGAAATACTAGCCTTGTAGCCTATCAATCAACTCACTCAAACCAAGGAGGTCCAAGATATGGACCGACAAGGTCCGGTAATATTGGAATATGAACAGACCAATAATGCTTATCAAGCCTGTCAAGCCTTTATACCTTAAAAAGGCAGCCCAGTCTGTACCATGAATCTACATAAAACATCATAAGGCTGAAAAGTGAAATAGATGCAGAAGATTAAGCCCGTTTGAATGGATAAATACTCTTAACTCATATCATATCATCTTATCTCATCACATTATTAAATTTTTTTAAAAATTTTCACACAAAATATAATAAATTAATATATCAACTTTTTTAAATCCCAATTCAACTTTTTCAAATTCTAAAACAATAATAATATTAAAAAATAATATTCTAACAATATTTTATTCAACTTTCAAACTTTTATCTAAAACTATTTCATCTCATCTCACTATCCAAACAACATCTAATGTCAACCAGTCACAGTACTACTCATGTTTTGGAAAATGATTTGTCTAAATTTAGGGTGGGTAAATCTATGCATACAAGTGATTTTTTTAGGGGTGTAAGACCATCGGCCAGGACTAGAAAATTGACCAGACCGGACTAATAGTCTTGTTGGTTGGTTTTGGGTAGTAGTTTTTTTAGATTGGACGAAACCGAGAACGACCGAATATATATTAAATATTATATATATAATATTATTTTATATAATAGTTGTATAAGTTAATTATGTAATTTTCATCCAAAATATCACCAGTGACCATATTTACAATGAAATTATTTAATAAAATGTTAAAGATATCACTTAATATTAATTTTAAAAATTTAATTAATTTTTTATTAATTGTTTTCCAAAAAATAAGGTGGAAAAATGTTCATGGACAGAATATGACCGATAGCTAACATTTTGGTACGGTAAAAATGATGAACAAAAATTTTCGGTCCATGACCTTCTCGAATCAAACCAGACCAATTACACTTCTAGATCTTTTAAAAAAAAAGTGAGACCCATTTAAAAAAATTTAATTTTTCATAATAGATTTTACCTTTCTCAAAAGACTTGTGTAAGATTTGTATACCCTAAATTTGGTCTACCATTACTCCAGAAGTTGAGAAGTAATCTCTTTAGCTCAAGTATTCTCCATATATGTGAGCGATCCTTAATTATTGGGATCGACAATGTTTTTGTTAGGATTAACTAGATATCTAGAGGTGGGTTTGAATTATTATAGCGGAAGTAAACAAAAGAAAATTTGATAATCAAGCGCATAGAACATCAAAATTTAAGTGTTTCGGCTTAAAACAAGCGTAAGTCTACTGGCAGGATCAGTCTCAATGAATTCATTATATAACAAAGGTGGAGTACAAGAGAATAATCACAAAATCTCCTCAATACCAAGTCCCAATACACCCAAAGAATTATTGATCTCACAAAAAGAAGTTTCTCTTCGTTTTGGATGCAATATTGTGTATCCCACTTTTCAAAAAATCTGTTTATATATCAAATGGGGTGAGAATTAGGTTTTTTGAACATTCACTCAAGTGGATTGTAGAGCGGACAGATGTCAAACAAAAAACCTGCTTGAAGTTTGCTCTAGCAGACTGTTGAGCAGATGTTAAGTGAACAATTTGTCTGAAGTTCACTCAAGCCAGAGTTGAGCTAAAGTCAAATCAAGTCCCTAGAATGACGTTTTCAATAGAAAACCAAACCCACCATTCCAACAGTTTTGATTCAGGCATTCGATCGAGCTTTCCAGTTGGCAAGCTCTTTTGTCTAATCTATTCTCCTCTTTTGCATTTATTTGATCAGCAATCAAGCGTCAGCATTGTCATGGGGTTGATTGAATGAAAAAAAAAATCCTCAATATCTCAAAAATAAGCATGAGAAAAGTGCCCTTGGGGTACCAAACGAGAACTGTGGTCAAGTGATGGTTATCGCATATATATATATATATATATATATATATATATATATATATATATATATATT